>CM059223.1:28579482-28674482 GCA_030347435.1 Clarias fuscus
ATAATAATAATAATGATAATAATAATAATAATTTCTGTGTAATTGTTTAATTTCTCCACTAGGATTTTTTGTGCTGCTTGCTTTATATAAATCTCTCTCTCTCTCTCTCTCTCACACACACACACACACACACACATACACACACGTGTAACGCTTGATTTAAAATCGTTTCGTATGTTCTGAACAACCTTCTAACTCTCGTACGCGCGCGCTTTTTCCGCTTTCTGACATCAATAAACGTCACCAATCCGCTCCGAACTGCAGCGCGAGAGCAAAAGCATCAAACGCTGCCCCGATTATCGGGTAAAAAATAAACTAGATAGATCCACGATTTGTTGTAACATTACGTAGACGAATCAATATATATATTTTTTTGTTCTTGTGCCGCAGTAAATCGCATGCGTGGACCCAGCACAGGTTTTGTGTAGTGTGTGTGTGTGTGTGTGTGTGTGTGTGTTTGAAATCAGATTTCGTGTTCAGCCTTCACACTGACCCTGAACTGAGCGTTGCGTTTTGTGTTCCGACTTAATAATGCAACCGGATGTTTGGTGTTTTTGTGCTTCTGTGTTAAATTCTGTAGACATGACACTCAAATACACGTGCTCTAAAGACGATGCAGGAACGAACTGATGCGAACTGATGCACTGATGCATTGTTACTTTTTGGTTTTGGTTTTCATTCACGCCGTGCAACGAACAGTGAAACCCACCCGTATTTTATTCATGCAGTAGAAAAAAACACCAGACTAACTCTTTAATAAAGTCTAGAATGTAGGCGGTGTGACAGGCTGAGTGTTATTACAGGTTATTACAGGTTATAGCGCTGTGTATGATTGACAGCATAACATCTTAGCTGTAAACAAGCGCATATTTTCTCCCTCACTCTTTCTCTCTCTCTTTTCGATTTATTATAAATAAATAAGCTTTTATTACTCTCTGCCTTTGCAGTGTTATTGTGCGTTATAGCTAAAAATTCGCTTATAGGTTTATGTGCAATATGAAAACAGGGCTGTTTCTTTATATTCAAACATACAAAAAGTATAAGTAAATAAAGTTAAGTTGTTGTGTTCTCTTCTCTCTCTCTCTCTCTCTCTATATATATATATATATATATAAAGACAAACTCGTTTATCAAAGTTTGTTTTATTCCCTTATGTGGGATTTTACAGCAAATCATTTTTTAGGCAAGTACCAGACGTGTTGCTTCATAAGTTCTTGTATTACTAAATAATGATATTTTAATATTAATGTGTGTGTGTGTGTTCTCTCTCTCTCTCTCTCTCTCTCTCTCTCTCTCTCTCTCTCTCTGACCCCCGGCCCTGTGCAGTCCCACTCCGACGGCGAGTCTCAAAGGTCGGTGATGGAGAAAGAGGAGCCGCGCTGTTCGCCCAGTCCTCCGTCCACACCGTCCATCTGCTCGCCCACCTCCAGCGCCTCCGCCTCGTCCGTCCCCTCCACCGGCAAGAACGTGTGCGCGAGTTGCGGCCTCGAGATCCTCGACAGGTACCTGCTCAAGGTACGACAGTTACAGCGTGTACACGCAGGACGTGTGGCCGCCAGTAGCGTTTTGTAGCGACTGCACGTCATGCAGCACGTGTGTTATGATCACGCATCGGCAACATCTCACGTTAGCAGATTCGAAGTGCTTTTTATTATAAGAGAATAAAAAGTTGAGCATGTGTCGTACGGTGCACGCGGTGTGGTGTGATCGGCCGTGCAACTGTTGTGCAACATGCATTCGGGATCTAAAGGACAATGCAGAATGTTATGATATTTACGCCACAGGAGCAATAAAAGTAATAATAATAATAATAATAATAATAATAGCGCAAAGACGTGTGTGACTGTTCTGATTATGATTATTCAAAACAATTGAATTAACCAAAAAGCAATTCAAATGTAATGTAATAACTAGTCTTAATCACAGTGTACGTGCACGCCTCAGATTATGTCATATGTTTGTTAAAAACTAAATCGTTTTATAGAGCAAACATAAAGCATGCAGTTTTGTTATTGTTATATATAAGTGTTGTTATTGTCGTCGCTTTTATGCAGCAGTAACATATTTACACATAATTACAATAAGGGGAAATCAATATAAGGAACCTAAGTTGGAGTTGCATCTCACACAGCGTGTATTTATTTGTTTATGTAATGCTTATATAGAGAGAAATATTAGCCTATGCATTAGCAATATGCATGAGCAAAAACACTGACTAGGAGTCGAACCGCCCGCTCATATCTGTCTATACGGTGCAATGGTTATAATTATGGAGCTAATAAATTATATAATTTTTAAAAACCATTATAATGCCCCGACACTGGACGTTAAAAAGCACGAGTCAGGCATGCATGTGATGTGTGGTGTGAGATGTGTGCAGATGCGCGTGAGGCAGGTTGTCTTGGGTCGGGAAAAAAAAAAAAAAGTTTAATTCGTATTTTTAAGAGCAGAAAATGGATTTAAATTGTTGCGCGTACACGTGGATTACAACGATTAGTTATAATTATGATTATGGTAGAGCAATCTAACTAATGCGAAACAAATGCAGAAAAGAGATTTAACAAGCTAAACGGTTGCTGCAGGTCAGACAGCGTGTCGTTTTTTTTTTTTTTTTTATAGGGGTAAAAATGAAAGGTTCAGTTTGCATTCATGTGGTGTGTTCTGTGCTCTGGTCTCACACCACTAATCAGATGAAGAGAGAGTGCAGACCATGCAGCAGAGGCAGCTTTCAGCTTCTGTTTTTAAATATAATTTTTTTTTTAAGTGTTAAAATCAAGCAGAATCGTTATTATTATTCACATGCTTGTGTTTATGGCTTTGAAATGATTGCTTCGTATTTAATACTGATGTCAGGAAGTTGCTATTTATTTATTTATTTATTTATTTATTTATTATTATTATTATTATTATTAGTCGTTTTGAGAAATGTATAGCAAAAGTTCCACAAAGTCAGAAGAACGAAAGCGATTTATGACGTTTTCAGATTCGCAAAAAATCAAGTCTCTATGTTATAACATACACAATGATATATATGTGAGCTAACAACACTTAGCACTTTAATTAAAAACTACTTTATGAAATATGTATCGATTCCTCTGGGCAAACTGTAAACATAATTCCAGTATTTAAAAAAATAAAAAAAACATAAATAGCTTGTTAACGATGTTCGTTAGATTCTTATGAAATGTAATTAGGATTATGAAGTTATTCAGTACGAATATTAGTTATTAGTCATTTAATGCTTACTTCAATTTTAGCTTCTTCACAGAATGTTTATTAAAATTAGACATCGGGTTTGTGTTGAATGTGATGCTACAGGGAGTCAGAAAAATCTCCAGAGATAGCAGGAATTAAGACGTTTTAGCAAAAATGTTTTCCAAAACAATCGTACTTCGTTTATTATTATTATTATTATTATTATTATTATTATTATTATTATTGTTGTTGTTGTTGTTGTTGTTTTGCATTTATTTTCAGATAGCCTTTAAGAATTTATCCGACAAACATTTAGCTGGATCAAGAGCCTGAATTGACAATTGCTAATTTCTGCTATTTATTCAGGCTTTGGGGACTGTATTAATGTCTAAATTATGATTTTTTTTTTTTCCCCTCGTCAAAATCTACCCAGGAGACAGGAGTGCGGTGTGTGAGATTTCTGTCCCGGCAATTTTAATTTCATAAGATAAGATAAGATAAGATAAGATAAGAGTGTTAATCTTTCAAGAGGAACTAACGCGGTTCAGCAGCATGCAATGTTTTTTTTTATATTTTTTTTTTATTCATATAAACATAAACATGACGGTAGAGATGTTACAGTGACAAAAATATACTTAAGACATTACTGTGACAATACCGGTGTAGTGTGTAAACGTCATAAACATCTTGCCCTTGGTTTGAACATTTATTACACAAATCCTTCATTAAAAATATATAATCTATTTCAAATGATATCTAAAAATATTAACTGGTGTACATAATGCCGCAACGTTCATGCTTTTATCTAGCACTTTGTTTGTGATATAAGTGTACATAATCAGGGCAGGACTTCATGCTCAGGCTGTATTTATCAATCAATCAATTGTTCACGAGCAAAAATAAGAATGTGACTTTAAAATATATTGAACATTTTTGTAATTTGAGCAAGAGTTCAAACTTAATTACGGATGCAATAAACGGGATTTCTGTGTACAAGTGTTTAAACCTGCGGCTCAAAATTGATACGAAATCGTCGCAACCCGTCTTACAAGCGACACAAGCTAAGGATATAAGTGTGTTATTATTATTATTATTATTATTATTATTATTATTATTATTATTATTATTGGCAGGTGAATAATCTGATGTGGCACGTGCGCTGCCTGGAGTGCTCGGTGTGCAGAACTTCATTGCGCCAACACAGCAGCTGCTACATCAAGAACAAGGAGATCTTCTGCAAAATGGATTATTTCAGGTAGGGTAAGTTTTATTCCACTTCATTCTGAAACCAGGCTGCTTTTCCTTCAGGTTTCTGCAACAAACCAGAAAATCTCAAATTCTTAAAAGAACTTTTATGAAGCAAACTATAACGCAGCATTACTCAACATTTGCGGTCTTTTAAAAGAAAAGGAAAAAAAAACACACACACACACACACACACACAAGACAAATATGAGGCTCAATATGTAAATGCAAATGTGGAATAATATTTGGAGCTGTAGAGGTTTTAATTCAGGGACTTTCCGCTCGTTCATCAGGTGCATGTGACATGGTTTACAGGACAATTCCGCTCAAATGAGCAAATAAATCAACTACTTAATTATATGAACTCAAAAATAAATGTAATAATTTTGATAAGTAGCTGTGTGTTGTGAAATAAAAACAAACCACACGCGGCACTTTGGCACTTTGAGAAACACTTTAATAAATGATTTTGCATCAGCCTGCAAGGCGAATTTTTTATTTTTATTTATTTATTTTTTTGGGGCTGTTTGGAAGTTTATTCATTAAAATTACAGCAGGAATGTGCGACATTCTTAGTTTAAAAAATAAGTATAAATCGTTCCCCGCTTTCTGATTGTTTATCCTGACGCAACATGGCTTCTTTATCCAAAAGTGGACTGTCTCTGTGCCTCAACAGAAATACACACAGGACCACATGCTTTCAAAAAGGCGCTAAGAAAAGTCTATCTATCTATCGAAGGGTACTAAACAGTCCTTGTTTTTTGTCTCTGGGGTCTGTCCCGTTTTATTCTTGATAACACATTGTATCTGTTCAGATCTACATTTTAAGTACTCGAATAATATATTAAATGTGCAATTAGGTACCTGAAATCAGTTCCTAATGATGTCATGTTTATTTAAAAGCCGGACATCAAAGGTAGAAAGGTAGAAAGGAAGGCGTGGCCAAAATGGTGTACTGACAAGGAAGTAGTACCTTTTTTTTTCTGAAGTGATCTGAGTGATTATAAAGCGGGAAGCTGTGAAATAATCAGTGCACCTTCCGAGAGTTGTGTTTTGATTCTGATTGTTTATTACATATAAAGCAGTTATTAGATATATATGGAATTATAGTCAAAAGGAAAGGCAGGCTTTAGTGCTGTTTCACACCTGTCATTGAAAATAAAGACGAAGAGGATAAAATAAAATGATTTGGAGATATAGTGGCGGTCATGTCATTAAACACTGCATGAATTTACCCCGAGTGTGTGTGTGTATATATATATATATATATATATATATATATATATATATATATATATATATATATAATATATATATGTATGTATAACATTTCCCAGGTGTTATTACAGATGTGATGAAACAGCAGAGTTTCGGTCACGATATTATTACAAGCCAGTTTCCCTCTAATAACATTTTATTGCACGGACGAGAGAGAAGAACTCTAAGGGTGAATCCAGGCATTGACACGATCCATCATGAACTAATCACGACAGGGCATCCCACTGAGACGGCTTTATGACATCCAGCCCCGCGGTGGAACCCCGAGCCGGCGGCGTGGCGGGGTTTTGCGGGATTTTGCGCTCGCGCGGGCTGCGGGGCGCGGCGGTGTGAAAAAGACGCGAGCCGCTGCGCGATTGTCCTCAGGATGTGAGGGGATGTGAGGGGTGTGTGAGAGATGCGGTGATTGCAGTGTGCGCAGGATGTTGGCCTGCCTTCCCCGCTCGTTCGCAGGCCGTGTGAAGTGACTGGCCCTTTTAAAGCTGATACTGTGTTTTTAGGAGAACATTTGTTTTCTGTGTTAGGGCCAATAATCTGAAGTGATGCTTCACATGATAGGCTGTGAATGCCGCTGGCTCTTCACGAGCCGTGTTGGGGCTGGGCGCGCGCGCGCACACACACACACACACACACACACACATCTGTGCTGCAGTGTTTTTGGAGGAAGGCAGAAGGGCTGGGTTTTACTGCATTAGTTTTCTTAGATATTGTTTGTGTGTCACGTGTGTATAAGTGTGTGTGTGTGTGTGTGTGTGTGTCTGTCTATGTGAGAGTGTTTTTTTTTCTCCATTCTGCACGCAATCAGACGGATCAGATTCAAATCAGCACGCAGGGACAAAAAGTGACAAATCACCCAAGATTGAAATATTTTTTCTCATTTGAACCGTGATCAATCTCAGCACCATTTGTATTACGATATAAAACATTTCACACACCACATATTCATATTTTTTTTTTTTTACGTGTCCTGAAGGCATGTTTTTTGCACAAAAGAAATCGAAAATAAAATTAAAGCAACCTCTGGGACATGGCTATTTTTTTCTCATTACTGAAATTAATTGTAAGAAAGAAAAAATAACTCTGGTTCCCACAGACACGTCAGCTTTATGAATGTGCTTAGATTTTATTATTATTTTTTTTAAATTATTATTACCATTATTTCTCTGGAGGCCCTTGTACTGTATATCAGGGCATCATGGGAACATTCCCGAAGGCCATGCAGTGATTGACTGCGTTAGATATCTGTGCAGACAGGAAGAAAGCCTGCTGTAATAGTTTCAAGTTGTCAAGCAGTCATGAGTAAGGATCGAACCCTGAGCTTTTTGTGTGGTTTTTGTACAGCAGCCCTGATACTCTCTCTCTCTCTCTCTCTCTCTCTCTCTCTCTGCTCTCCAGTGTGTCCTGCGATCAGGAGATACAGTGGCCTTCTTCCAAAACACTCTCATATAAAACACTGCATGATTTTACCCGACATGCCAACAGATTCAAATACACATCCATAATGCTTTCATCCAATCCAATTTATCACGTTCAGATAAAAAGTCAGATCTAAACCTGTCTACCTTTTAGATCACCTATATCGGTCACCTGGACACTGAGATATAGTGACCTTTATAGAGGTTCGCCCTCTGTCCATATTTGCCTGTTTAAGTAAAAGCAAAGTTTTACAAGACGGCTAGTGTAGTTCACCCCACCACCACCCCCGCCCTCCTTTTTTTTTTTCTCTGACAGTTTAGAGAATAACAGTAAAAATTGTCACATCTTTAAACGCTTTAGCTGTTTTGATCCATGACAAAAGTCGTGACAAAATTCTTCCCCTCAGCATTTTGAGCTCAAATCTCACTTATATGTTGGTGAAAAGCTCTTTTCAAGCCGTGCTGCTGCTTATATTCATAACCTGCGTTGTTATATTGCTTAAAGAATAATTCTCTTAAACTGAGGACTGGATTCATGTAGTCGTCTATTCCTTTGTGCTCGAGGTTCTAGAGTTTCAATTACTTTGTGCATATGAGTTTCTATTTCTTAATGTCTGGGGTTCTACAGCTTCTATTGTCCAGGGGGTCTAGACTTTCTCATACATTACGTTCTTTTCCGTTGTCTGTGGAGTTCTAGAGATTCTGTTCCTCTCTATATGGGGTTCTATAGTTTCTATACCTTTGTGTGTAGGGGGTTCTAGAGTTTATATTTACTCGTATGTTGGGTTCTAGTGTTTATCCTTCTTTGTATAAACTAGAGTATAGCTTCTAGAGTCTCTTTTCGCTTGTATGTGTGGTTCTAGAGTTTCTATTACTGTGTGTGGGGGGATTCTAGAGCTTGGCGTTCTAGAGTTTGCATGGAGTTCTTTTTTTATTCCTTAGCGATGAGGTTCTAGGTATCCTGTTCTTCTGTATATGACGTTCTGATATTTCTATATATTATATATTATATATATATATATATATATATATATATATATATATATATATATATATATATATATTTCTATACCTTTATTTGAGGTGATTCTAGAGGTTTTATTTCCTTGTATGTGTGGTTTTACAGTTTCTCTTCCCTTGTATTTAGAGTTTTAGAATTTCGTTTCCCTTGTGTGTGGGGTTTGACATTTCCATTTCTTTAATGCATGGGGTTCTAAGGTTATTCTTCCTTGTTGCATGGGGTTCTCGACTTTCTGTTTCCTTGTATCTTGGGTTCTATCATTCCTTGATACATGTGATGAAGTCTTAAGTCACAGCTAGAATAGACAAAAACTCTCTATTTATTGGTTAGGGAACTTACAGAGACAGTGTGGTTCTGCGGTGTGAGAACCATCCCATCATCAGGTTTACACATACTCGCCTTCACACGCCCACCGTTGTGACTGACTGTGTGGACTGGGAATGATGTGTGAGCTCTGCAATGCTGCAGAATTCTTTTCCATGCCATGGCATTCCCACACAGAACCCAAGAGACAGACAGACAGACAGACAGACAGACAGACAGACAGGCCAAACTCATCTGATGTTGATCTTGAAGCGACTCTGAATTAAGGCAGGGTGCAGTAGGCAGATTATTGTCCATAATACCCTCATTGATTTGTCACACACTGCTTATCGATCCCTGGAGGTAAATCAGCAGCTACGCTACAGATTGCAGACACCGCAGCGTTCCACATTGCAGGTTTGGAGAGACAGAACCTATAATCTGATTTTCAGTGGAGCGCAGCTATGTGTTTTTATGCGTCTGAGCCGAATGTCAGTTTCTGGCAGGAGACATGAACGTGGACGTGTCGGTCTCTCATCTGCGCCGGACTGACAGCTGCTCTAATCGGGTGTAATTGCAGGAAATCAGAGTGGGTTTGCTCTCCGCAGCAGGGGAGGCAGGACACAGCAGAGGCTGTACCTAAGGAGGAAAAAATAACAACTAAACAGGCTGAGGAGCATGAGCAGAGGGCCACACAGGGAGGTAGAGACGGCTGCTAATCAGACGGGGAGCAGGATGGTGGAATCTGAGAGGTGCTGAGACTCAGCTCCTCACGTCACTTCTGCACGAGTCTCAGAGCTGCTCGGGTTTCATTACGCCTTCATTTCGGGTTTAATCCAACCCACACCTTGACATTTCTTCACTGATAACTATCTTTGCAGGAAGCACAAAACGGGTAGTATCAGATAAAACGTTCCATTTTAGAGGATTTATTTATTTCCTTTAAAAAGAAATGTGGAGATTTTTTTCCTTATATATGGAAAATGAGTTAAATGCGCTAAGTAAATTTCAGGTGGCTCCGCGTCCCTGGTGCACCGCTGTCTTTTGAGCACGTTGTCAAAACTCCCTCCTAAAGTAAACAGTTCTGTTTCTGGAAATTAGAGACCGGCACGTCAGGGGAAATTCTCCAGTCTTGTACCTCGTCAGGTTTTGGGGTTTTCTGTTATTTTACCCCCCTATGTGAACGAGATTAGAGTTTAGACGCTGAACCTTTAAAAGACTCCTGTGGTGAGTTATCGCTCTGAATGACAAACGCAAATCCAGAACAAAACCGCAGGAAGCACGATTATACCTGCTGCATAAAAAAAACGCTACTCTTATAGTTCATATTCACTGCACTGATGAATTTTGCTCCTGCAGGAGTGTGATGTGGTGAGGACGGTGAAGCTGCCCCTGGGGTAACGGGGTGGTAGTGGAAGTGACAGTGCTGGTGTAGATGGTGGTGGTGATCGTGGTAGTCATTTCCTTTATTTAACCAAGAAAACGTCTTGTTGAGATTAAAAGTCCTGGCCAATTTGTGGTGTAAGTGGAAGTTATGGTTATGGTGTAGAGGATGTTAGTGTAATGTAAATGGTGGTGGTGATAGTGATGGTGTTGATAGTACTGGTGGTAGTAGTAGTATGGTGGTGTTGTAGTGTTGGTTTTGGTGGCGATGTTGAACGTCCTTGTTGTGTTGACAGTGACAGTGGTGGCGTTAAGACGGGCTGTGGTGTTGATCGTGGTGGCGGTGGAGGAGGTGGTGCTGTTAAAGGATGCAGTGTTGGTGGTGGTGCTGATAGAGGTGGTGTTGGTGCTTGTACTGTTGATAGTGGTGGAAGTGTTGATTGTGGTGGTGGTGGTGTTGCTAATTGTTGTACTGTTGATATTGGTGGTGGTGTTACTAGTGTTAGCAGTGTTCATAGCAGCAGTGATCATGTTGATAGTGGAGGTGTTGTTAGTGGTTGTACTGTTGGTTGTGGTGTTAATACTGGTTGATACACCACTGGTACGTGGTGGTAGTGGTTGTGTGTTGATGGCGGCAGTGATCATGTTGACGGCGGTGGTATTTGTAGTGGTGGCGGTGTTGATAGTGGTGGTCAAGACTTCATCAGGGATCCGCATTTTTCCCTAAACAATCCTCTGAATTGCACCATTATGTACTGTAGATGTCGTGTTATTTGCGGGTTTGGTTCGAACAAAATGCTACTAAATGGCCTTGAATCCTGTTTTCAGACTTTTTTCTTTTTTTGTTGTAACGAAACGAACCTCTTGTAGTGGCTCTGTAAGGGAAATATTCTGGATTTCTATTCAGATTAAATAAAACACTCATTTTAGAACTCAGCATTTTAGAATTCTGGATTCTGGATGCGCCTTTCCCTCGTGCCCGGAGCATTATAATCTCTTTGTGTACGGTGTTCTAGAGCGATGTGGTCTGGGAGATTTTAGAATTTATTTGTGCATAGTTTTTTAGATTTTGTTTTTCAGAACTGCTGTCCAGTTAAAATCCTCTTGTGCAGGTATTTCTAAAGCTTCTATTCAACAGTGAACAGACGGTTAGCATTCCTTTGTGCATGGAACTTCTTTATGAACAGGTTTCAACCCTTAATTTGGCTGAGGGGGGGTAGGGGTTCTAGAGTGCCTTTGGCTGTAGGATACCTTTTTATCCAAATTCTGTAAAGGATGTGATTCTTGAGTTGCTTTGTGTAGTGGTTCTTGACTTTCCATTCCACTGGGTTCAAGAATCTGGGAATGTATTTGTTCTTGGGATTCTAGAATTTGTAGGTACATAGATTTGCATTTAATAATTATATTTATTATTATTATTATTATTATTATTATTTTATTTTTTATAAAGTCAAGGCTTTTTATGACACGTTTTTGAGATTTCTCAACATGGCTGCTCAGTTAGCACTGGATGCTAAATGAAACAACAGCGCAATTACAGCAGTCCCGAGGCTTCACTTGATCATTCCTACAAAATATACAAGAAATATCGATATTGCCAGGGGGTTTGTTTCCACTTCACATTGTCCTTTAGAAAAGACTCCATGTCTGCATGCTAGCATACAAATCAATCATTAACTAGCTTATACTCTGTGACCGTGTTTTCCTGTTGCCTAGCAACAGCGTTCTAATGACTTCAACCACTTAAACAGAAGACGTATTGTGTGTGTTCTCCTTCCCAAGTCTAAAGCACAAATTCACAGGTTCCATTTAAATGTATCACATTTCTGGGACGTAAATAGAAACATAACGGCAGGAATTTTCTGGAACACGTTTCCAGGACGAAAAAAATCTGTGCTAAAATCAGTGTTAGCGTTACTCACACTGGGTAACCACTTTACAGTGTTTTTAGGGGACCTGGGTACGGATCATTTTGTTAAGCTGTCTGTGAGCCTCTCTGAACTGGAATGATGTCATTTTCAGTGGCCAAAAAACCCACCCGACCTCCCTCTCGTCCCCCAAACCTGGGCCCCTCGGCCCTGCGATCCGGCGTGCAAGCCTGGTGTCATCATTCTTGGGACGAATGGAAAGGGGAACCGCAGCCAAATCAGTCATCTTGATATCCCACATTTCTCTGTGGTCGGAGGAGGTGGTGTACGACACGTTGTTTACACAAGCGCTCCGTGTGCCAGAGGTGTGGTGGTGGTGGTGCTGGTGGTGGATGGGTCCATGTGTGTGTGTGTGTGTGTGTGTGTGTGTGTGAGAGAGAGTGGGTCCAGGCTTTGGGGCTCCCACGCAAGCCACCGCCATCTGCACAGCATTAGTCTCAGCCGCTGCGCCAAGCCGCGCTGACCTTCTCCGCAGCAGAACCTGAGAACCCTCACATGGTCACTGCGCTGTTATGTGTTCAGTCCGGTTCCGTCAAAATAAAATAACATCTCAATCCCACTTCAGGGCTTCTGTCTATTTTGGTGCTGCATCGGTATGTAATAATGTCCATAATGTCCTCATTTATCTGAGACACGGAAGTGTGTTTTTTGGGGGGGGAAATTTACATCATATATATCATAGAACCACATTCCTGCTAAATTCTTATATGTATATAAATCGTAAACCTGCCTGGTTTGAAGTGTTTCTTATTGACAGTAAATCCTTTACAAATTCATGAAAGGCAAGTCAAATAAAATCTAATGGTATGACTGAGCTTTCTGTAAGGTCACACGGGTACAAGATTAAAGTGTAAGAATGAAAAGTTTAAATAATAATAATAATAATAATAATATGTAGATAATAATATGTAGATAATTACCAACCCTAGGTCCTTTTGTTAAACATATTCATGCATTGTTGGTTACATTTACACAAACAAAGAGGGAAAAAAAGAAAAAAGACCATGAAAGCATCTTTATTTCAGAGGGGGCGTGGCTTGTTTCAGGGCTGTAAAAAAGTACAAAAAAAAACAACCTTTTTGATGTTTCTTTACAATCATATCATCTTATCAGTTCATAAACTTACTTCAACATTAAAAAGCATCATTAAAGTAAGATATTCCTTTTTCTTCGAAAGCATATTGGTGAAGGTGTACATTTTATGAAAGTTGAAGGGAAATTTAACATCAATACTCAAAAAAACAAAATGTCCTAAATTTTTTTTATTTTTTAAAAACAAAAAAGGTATAAAGAGACAACAAAATAAATCCCAGGTGGTCTATGATCTCTGTCCACACTGCGCACTTCAGTCGTATCCACATATATAAAGGTAAAGTTCCACTGACGCCGCTTCTGAGCCCAGCTATTCATATTGTATTACAGATATGAAAACACACTGCAGCACATTCAGAGATGAATTAGGTGTTTAGAAATGAACGAGTCCTGAGATCGAGCTGGACTTTTTGCCTACTGTCTGAGACCTCGAAACATTTTTCATGGAAAATGCTGGATCTGATTTCCATTTATCACAATATCTTTTCAGTTTTATTACCCTTCGAGTGAAATGTCTCAATTAAAAGACGTATTCTATTTGTGGTTTTTAGGTACATCAAAATAAAGGTGCGGTTTGTGATTTTTTTTTTTTTTTTGAGTCGGGAGTGGGGCTTATTTCAGGGCTGTAAAAAAAATGTAAATAGAAACCTGTAACATTTATTATATAGAAATTTTATGAAGCAAATCTTTCTGGCGGTCTGTTAAAAAAAAAAAAAAGTCATCTGGTAAAGTTAAAGTTTCTGTACTTTATTCTGCATGTGTTTTCGTAATCTCTTAGTTGTTATTTATATTTTATATAAGTTATGTTTGTTGTGTCATTTTTTCTTTAAAAAATAGACCATTCTAGAAGATCATAATTATTTTTCCTTGAATGCAAACTTCATGTCATGGTTTGTACTTTACGTTGCTCTGGATGAGAGAACTGGTCAAAGTTTTACCAATTTTTTATCCGTCTACAACATTTCAGCATAAATATATATATACTTGTAGAACTCCTGAGAGGTCGCGTCATATATATTTTTATTATTTGTTAAAAAAATGTAACTACATTAATTAAGCTCATTAAACTACATCATCCGTATAATTTAGTAGTAAAACAAGCGAACAAGGTTTACACGTTTTTTGACGTAACCCTTCTTTTGCATCGTTTGCTCGTTTTGCTACATCGCGTGCACAAATTAGCAAATCGACGGTTTGTTTTAGTAGATTGTGCACAAGATGTAGTAAAACAAACACAATTTTTTTTTTTTTTAAATGATGATGAAACGACCACTCTACTCCAGGGCGCCATAATATTTCCCCAAAATGCATTGAAAATGACTTGCCCTAGTGTCAACCCGCAAAGGTCACGTGGCATTCCGAGTCAGTTTATAAGCACAAGCGGTATAAAGAAGTCAAATAATTTGCTAACTAAATGTAATTTCCTCACACAGTTAATGTCTTGACTGTTGTAATTTGTACTGGAATTTTTCACCTTTAATCGTTTCTCGTTTTTGACTTTTGAAGGCGATCAGATTTTAACATGCTAGGATTCTCTAGAGGCACAACAAAAAACGTTTGCTGTTTTGTTTGGTTATGTCCAAGCCAGTACAATAAAACAGGATTGGTTGAACTCTTAGGTAGGAGGGGCTTTAGTCCGTCGGTCACAGTGACTAGCCGGTCGAAGGCTATCGTCTCTTGAGTTCTGGCATGCGGAAGAGGGCAGACAGCCTTTTTCTCTGAGTGTGTTACAGCACCCTGTGAAGCAGCAGTTTGAAACGCGTGGTGTCTGGCTTCATGTGTCTCAGGGGAAGCATGTGTTAAGCCTCATCTTCCCCAGTTTTAAGCAGATGTGTGTAATAGAGAGCTGATGGGTGTGACAGAACTGGAATATAACCAAGTTGGAATACGATGAGGTACAAAAAAGATACAACTTTTACATTTACGTTTGAGAAACTTTCACAGAAACACTTTCGGGTTCAGGTAAGTCTAGCGTTCTCAGGCTGCCAGACGAATATACAGTACATAAAGAGGGCAAGGATACTGTCGAGTTATCTGCTAAGTGCTTAAATAACTAGCAGCTGTGCAGGGTATTGATGCGCCAGGCCTTGTCTCTCTCACAGTAGGTTTGGTACTAAGTGTGCCCGCTGTGGGCGGCAGATCTACGCCAGCGACTGGGTGAGGCGAGCTCGCGGTAACGCTTACCACCTGGCCTGCTTCGCCTGTTTCTCCTGCAAACGCCAGCTTTCCACTGGAGAGGAGTTCGGCCTGGTTGAGGAGAAGGTGCTGTGCAGGATCCACTACGACACCATGGTGGAGAACCTGAAGCGTGCTGCTGAGAGCGGTGAGTGTGTGGGCTCGAGTCTGGGCTTCGGAAATGACAGAAAATAATCTATGCGGTCTGTGTAGCTCCCTGTAACCGAGAGTCATTCTGAGATTTAGTGTGTACTGACCCCTCGCTGTTCGCTCCTCTGTGCAGGAAGTGGCCTCACGCTGGAAGGAGCCGTGCCGTCGGAGCAGGACAGCCAACCCAAACCAGCGAAACGTGCTCGCACATCCTTCACCGCCGAGCAGCTGCAGGTTCGAAGCCCTGACACTGAGGACATGAGAATCTTTTAGACTGATTAGTGCTCGAAGTGTTACGAGTGCTTCGGTTGTGTGATTGTTTTGTGACGCTTGATGTGCAGGTGATGCAGGCTCAGTTTGCGCAGGATAACAACCCCGACGCTCAGACGCTGCAGAAGCTCGCGGACATGACGGGCCTGAGCAGACGAGTCATCCAGGTGAGCTGAGTCTAACAAGTCTTCTTAGTCTTGAACAAATATAAACACTCTGCATTGTGCTGTTATAGGAAAACGATCAACTTCACTTTCCTTTAACAGCATGTCGTGGAGGAGGAGGAGGAGGAGGAGGTACTGTAAGAGAGGTCTGAATCCTGTCCCGTTTTGTTTGCAGGTTTGGTTTCAGAACTGTCGGGCGAGACACAAAAAGCACACGCCGCAGCATGGCGGCCCACCTCAGGCCCACCCGCAGGCTCGCATGCCCCCGTCGTTGCCTGACGAGCTGCATTACTCGCCCTTCGGCAGCCCGGAGAGAGCGCGCATGGTGGCTCTGCGCGGCTACATCGACAGTGAGTGATGCAATCCTGTATCACGCAAACGCTAACGTCATGACGAGATGAGCACAAGTGTAGAATTTGTGTCTTTTGTTTTTTTGCAGGTCATCCCTTCTCAGTGCTGACCACACAGAGTCTCCCCCACCAGGCCATGTCTCTGCCGCAGCTGCCCCTCAGCCGCTAACGACCCCGCCACATCGACCCCTGACCCCTCGACCCTGACCTCCCGCTCCTGACTTCCGTCCGCTCTTCGGAGGTCGCCTCTGGCTGAAGGACAGGGTCACCGTCCCCGCGTGCTCTTGACCTCCGACCTCATGAGGAGAGGGGGCGTTTCCTCCTGCCTTTCAGTGGACAGGATTTTCCTCACCTGCAGGCGGGTCTCACACACCTGTGAGCCGTTAGAGGCGGCCCGGAACCACCGCGTTATCCAGAGCAGGATTTGGACCTCTGATGCGCACACTGAAGAGCGGTTCGAGTCGGACTAAAGAACATTCGCGGTCCTTACTGCAGGAATAAAAAGCAAGTAAAGACGTCAGGCCTGTGCAGTGAGACGTGCAACGTAGCGGGAAGGTTCATCTTTCGCTCTTGTAAAAAACAAAAAAACAAATCAATAACAAACCTGATCAGTGATTATTTGTTGAGTATCGCGCTGGATCTGTGCGTTTGTTCCCAAGTGTTTACATGGATCTATAGCACAGACGGCATGTGCTCTCTCTCTCTCTCTCTCTCTCTCTGTCCGATTCGGATGGATTTATCGGCGAAAAGCCACTTTCATCGCCTGCTAACCTCCGAGTCTCCGTTGCATCAGACGTGCAGAACCCCCAGACTGATCACTGTCCGGAGACGCCGTCTGAGCGGAGCAGCTTCACAACATACGCACGTGACCAAGATCACCGAGATCTGAACGAGGATGAGCGACACGATACGGAGAAACCCAGATATCAATACTTGAAGACGCTTTTCAGAGCCAATCAGATGTATCTTCAAATTTTAGAGGCTGCAGTGGCACAAGATAGAACAAAATTAAGTAGACGTTTCATTCTTTTTCAAAAGTGGTATAAAATTGGTATAGAATAGAAATCTGGTTGTTACTGTAAATTATAATGGAGTCAGTGGAACAAAATCTCACGACACACGCAATATCTCAGAAAAATAAATAAATGTTTTCAACGTGCATTGGTTGGGTCTTCTCTAAGCGAACTGATACACTGATGTGATTTTAACCCGTCAGAATCTGCAAAAAAAACAAACAACAAAAACAGGATGTCAGAAATTTTTAATTGGATCTTTTTTTTTTTTTGTGAATGTGACTGTACAACCCAGAGAGAAGGAAGAGATGAACAGAAAACCGAGTACATGTAAAGAAACTTTAGTCCCCATGTATTTTATTTAAGTCGTGTCCTGTCGTGAAATGCGAGCAGAATGTGTGTGTGTGTGTGTGTGTGTGTGTGTGTGTGTGTGTGTGTGTGTGTGTGTGTTTCTCTGTTTTTTCGCTGATTTTGTGTCATGTTGGCTCGAGCCTCAGGTTCCTGCGGAGGAAAAGCGAGCGCGTGGCTCGGCCCCGGATTCTGACGTAGCATGGGACCGATTTGGGCAAAAAAAGAAAGAAGGAAAGAAAGAAAGGGAAAAAAAAAAAAGCTGTAGCTGTCACTAAACTGTATATTTGTGTTGCGGAGTACGCTTGTGTGTTCTGAGCGCGGTCGTGGGGGGAGGATGAGGATGAGGATGAAGAGGAAAACGAGGCCTCGACGTTCTTGTATTTATTAAAACCGATATTAGCCTGTAAAGCACTTTTCCCCTTTTTGTCCCGTTGTCTGTTTTGTAAAATTGAAATAAATAAAATGAATAAATGACATGAAACACGGCCTTCGAGTGTTCCTTGAGTGCAATCTGTCTCGATGTGGAGTGCACAAAGAAAGACGAGCGATCAAAGAGAAAGAAAGACGGACGATCCGGAGCTCATCGAGCTCTCAGACGCTGATTTACCCCGAGCTAAATTAAAAACAGCCTCGCTCGCTGAGTGGAGGAGAAAAAATGGCTGAAAATATGTGTTTATCGACGTGTTTATGTAAGAACGTACTGTCGGATGCTAACGGGAGAAAATGTAGTGTAACTTTCCATACTGTATTATTTAGTTCTTTGTGTGTGTGTGTGTGTGTGTGTGTGTGTGTGTGTGTGTGTGTGTGTGTGTGTGTGTGTGTGTGCACGGAGTAAAGCAGGAAGCAATCACAGGCCGATGGTGGAGCTGCCAGGCCCTTCACGGGTCAGCGTGTGCAGTAATGACTCACTCACTGATTCCAGCACCATCACACACAGGAAGTCACTGTCAGGCTGCATCATGGGGCTGATCTCCTGTCCCGGGTACTGTTTCAAAAGACACACACACACACACACACACTTAAATCTAAAGGAGGGTTTAGGTCTATTTTCCCAAAAGGATCATTTGTTGGATGGAAATTTTTGTGGAAGGATCTGGAATAGGTGGGCATGAAACACACACACACACACACACACACACACACACAGATGTGTGCATACTCTTATTCCTCTGCAGCAGCTCTCGCATTATTATCTTTCCATCCATCACTCCACACACTGTGCATTTCAATTAACACTGTTTATTTCCCTTTTATGGAAGGAGTCTCCAGTGTCAGCAGTAACTTTAGATTTCTCAAGAACAAAGGAGTCTACACTCTACAAAGGAGTTTTTTTTAATCTATTAACTTAGATCAACAATCATTAAACTTAACTATAAACATAAATACTGAGATGTGTTTGTTAATAAATGAAACACTGCAGTAGTACAACAGGAATAAAACACGACGAATATTTGCCCATAAGAGCACAACAGTTTTTTAAAATTCTTTTTACAAATATATATTTCAAAGGGATTATATTGTAAGTTTGCAATAAAATAAGTTTGCACCCAACAACCCCTGCCCCCCAAGACTCATGACAAAATTTGTTCCTGAACCATTTCATTTCCAACTCACACCGCTTTGTCTTTTTCCTCTCTTTATTGAAAAGACACATTCTGTTCAATTCACTAAGACACATGAGGGGGTACAAACTTTTGCACTCATCTCTAAAAGCAACCAGAACAAACCTGTTCAATGTGACAAAGGCTGGAGGAACATTTGTGCTAGACTTGTTCACGGTAAAAAACTAAAAACTAAATCATTATGAATCTGCTGAATTAGTTTTGAAAAAAAAATTAAAAACCCACTAAATTCAGCCCATGTCGAATCTTTTTCTTCTTCAAAAAACTATGTACAAATGCAAATAATTTGTGTGTAAAAGTTTCATGGAAATTGTTAATCTTATTAAAAGTTTCACAAATTCCACAAAACGTATGCCTTCACACAAAAATTATTTGCACTGCAAATATGGAAAAGTTATTTTATTTTTATAATTACTTGCATTGCAAATATTAATATTATTTTAAAAATAAAGAAAACAATAAAGAAACAATTTCAATCTTTTCCAGTTCTCACAGAAACAGATCAAATGCATTAATCTTTTCCCCTCCATTTTCTTGCTCACATCAGTCTGATAAGTATTTTTTCTCTTTAAATCATTTATAATTTTCTTTTCTCCCAAAAGAAAATAAATTGTGATGTTCCAGTACACTTGCAGTACATATGCCTGTATTTCCCAAAGTTTGACTAAATGCAAACTGAAAAAATCTGTATTATAGAAAAGAATGAGACTGAAACAACAACACAAAGTGTGTTCGGAACCAAACTGAATTTTATGGAGATAAAATTGTCTTCTCCTTTCTTTTTTTGGTTTCAGTTTCAATCAGGAATTATAATCCTCATGAGGCTTATCAATAAATTACATCTGCAGAGTCTATTCTGCAAGGATTTCCTTATTCTGCCACATGCATCTGCAATTTTCTCCCTGAGGTAAAGATCAGGGAACACACACACACACACACACACACACACACACACACACATTTCATAATTTAACCCACTGGTCCTCAAACCATCTTGCATCAGTTACATTTTGTCTTTTAAGATTTTTTTTTTCTTTTTTTTAAAGAACAAAATAATCCACCACCAAGCCCTATATAATCACAGCACAGGTGTATTTTATGAACAGATTTATTTTATAAACAGTATTCAATCATTTAGAGTTCAAATATGATGCATTATAAACAGCAGTATTATGTTGTATTTTAAGAAAGAAAATTATTTTGGACTTTTTTTTCTATTTTTAAATAACTCATTAAATTTTATTGTGTTTTAAGTTTATCTCTGCTATCATAATGTCATTAAAAATAAATAAATAAATACACAAACAAATAAATGTTGATTCAAAAGGGGCATCAGGCTTGCCCAGGAATTTGGCTTTACAACCTGTAGATATAAAACACAATAAATCCCACAGTTAAGTTATTAACTGCTTGGTATGTTGTGATGGATCTTAAATTCTAGAGAATCTCTGACTACATCTAGCATTTTTGTCCAATTGTACATCACTCATGGTACTCGAACCTACTTTGTACTGCTCCCAGGAGCACATCCTTCAGACTCATCCTTCTGTGGCAAGCCCTTCCGGCACGTCCGTGTGATCCACTCGTGCTCCTGATCATCTGCAAAAGCAAATCTGTTACAGGTCTCAAATATACAGTCGCATAACAGTCAAGCAACTTTTCAGATGGATCTCTATGAAACAAACTGTTTTTGTTAAACTCCAAAAAAAAAAAAAAAAAAAAAAGAGAACTTGTCAGGGCGTTTATACAAAATAAAAAGCCATGAATATACACATCTTCATACCCATTCTCATCACAACAAATAAAAATATGACGTACAGATCCTCAGTTCCATCACTGATTTATTTAACATCTGTTTGGTCAGAATGTGTCTGTTTATTTTCTGCAGCTGCATGCCTGTGGTAATATAAGGTATGGTAATATTTTCACAGGGGCAGGAGTAGCTCAGTGCTTAAGGTGTTGGACTACTGATTGAAAGGTCCTAGGTTCATCGCCTACATGCCACTGTTGGGCCCTTGAGCAAGGTGCCTAACCTTCAACTGCTCAGATGGAAAATGAGATCAAATGTAAGTCACTGGCAGCACGGTGGTGTCGCCTTGTACCTCCAGGGTCGGGGTTCGATTCCCGCCTAGGGTCTGTGTGCATGGAGTTTGCATGTTCTCCCTGTGCTTGTTGGGTTTCCTCCGGGTACTCCGGTTTCCCGACCCTGTATACAGGATAAAGTGGTGTAGTAGACGATGATGTAGGTCGCTCTGGATAAGGCCCGAGCTGCCAAATGCTGTGAGTGTAAGTCTCACAGACAGAAAGTCTCAGTTATGATTTTTAATTCAGAAAATGTTGATTGTTTAAATATTGTAAAGTTACACATCCTGATTAGTGAACAGTACGGTGCCGTACGCCGATGACTACAAGTCCCTGCCTGTTTGTCTCATATTTGGGTTCGTCCCTACAAAATAAAAAAGAACCGTCCCAACAGTGTGTGACTGATGGTACTTACAGTATAGTTAGTAACCTAGTAACCAGTGTAAGGATCCGTCCAAAGATGGAAACATCAAAGCACTTACTCTGGATATCAGTGTCCGCCAAATGCCTAAATGTAAAATGTAACATCATAAAGGACCAAACTTATACACAGCCATCCTCACTTTTAGACTTTCAGGCAGAGATGTTGGTGAAGCAGGACTGGGTCAGAAATTAAAGCACCCCCTCCGAGAAGGGGGGGAAAAAAAAAAAAACAGGAGGCCATGTGTCAATCTCATCATTCACGCGCAGTTAAGGCAATTTCCATTTTTTAAGCGAAGGATTAAGAGCACAATTATGAAAATACACTCTTGACGCGCCACTCGAGGCAACAATCACTCGCTGCTTTTCTCCCAGAGATGATTCCAAGGAGCAGAAAACACTGGCTTAACACTGCTGCTGGTGCTGCTGCTGCTGCTGCTCCGGGTCCTTTCTCTCCTCCTCCTCCTCCTCCTCTCTGCGCCTTTTCTTTAAATAGAAGAGGAGGGAAAAAAAAGTGAAAGGAGTTGCTAATTGCGGCGCGAGAGGTGGCCGGAGCTGAATCGCGCTCGCGCAGCTGCACGCACTTGAGCAACACCAGCCCCCCCCCCCCCCCGCCCCCGCCTTACTATCTCTACACCCAAAAAAAAAAAAAAAAAAAACCCAACCCAAGCCGCATTGTGGAGACGCGCGGGGTCTCGGCCCCTCCCACTGATTGTGTGTAATTGCCTCTCCAGAGCGCGCGCTGCTACCTGCCCGCGGGGCCGCGTGACGCTCCACCGCCGCGCACGGGACGTCACTTCATTACTATTTTAACGCCAATTAATCGGCTCCCTCTCGGCCTGAATGTGCGCGGGGGTCGCGCCGCAATTACACCCCTGCGCTCGAGCCGCGCCTGTGCGGTAATGGCTCCAGAAATTTGCGCGTTTTCATATTTGCGGCCAAATTGCCCTCTTGAGGCTGATCGTTTCCCAGGCGTTTTTACCCCGCGCGCTATAATTCATGGGCTAATCTGGCTCTGTTTCCGAGCACAGGTGGCCTCGCGCTTCTCACGGTAAAGCCCCCCGTTACACCGAGCCGCGGGTGGACTTCAGGCTGGTGTTGTGTTGTGTTGAGTTTTTTTTTTATTTATTTTATTTTTATCCGCCGCATTTAACGGCTCGAAAATAGTCACCTTGTGACCTACAATTTCAATATCAATAGTGTTTTGTGAGCGGGGAAGTTAACAAGCGACGCGTTTTTATTCTGCAGCAGATGAAAGAAGGAAAGAAAGAAAGAAAGCGATGCGATGCAACACACAGACTGCATGTTGCCTCAGTGCGCCTCATAACCTGCAGCAGGGTGCGATTAATAATGCACAGTGTATCGATTAAACGACACAGGGTTCATTATAATAATGCTCGCGTGCCCCTTCCATTCACGTGTTGTTCTTTTTATTTTTTTATTACGTCACACATTTCTGGAATTCTGGAATTTCTGGAACTATTTATTTATTTATTTATTTATTTAGAATTTAAGTCTTTTCTAGTCAGTCACGTCAAACTTCACGTGATGCCAAACTTGTTTATTCCACGAATTCACAAGTTTAGTTTAGTTTATTTATATAGCACTTTTACTACAGCCACGAGACTGACCGAACTGCTGTACATCCACATAAACGTACACAATTCCAGCCTAAGAAAGAGGGAGAAAATCAAATCAAATAAATAAATAAATAAACACAGAAGCTTAATGAGGACAGTAAAGCCGAGTAGGCCAGTGAAAACAAGTGGGTTTTTAAAAGGGATTTGAAAGTGGTCAGACTAGGAGCCATTCGGATATCAGTTCGCAAGCCGTTCCAAAGACGAGGCCCAATTACAGAAAAAGCGCGGTCACTTCTCCGCTTAAGTCTGGAGTGTGGAATTAAAAGGAGGTTCTGGTCACAGGATCGCAGACTTCTCAGGGGGGGGGGGGGGGGGGGTGTTGGTATTCAGATAAGTAGATGGGCGTATTCTGAAATGAACAGGTAACCAAAGAAGGGCCTTCAACTGATCCCACACATGATCCCTTTTTTTTCTTTGTCAAGAGAAATTTAGCAGCGGCGTTCTGAAGACGGGCGATTTGGGATTTAGAGATAATAATAATAAAGATAAGATAATGATAAAGAGAATTGCAATAGTCAAGGCGAGATGTAATGAAAGCATGAATCGCCATCTCCAGAGTCTTATCAGTGAGAAAAGGTTTGATTTTTGCAAGCGTACTGAGCTGATAAAAACTAGATCCGATCGCGGTAGAGATTTGTTTATCAAATTTGAATGTGTCATCTAGCAGGAAACCTAAGTTCCGAACCTGTGAGGACCTAAAGGCTGATAGAGGACACAGATCAAAATCATGTGTTCAGAAGAGCCGAAGACTATCACCTCAGTTTTCTTTTCGTTAACGGATAGGAAGTTTTGAGATAACCAAGATTTAACTTCATCAAGTGCAGTGGTCAGGGTATAAGATGGTGAACTGTGTCACATGAAAACCATTAGCACTAAACATTAAAATTCCCCACTATATATATATATATATTTTTTTTATATAAAACCTGTTTATTTATAGTCTTTATTTATGCTTCTTACTGTATATATTTGTAGTTGTTTGTTCTTAGCATTGCTCTTGTAATTTCTGGCCAGTTCTCATATTAACCCTGTGTGTGTACTGACTGACTGTATGTAAGAAATACCGTGTGTAATCACATCTACAGACCTGTGTGTGTGTGTTACTGTCTCTGCTGATGCTGGATATCTGCAATTCAGGATCAGTAAATAAGTATCTATCTATCTATTGCACATGATGAGGCAGATGATCACACTTTATCAGGATTTACTGACAGAATGCAAAAGTTTGCATCCCCCCAGTTTCTGGTTCAAATGTAAATAATCATTTACCCCGAGTCTCCCATGTTAATTTATTGATGCATTTATTGCTGAATCTAAGTGTTCCTCCAACCGAGTCCTTTTGTCAAGCTCAAAAGTTTGCGTCCTTTTACATCCTCTAGATAATTTATCTGAACATTAGCTTAACCCCAGTCCCACACACTCTCAGGGCAAAGGGTATTAAATTACATTTATTTTTATTGCAAGAATGGCACAATTGAGTACTTGTACCTTTATCTCGTATCGTTGATTTAGAAAGGTGTACTTATTTTGCACAGCTTTTCTCCAAATGAAACTTATACACCTTAAATAGTTTCTTAATATCCTCATATCAAGGGATTACCAAGTGTAAGAAACATGATAAAGATTATACATATATACATATATGTTAAACATTCTCCGAAAATGCTCTCGCATGCCCTAACCAAAAATATGCATTGGGATGGAAAGACATGGGTGAGTTAATCCTGGATTCATGTCGGCTCTTTCTATCTGATTCACTACTGAATTTTTGAATCAGAATTAAAAAAAAAAAAAAAAAAAAACGGTCTAATTTATTGCCTGGTACCCGGAGCTCTGATGTCCGTATTGTATCAGGCATTTTAAAAGCAATCTCGTCTGTGCTTTCTACAAGCTTTCGGTATCATGCATGAACACAATAAAGGCTTCATTATTTTTCTTTCCTAAAAAAAAAAAAAAAAACCTTTAACCTTTAACTCGTGTTAACCTTATTTTTAAACCTGCAGAGACACAAGGCCGGAGAATCGAAAGCCCCTGAAATCGAGCCTGCGCTGTTATTTTACTTCCAGCCCATGTTTCAGTGATTAGACGACGCGGCCTCGCTGTCCTCCAGCGTCTCTCCTTTCTCTGCTTAACGCTGGCAATAATTTGTCACTCAGTCTCTGTGCTGAAGCCCTCCAGCGGGACGGGAAGCTCTAATGGCACCTTGTTAAAAGGTGTTTATCTTAATCCCTAAAATACACTCAGAAGGAAAAGTGTTTCCTTCCAAACAGAGCTGCACTTGCATTAATGGCCTGGAGATCACAGCGCGCTCATGGTGGAAGAAGCGAGAGATCCTTACGCTAGAGAGCCACAAAGCAGCCCTTCATTTGTTACGTGCGCGTGTGTGTGTGTGTGTGTGTGAGACACGGAGCTGCAATTTCACAGACAAAGCGACAACACGACGTTTAAAAATTGTATGCAAATCAACCTTTGATTGCAGTAAGGAGACAAATCCAAACATTTGCGCCAATTCTATGGTGTGTGTGTGTGTGTGTGTGTGTGTGTGTGTTCTAATATTTCTCTGGTTTTTCTCACAAGACTCTGCTTCCTAGGAATAAACAACAACAGCAGAAATGCGTAGGCTAAAGCAAGCCTGATTATGGTTTTCTTATATTCTTGTCATATATATATATATATAATCTCTCATTAAAAGACCTGAGGATGAACAAACACACTTGGAAATATGTTACAGTGTTTATATTTAGTACAGTTAACTTGATTGCTAATCTAATCTGAGAACGGAGCTTAACATATAAAAAAATAGAAATAATAATGTGATATTTAATTCGTGTGGAACTTAAACTGCACCACTGGAGCCACGCCCACAGGCTGGAGCCGAGCGTCACAAGGGACGCGTCGCCTGCTAGCATGAACGCGGGGATAGAAAGCCAGTTTGTAGCCTGTACGTTGTGGAGAAGGTGCTTGGGCTCGTCCTGTTTTCACTGGCAGCGAGGGCGAGCGGGAACCTTTCGCTTGTTTCACAGGAAAAATTACTTTACAAGCAGGAAACCTGGACAAACAGTTCAGCAACAGAGACTCGGGGAAAAGATCCAGAGAGTCACAACAGGGTTTTATAATACATAAATCCAATCCATTTTAACTACAAAGTCTATGAAAATATTACGGTCTTAATACGAACGATATCTGGCTTAGCAACACCACACACACACACACACACACACATCTTCTAATGTGCCTTCAGCGGTTTTCGTTTATCCTAAAACTGAAACATTTCTGAATGAAACGCAAGATCTGTTTTTCTCTTTTGCATGCTGATGAATGCAGCCACGCTGCCACGGACGTCATACTGAATCAACAATCACACAGTTTCCCTTCAACCCATAACGGCGTCCTTCAGAAAAGCTGTGCTCGCTGTCTAAAGTTTGCAACGTTGCGCCCATGACAGTAAAGCAGCTCATATAGGATAATGTTAATACAATGTTAATACAGCGTTAATACATGTTCAAATCAGGATTTTATTATCATCCATATCAGGAACCTATCTTTTGTCTGGTGTTTAACAAATCCAGGTTGACGAATGGCAGATGTTAAACACGATATTTCCAGGCGGGACCCTGGATCAGCACTGTCCAGGGTTGGGGCTTCGAATCTCGCCTCTGGTCTGTGTGTGAGCGTGCCTGTTGGATTGGTTTCCTCCTGGTACTTCGGTTTCCTCCCACAGTCCTTTTGCAGACTCCTTTTTTAATCACTGACCTGGAAAAGGCCGCAATTCAGTGGCTCAACCCAAGAAGTCCTAATGAATAAGCACATGGTCCTCGATCAGATAGATATTCGTTATGCACTCATGAAACCTTCTCTTTTCGCCCATGCGCATGCGTACGGCGCTCTCTGACGTCATCAGTCCGCACCGGCAGTGTCGGGATTTCATACCAATTCTAGCAATGTCTTTCAAAACAGTTAAGAGAGGTGTCTGGCGTTCTTCCTTCTTCTGGATCTCAAAAAATACAGCAGGGTAACTGCTCGCCGGCCTCCAGAGCAAAACCCGTGTTTTAACCCAGATGGAGCGAGCAAAGATATAGCCATGTGCGCACACGTGCCGTTTCAGAGGACACACACGTCCACATTAGAGGCAGATAAAACGTGAACCGTCATGACATGCAAATCTGATCTCGCCAAACAAAAATTGGAATAAAGTGAATGCAGCCTAAATTAATCTGGTCCTTCACAATCGCCGGTTCACAAACCTTCAGAATCTATAATATCATCTTGCTCGTGTTCAATAAGCTGCTCATGACCTGCTTACGAACTTCCTGTCCTCAATGACAAATCCAAGAACGTCTCCAAAGAACCAATAAATTTAAAAACCTTTCTGTTCCAGTTTTCAAACTTTGGGGGCGGAGCCTAGGGGATATATGAAGGACCCAATGGAATAAATATGCAAAAATTTGACCGGAGTACAAATTTCTCTTAAGATTATTACTCGGATCAAATCTTTGGATCCACTAAGCACGATGGCGTTAGCACCGTTGTGTCACACACCCAGGGTCCGGGTCCGATTCGTGCCGATGGAGGTTGCATGTCCTTCTTGTGCTTGGTGGGTTTCTTCCGGGTACTCTGGTTTTCTCCCATGGTCTAAAAACATGCAAATTGTGGAGGTGTACCCCACCTTGTGCCTGCCCTAAGTCTCCTGGGATATCCTCCGTAGAGATGATGAGTGAGTGAGTGTTGATAAAGTGTGAGTGATGATAAAGAGCTATATTTGAGGTAGACAGGAAATTGAGCCTTGCTGTCTGAAAGCAATCTGAAGTCTAGATTGCTAAACCCATGTTTATCGCTTCACCACGTCTCCTAGCGGTTAACATACAGTAGATGTTAACATCTATACACTTTGGTTTGCTTTATCACACCCTCGCGCGCTAACGATAGAATCTTGGCAACGCTCCTCACAGCGTCTGTGGTCAGGGAGTAACCGTAGCAATCATCTGTCCTTCCTCTAAACGCCTCCCTGGCACGCAGGAAAACACCTCTCATTTCAGAGGAAGATCCAAAAGTGCACTGCCAACGTGTGTGTGTGTGTGTAAGTGAGTGAGTGTGTGGAGCTGTGTAGTATAACAAGGCCTTATTTGTTAATGGAACGCTTACACACACACACACACACACACACACACACACACACACACACACACACACACACACAGTGACACTGTTATTTAGAATCGCGTGTTTCGAGGTTTTTAAGCAGAAACAGATATTTGGCGTGCTGCAGTGTGACCAGGTTATATATAACACTGCAGTGATCATGAAGAAGGAGACATCGGAGTGTAATTACAGTTGTTAACATGCACCGTGGTTAACGAATAAAGCTAATGAGTTTAACACAAATTGAATAATTAGTGTGAAATTGACTCAGTTGTATGATTTATGTTTATATTACATGCTCAGCTTCTCAGATTGGATTAGTGGAGTGAGCTACCTGAACTAGCTGCATACGCTCACCAGAGGCACGAACGATCCCTGCTAATTCCTAGAGCAGGAACGACATTGTGCATCGGAGTGATCGATTATGTACAAAACATAAAAATTTACATGAAATGTCTCAAGTCTAGAGTTTGTGTCTGAAACACAACAGATACGAGTACGTACCACAACAGCATTTAACCACATTTTAGAGGTCAAAGAACTCCCACAATTTTGAACATTTGGTTTAATTTTCAGCATATGCCGCAATAATAAGGGGTTGTGATGCATCGACAGGTTCCACACAAATCAACAGATTTGCATAATAAACCTGATCGATCACGTCAACGTGTCGCGCAAACTAATATTTCATTGAACCGCCTTTTGCTTTGATTACGGACATGGCATTGTGTCGATAAGCTTATACAACGTCGCAACATTTATTTTAGCTCAGAGTCGCATTAATTTCTCTCCAAGATCTTGAATTGATGATGTGAGAGTCGGCCCGCTGCATAAAGCCTTTTGCATCACATCCCAAAGATTTCCACTGGGGTTAAGGTCTGGACTCAGTGGTGGCCGGTCCCTGTGTGAGATGATGTTCCCTAAACCACTCGTTCACAATCTGAGCCCAAGGAATCCTGGCATCATCATCTTGGAAAACGCCTGTGAATAATACCTGATCATCCAGGACATTCGGGTCAACAGTTGACCTCATTTTCCGGGCGCATAATGTTACTGATCCTAGACCTGACCAACAGAAGCCCTCACAGGCTTGGAACTACCGCACTAGGCACTATGATCCAAGGCATGATGGGATCCGCCTCTCTTCTTACCCTTACGCCCCATCACTCTGGAACAGGGTAAATTTGGACTCACTGACCACATGACCTTTTTCCAACACTCCACAGTCCATTCTTTACGCTCCCTAGCAAACTGAGGGCTTTTTTTTCGATTAGCCTCTCTGATAAGTGGTTTTCTTAAGGCTACACCTAATCCCTTGAGTTCTCTTCGCATTGTGTGCGTGGAAATGCTATTACTTTCACTATTAAACATAGCTGCAAGTTTACTGTTGTGTTTTACACAATGTGAGTTAAGCGATCTCCCATCACGCTTGTTCAGGATGTTTTTCTGACCACATTTCTTCCTTAAAGATGATGGGCCACCACTATCCTTCCAGGTTTTAGTGTAATGCATTTTTTTTTTGTTTCAGCAATCTCCCTAGTTGTTTTCTTTGCTTGATGCAAGACATTAATTTAAACTTTTCTCAAACATCTTTGCAACGACCACAGGATGTCTTCTGACTGTCTAAAAAATCAGAAGCTCCTCAATGCATTAGTTAGGGTTAAATAACTTTTTGGAGCCGAAGCGTATTAAGTGGAAGACTCTTTTTCTTAACTCTTTGCTTAGTCAAATTCAGATGGGAACTTTTTTTTTGACCAAGCAGTGCATTTTTCTTTATAATATTTCTGTACATGTTAAATGAGAAGTTGTAGAGTATATGACAAGATAAGAGGACATTTTTATTTTACTTTTGCATGTCAGACAGTCAATGGGAACTGACTGCAGGTAAGAACTGAAGCTGTGGTTGGAGATTTGTGTGTTTGAAGTGATGCGCTTTGTGCTTGCTCCTGTTGCTGAAATCGGAGAGGCGATAGATATCTGGCGGCGTGACAGGGAATCTGTACGTGTGGCAGCAGCAGGTATGCAGTGACTCATGTTCCCGTACCCAAAAAAAAAAAAAAAAAAAACACATTCTTCTCCGACCATCTGACGTTTGGCTCCGTGTGGAGATCCCTCAGGGTTTCCTCCGTTCCTGCTCCAGTGTTTGGCCCCGAGCCGGGGCATTTCCTCAAGGCTTCCTGCCCCGGTCCGAGCTGCTGCTCCCTGTGCCGGCTGCCTCCTGTCATCTGTAAATTTGTCCGTCTTTCCTGTCCTTCCCTGATGGTTCCCCCCGCTGGGACAGAGGTTCCTCTTCAGCGGTAGCTCGGTGTGTGTGCCTCTCCTCGACCGTCCCTCATCCTGGAGGGAAGCCACCGGCAATAAATTCCGTCTTCACACCCATTCTGACAAATAGACCTTCACCTCTGAGTGATAAAAATATCGCCTGGCTGTGCTGTGCTTTCTCGCACAATGACCAAACACAAGCAGAGAGGTGTATGACAAAAACACATGGTTATAAAGTGATAGAGAGTTTACATTACAAAATGCATTACTGTTAGCCATGTAGCCGAACACTGAAACAACACGCTCATCGTAGCTTGCAGCTATATTTTTACACTAAAATTTACATCGCAGGACGCACAAGCTCACACTCACATGCTCGTTCACACGCTACAGGTCATTTCTGAATCAATTTTCTGACCCTGTATTCTGAATTCTGATCCTGTATACAGGGAGAGAGGAGACTTGGGAGAAGTCAGGATTTAGACCTCACCACAGCACAGAGTAGTAAAATGACCTCCTATTGGTCTCTGATCAGGGTTGCTTCACTATACTTGTGTTACTCAACCTCAGTGCAGCTTTTGGCACCACTGATCATAGTATTCTCCCTCACAGATTAAAAAACGTAGTAGGAATAAAGGGAACGGCCCTCCCCTGGCTCAGATCCTATTTTACTGATCGTTATCAGTTTGTAGATTTAAATGGTGACTATTCTGCATGTTCTCAAGTGGAGTTTGGTGTTCCACAGGGTTCGGTTTTAGGCCCACTGTTTTTTCTCTTTACATGCTTCCTCTGGGCAAAATAATCCGTAAGCATGGTATTAGTTTTCACTGTTATGCCGATGACACACAGTTATACGTCTCAGCAAAACCAAAAAGTCAAGGAATGTGTGCAGGACATAAGAGACTGGATGCTAATTAACTTCCTTCTGCTTAATCCTGATAAGACAGAAGTTCTAGTCATAGGATCACATGCAGCAAGCAAGCTTTCTGATCACACTGTAACTTTAAATGGACTTTCTGTTCCATCAAGTGCAACAGTAAAAGACCTCGGTGTGATTATAGATTCCAGACTTTCTTTTGAAGTTTATTTAGATAATATTACCAGGATAGCATTCTTTCACCTAAAACTAGCTCATGCTAGGTTGAACTTCTGTAACGCCTTACTGTCTGGTTGTTCAACTAGGTGCATAAACAAGCTTCAGTTAGTCCATAATGCAGCAGTGAGAGTCCTCACTAAAACCAAAGGATACGAGCACATCACCTCTATAACACCACTTCATTGGCTCCCTGTGAAATTTCACATCTATCTGAGTGAACCTGCTAGTGTCTTACGATCCGCCACGCCTACTTTGATCAAAGGATGCAGGCTCCGTGTCAGTACCGCGTATTATGAAAACTACAGCAGAAGGCAGAGCTTTTTCTTACAGAGACTCAGGCACAGTCTCAGTGTTTAAGTCTAGGCTAAAAACCTATTTATTTAGCCAAGCATTTTTGTAAATAGATTAGCCTTAGGTAAAGGAGCAGATCTGGGGGACTCATGGACGTAGAGTATTCTGGTGAACTGGTATGTTTAGATGCTGTCCTCCCCACTCTCATTGTTCACTCAGGTTTGTTGACGGTGAGGTGATTGGTTGCTTTACATCTCAGTTCCCCCTCATGTCTGTGTTTCCTTCTGGCTCTCCCTTTTAGTTATGCTGTTATAGTTAGTCCTGCCGGAGTCCCTGCTTGCACTCTGCACTAAATATACATTCACGTTATACATGTTGACTGTGACTATACCTAACTGCCATCTCTCTTTCTCTTCTGCTCTCTCCTCTTCTGCTCTCTCCTCTTCTCTCTCTCTTTCCCTCTCCCTGTCTCTCTGTTCAGCTATACATGTCTCTCCTGAGCTGCCAGTGATCCAGACTCCCTCTGCCCCCAAACCTGTCTGACTCATCCTGGTGTCCCTCTTCTGGCTGGAGATCTCGTCACGTGGAGCCCCGTGTGGTCTGTCTGGAATGCGTGTGGTAACTGGTGACGGTTCCTCTTTACCATGAAGACGGTCCTGGCCTCGGCTGATGCTGACAGCTGTTCTCTGACTGCAGTTGCTTGATAGTTCAGGACCGGAGTTTCCTACAGTTTACCTAAGCCTCTAACGAATTGGAATCCATATTAACGTAAACACATCGCTTGTTATACTGAACTTCCAGTCGCACACAGTATGACTGCAGACGATGCAATCCCTGCTATCCGTTTTCACCCAGATGAGGATGGGTTCCCTGTTGAGTCCGGTTCCTCTCAAGGTTTCTTCCTATTGCCATCTCAGGAAGTTTTTCCTTGCCACCGTCGCTGTCGTCCTCGGCTTGTTCATCAGGGACAATCTTATCATTTTGTCTCATACACATTCAAGTTTCATACAAACTTAAATTATTCTTTTGATTGTGTAAAGCTGCTTTGAGACAACGTCAATTGTTAAAAGCGCTATACAAATAAAATTGAATTGAATTGTAAGGCACACACATGCAGCCAGTCACACACATGCAGCCATTCACACACTATGGGCAATTATAAAACGTCAATTAGCCTAATCTGCCAGTTTTTGCACTGTGGGAGGAAACCGGATTACCCTTTGGAAACCCACCAAGCACAGGGAGAACATGCAAACTCAATGCACACAGAGACGGGAATCGAACCCGGGAGGTGCAAGGCGACAGTGCTAACCACTAGGCTACCGTGCCGCCTCTCCATGCTACTTGTTCAACAACAAAAAAAAAATTCTATCCAGTAAGCACCCACTCTTTTGGGAATAACAACCAATCGTCCCTGCATCTAAAGAAATTCTGGGTAATCCTGTTGACTCGCAACTGATTTTCGTCCAATACCCCCCAACTCCAAGGTGAACCCTCGCCAGCTTCTCCTGGAGCAATCCATCCCAAAGCATTCCAACTAATCTCACCTGATTCAGGAGGACAAACACCGTTGGTTCTGTTCACCAACATACAAACATATCAGTAATTTACCCAGAGAAGAATTAACAGCTAAATGTGTCATGCTGAAGCACTTCCTAATGAAAACCTGCTGAAAACCTATTTACAACTCCGGGATCAACACAGCTCCACGGTACGTCCAGATCTGCTCCAACATGGCATATATATATGTGTGTGTGTGTGTGTGTGTGTGTGTGTGTGTGTGTGTGTGTGTTACATGAGTTCTGAGCAGCGCGAGTCAGGCTGAGATCAGGTAATCCGTCATTGAGTTACATGTAGTTACTTCAGACAGGGTTTACCAAACTATGGGGGAAAACACGGCCAAGTGCCAAGTGGAAAGTCAGAACTACTCATTCATACACACACACACACACACACACATGCACCTGAACACACGTTCGATCAACGTGATGAATGAGTATCATATTATATCTTACTGAGGTAGTCCATAAAACCCAGACACTTCCTGTCAGTGTAAATCGAACTAATATCTCAGATACGGTTTATTAAAAACACATGCTGGCTTCATTTATACAGTATATAATATACCAAAACATCGAACCACAGACACGTACAGTTATACATCTAAACCCAGACTGTCTGTGTGCGTGTGTGTGTGTGTCTGTGTGTGTGTGATATTTAATTCCCAACCTTCCCCTAATCCGTGACACTGCCTGGTGGAGTGCCGATCTGAAACTCTGGCCCAGCGAGCGCGGTTCCTATCTATCGCTCCTGACATCCCGAATTCTCTTCAAATCACAAACCGTACATGGCATCGTACACAGTGGAAAAAATAAAAATGTGTTTTACATTTGCCTGTTTTTGGACACACGGCTCAAATAACTGCTCTGGAGAAGCATGTCAGTGTGTCGGCATGTCAGGCAAAAAGAGAGAGAGAGAGAGAGAGACAGAGAGAGAGAGAGAGAGAGAGGACCTACCCTGGAGTTATGGTGTGATGGTAATATTCCTGCCTGCGCGTTAGCTCTGAATTGCGTCAGAGAGACAGCGGCGGCTCTGTGGTTACGCTCGCTGCTGCACTGCTCGCTCGAAGGGTCAGGGTTTAAATCCAGGCTCTGACAGCATGGTTACAGAATCACACGAGACACCGCGGGTCTGTTTACACCGGATCCCGATCGTATCAGGAGGAGATTTCTGATTAGTATTTTGCCCCTATTTTTAGCTTCAACAATTATGAACTTTTTGCGCCATTTTAAAGTCTGCCTAATATTTATATTTATATTTATAACTTTATATTAAAAGCGGAAATGCAAAAAAATATTTTTTATTTTAATTTAATACATCATCTTCAGTATATGAATTAAAGAAAGGTTTCGTCTGTCCATTAGTCAGAACTCGCTCTTTCAATGATATCTTTAGGTTTCATATGTTGGAGGACCAGAAACCAGTCTCACAAAACTTTCTGTGAGTCTGCATGTTTATTTACATGTCTGCATGTCTGTCTATCTGTATGTCTGTCCAGCCGATTTTGTCACAGCATCACTCAAACCTGGAATGTAATGGAACTTTGTCAGTCCTCCGGTATTTGCCTCAAGTTAAATCTGTGCCATTAATTAAATTGAAATATTGAGTAGAAAGTCCTTTTGCCCTCGAGGTGGGCGTGGCTATATGCCAGATCACCTCACAGCAGCCATCGCTTTTTGGAATAATACAGTCCTTTTGCCCTCGAGGTGGGCGTGGCTACATGCCTCACTCAATAGAGCCAATCAACACAATCGTTTACCGTAAATACACACAGTGAGTACAGTATGTGGGAGACATAGAATCGACCATTATAACCCTACAAAGCGCCCATATTCACACGAAACACAAACAAACACGCATCACAGCATGGCTTACTCCAAAAATGGTATGCAACGTGGTATGAAAAATTAATCTTCACAGATGTATGGACAGATCATAGTGTTTTAATTCTACCTGCGGAAAGTTTAAAACCGGTTTGTCTTCCGGAACCCTGGTGTTAATTAAAGCAGTAATGTGAAGAGGCACTATGAGATAAAACACGGGTCGTTATAGCAAACGCATGCGCAGCGGTCCGAGGTGAGGGCGTGTACAATACCTGCACTGAGAGCGCAGTGTTACACGCTGAAATCAAAATGTTGAGTAGCAGTGATGTTGTGAACAGTTATGTGCCAGATGTAATAATCTACTTTAAACAGGGAGTGTATTTGTCTGATGACGAAAGAAGTACAACTTAGTGTAAACAAGGCGTCAGATACTCAACCTTACAGAATGTGTGATTTCTGTGTAGTAATAAGTGAGACAGAGAGTTCTGCTGTACAGAGAGACACACAGACATGTACGTGGACTTCAACCTCAAATAATAATAATAATAATAATAATAATAATAATAATATCACTCATTACATTAAAGATCAGCAGATTATTATTAGCTTTAACCTTTAACTATTTCTACAGACCCTTTAACCATCAATGACACATACTGACGCTAGTATTAAAATAAAGTAGATATTTTAGATGGTCCTGATCTGGTCGTCCAAACAGGTTGGCAAGGCAAGCTGCTCGAAAATCTCTTTAGGATGCTTAATAGACTGTTTCGATTTCAGTTATGATGTAAAAGCTGCTATTAAAATGTACTGGTAGGCGGTAAGTTTACCACCTTACCAAATGTAAAAGTTTGTTCTTTTTTTAGTTTTTGTCATTTATTCATCCGCAGCCTCGCATGCTTAAAGAGAATCCAATCGCTCATTCTGTTACCAGCGTTCCTGAGAAAGCCGCCCGCGTGATCCATGACGACTCTGGTTTTGGGATCGTAGAACCCTTCTCCGCAGTCGTAGCAGCCATCAGGGATCTCAGGAGGAGGTTCAGTGTTAGTCAGCTGAGATTCTCCTGATAACACAAAAGAGTGGCTGTTTATTTAAATCAGCTGTCTGACGAACTGCACTGCTCTCCTCCAACAAGGCATTTACTCTAGGATGAACAATGCCTTGCCTTTGGTGTAACGTACAGCTGAAATCAGGTATTGGCAGAGAAACGAAAGATCAGGTGATCTACTCACCTGCAGGTTTGACTCCAGAACATCTCTCGGTGTAGAAACGTCGATCGTTGCTGTGACAGTAATCCCAATCTCTCTCCTTATACTCAAGTCCATCAGAGAAGGTGTAGCGACCCTGTAAGTACATCTACAGTGTATTATACCACAATCCTCCTCTGTTTACCACAAGTCTCTGTTCTGTTTATCAGGAAGGTGTTGATGGATTAATCCGTAACACCTGATTCAACACAGGAAGGGTTTGTTAATGAGCTGCTTAACTGAATTAGGTGTATGGGAGCGGGAATCAGGAGGTTAGGATCCTGAAGGGTGATGAGAAATCATTGAAACCTAGACTATGACATGTCTTCAAGTTGAACCAAGTGTTATTAAGCCACTAATAAAGATGGGCCTAAAAACAATCTTCTACAGGTGGACTATCGAGAGCATCCTGAGCAGCTGCATCACTGTCTGATTTGGGAACTGTGCCATCTCGGACTGCATCCGCAAAGCCACCAGCGTTGTGGCTGACCAGACACACCCATCACACACGCTCTTCACCCTCCTGCCATGTGGGAAAAGGTACCGAAGTATTCAGGCCCTCACATCCAGCCTTCTACCCACATGCCATCTGTCTACTCAACAAGAAAGGACTAGACTGATTCACACACACACACACACACACACACACACACACACACACACACACACACACACACACACACTGACACTGCCTCAACCCACTATGACAGTATATCACAGTATATTGCATTATGTCATGTTGTCGTGTTGCTGCTCCTGTCTGCACATTTGCATGCGCACTTTATGTTGTCTTGTGTGGTCTCTTGTATAGTACTTAGAATAATTTTTGTTCATTTATGCTGTCAATTTGGTGTTAATTTATGTTTATGTTGCATGTATGTAGCAGTTCCGTTTCGTTTCACTGTGTACTGAACTGTATATGGTTGAAAATGACAATAAAAGCCTACTTGACTTGACTTGATATGCATACTCACTTCAACATGAAAAATATCTTCTGCTCTTCTGACAGTCACATGACAGCATCACTGTTGGTACGACTTCTGACATAATGCTACAAATTGCTGCCATAATTCAATTCAGTTTTTAAAAAAGGGTAAATATAACAAGTGCTGAACTGTGTGTGCATGTTTTGGGCCCCTCTGTAGTGTGTGAGAATAAAACAAAACGCTCAGAAACCTGCTTGCATATGCCTTTTTCCCAGATTCCTTCATATTTCCCTCCATTGGGAAAGTGCAAAACTCCTTTTCCATGAAACATGCCGTCCTTCATCTCCCCTTCATATCTGGTGTTTGTGGGGAGTGTGTACTCTCCTCTGCCCTCCATCCTGAAATGGACAGGATCATTTAGTATAATAATATCATTTAGTTGAGTACCCTTTAAAGATGTATTTTATTATAAAAATGAATATAACAGCTTTTATTGTATTATACAGTTAATATAACATATTTTAACCACTAACTACTTTTTTAAAAATGTTATTATACACGTCTAAATGTTTTTTTTTTTACTCATTTACCTGGCATTTTTATAAGCTCCTTTGTAACTGCTCCCTGTAAACTCCATTGTGCTGACATAAACGCATTGACGTTACCATGGAAACTGTTTGCCAATCAGGATTTTTTTTTTTAGCTTTTAAATGAGAGAAAGCATTTCTACGAATTAACTCATCATGAAAAACCTTCAACATTTACCTTAAGTGAAAACATGTACTTTTTCTGGTAAATAAAATAACCGAAACATATATATATATATATATTTTAATCGTCTTCAATCTCCAAATATGCGCATATACATCGTCGCATAATATCTGCGTCATGCACCAGCGTCTGAGACTTGCGCATGCGCGTCTCACTGACCTTCCATTGAGTCCCGCCGTCCTCCTGCAGCGGAGTTGTTTTTTTCCCAACCTGTATTCGGAAAACTCACGCGCACACAAAAGCGCTGACATGATTGGATGATTCCTTGTCACTCTGAACTCTTAGCCAATCCTAGTGAAGGAGGCGGATTTTCTGTAGGAATACGGGTGGGGATAAAAGTTAATGTCTCTGACCGGGGACGTTAAGACGGGTTAGCAGCGAGTGAGCTGTTAGCCTTTTTATTCTTATTAGGTTTGGGGTGTTTCTGAGGTAGAGTAATGCCCAGTCAGGTGGATATTCCGACGGCGTCGGATTTGAGCGTCGAAGAGGTTTGTGTGTTTATAAAAGCAGGAACTGTCCTTTGGTTTAAACCTGAAGGCAGTCTGGTGCTAGCTAGCGTGCTAGGAATGAAGTTTGGGCTAAGATGACTAACTAGCTAGCAAAGATGTATAGCACATATACCACCATTTATGACATTATTTGCTGCCTAACCTGGCCATAAATGACTTGTTCTGCGTTTGCTAGTTAGTTGTTATTAGCGGCTAGCTCACGAGCCGTTCTGTCAGTGTGTTCTTGATATCATAATATTAAGTTACATCAGTTCCCTTAGTAACTTGTATTAACTAATTATATAAAAACAGTCTAAAGCGCATTGTGAAGGGTGTATATCTGTCTTTTACTGTCATAAAATGGATAGACAAAAATATAAACTATAAAAGCACATTAAGTGTTGAATGTAAGATGCAAACAAGGTTATGAATATTAAACACGCCAATTTGAACATCATGAATAATGCATTCCAGAAGTACTGTATCTATCTATATTTATCTACACACGCACACGCAGAAATACGAGGTGGTATCAAAAAGTTTCAAGATTCACACACCATTCGCTTTCACCGTACGTCCTCTTTAGGACGCCTTAAAAACTGGCAGTAAAATTCTCTGTTGACCGTCTCGATGCACAGCTGCGGACCTGCCTCGGTCATGGAGGTGTTGACTGTTGCTTCGACTCAGCATCGTACGCGTACACCAAAGTTTCGTCACCGGTAATGATCCTCCACATGGTGCACGCTGACGGAGTTCTTGACACGCTTCGACGCGATGTTCCTCCTGCTCCTGGATGAGCAGTCTGGGAACAAACCCGGCAGCAACACGGCGCATGTTCAAATCACACGTGAGGATCGCCTGAACTGTTCCGTATGACACACCAACACCAAGCAGAGCAGTGTTGTGGATTGTTCTCCGATGATCATCATGCAGAAGTTCCCTCTTTGTTCTAACTTGCTGTCCATGAGAAAACTCACATGGTCAGAATGGCAACAGTCGCACAGCTCCTAATGTACACAAGACGATGTCTTTTGGCACACCGACCACTCTTGAAACATTTTGATACCACCTCGTATCAGCTCTGAGATTAGTGCATTGTGTGTGTGTTTGATTCACTTGTTCACTGAGTCGATTCAGAGTTGAAAACCTTCGGAACAAGGGTTCACCTGGTAACTTTTTATTCTTTTAAATAAGGTGAATGTCTCGTCGGCCGTCCTGAAAGCTGCAGCACATCACTACGGCTCACAGTGCGACAAACCCAACAAGGAGTTCATGCTGTGCAGGTGGGAGGAGAAGGACCCCAGGAAGTGTCTGGAAGAAGGGAGGAGAGTCAATGAGTGCGCACTTAATTTCTTCAGGTACTCTCACGCCTCACAGGAAGACGCTTCACCAAAAAACAACACAAAAAAATGCTATTAGACACTCCCGCTACGAGGGTCGCTCGATTAATAGAGGGAAAAAAAAAATCAATACTGCAATTTGATCCCACAGTGTAACACAAAACGGCATTAATTTACCAATCAGGCCAAAGATTTAGCGAGTGATTCAGTCATATACACCTTCTATCATTCCGTAACTGGTCGGAGTGTATTAGTTAATTAAACTTGAGGTGTTGATCCTAGCCTGTACACCGAGACTCTGAGAACAGAGAGAGAAAGCGACAGAGTGTTATACTGGAAGTGTGTTAATATTGAGAGCAATAAAACCTTTAACAAGCAATCCTACATTGTAAATTCTGTACTTAATTACAAACTAGATGACAAACTCCTTGACATTTACCTTATGCTGATTAAAAAATATAATAATATAAACTAATACCTGTAATGATGAATATACATATTTCCTGACACATTTCAAACTTTTTTTCCATAATTTTTTCTGCTAAAAGCTGTTTTCGACAGCGACCGTTGTTAGACGCGTAATATAAATAAAACTGACCTGAATCGAATGATGAAGTTCTGAAGTTTGCTGAATATCCATGAAGCACAGGAAGTGTGTTTAGCAGCTTTTGCATTATTTAGTTTAAGGCTTGTAAAATAAAGAAAAGCAACTTTTTTTTAAATTTTTTTTATTGAAAACGTTAAATGTCCCATTTTGAGTGTAGTGAATGTTTTGGTCAATAAGATTCAATAAATGAACAAAAATGTTTTATCCATTTTATTTAACATCCTTTAAAATCAGACTGTAAAAACATTAAATAAATAAAAAGATAAAATGCACGAAAATAACATTTATATGATTAATATAATATATTTGCAAGAATAAACAAGTAAGCAAAAAATGCACATTTATTAAATTAAATCAAATTATTTGTTTTTATTAAAGTTTTTTAATAAAAAAAAATGCATGTTAAATGATTTTATTAAAACAATAATGGAACTAATTGAAGCTTTTTAAATTGTTAGTTTTAATTAGGCTTTTTCAATTGATTTATTAATTATTTGAATAAATTTTGGAGCCCTGTCCTAAAACGTGTACCTTGATTTATCCAAGTTTATACTCTTATACTTTATATCTGACTGTCAGCACAATCCTATATCTACTCAGTGTCCACTTTAATAGAAACACCTGTACACAGCCAATCACATGGCAGGCGCCCCACGCAGATATCGGTCTCGACTTTAAGCGTGACGTCGTTGTTGGGACCAGATGGGCTGAGAGGGTATGTGGCGTTTGTGTGTACGACAAATGACCAGACTGGACTGAGCTGCGCGTCGGTAGTAACTCCAGGAATCATCACCCTGCGCAACCACGGTGAGCAGGAAGAAGATCAGGATTCTCAGTCTCTCATGAGCACAATGTACAGATTTTTCCAGTCCCTGGCATGGCATGTTTTTTTTTCCCCTGAATATTCTGATTAAACTCTAGCGACTGCTGTGTGTGAAAATCCCAGGAGATCTGCACTTTCAAAAAATACTCAAGCCAACAAACATGCCATGGTTACAGGCACAGAGATCACATGGTTTCTTCATTCTGATGTTTGATGTGAACGTTAACTCTTGAGCTTCAACATTGTGCTGTTACATGATTGGCTGATTCGATAACTGCCTCAGTAAGTGTGTGTTAAATGGATCTCAATATTCTGCTAAATATTGGGAATAAAAAGCATCACCTCAATCAGGACCGTCCGATCTGAATGACTTTTAAGTTGGGATTTATGCGTTCAGCCGGGGTAAGATTAGATGATGTGATGACTATCTCGAAAGGAAATTGTGCTTCCATTCCTGATGAGTAAACTCCATGAGGACAAGTCTGGCTGAGGAAGGACCACTGATTGGTCGGAACTTGAAACGCAGTAAAGCATCTAACCAATCGTAGATGAGACCGAATCGTTGCAACCAAGGTGGAATTTATAGTTATTGTTTTTTTTAATATACATTTGTAACTGATCAAAACGAATCACTGACTTTGTGAAGAGTTAAGATTGAGTCTTTAACTGGAATGATTTCAATCAGACTGAAGGAATTTCATCCGTGTAAACTGTGTCGCTAACGTGTGGAATATTTTACAAAGGATTTAAAAAGAGTTGTCCAACATTTAGTTTAGACAGTTTAGATTAGCGTAGATATAACGAGACAGAAAGCTTGTGTTGTGACATTATAATTAAAAGTTGGCGTATGTAGCCCACGCGGTCCAGAGGTCCTTGGCCCCCGTGACATTACCATGACGCATGACTAAATCCCGTAATTACGTGTCGAGCCTTTAGCGTCTGGTGGCTGTGCGTGTATCCTGCGTGGAGCGGAGAGCTTTGAATACCCCCCCCCCCCCCCCTCCATTCGATTATGTGTAGGAAGTCGTCTGCTTCGTCTCAGTCTGGCTAATGGCAGGCGCTCGGCTCTAATAACACAGCGACGCCTCTGCACCGTGACTGGTGTCTGTCATTAAAACACAAAACAGCTTTTTTTCAGGGGGGGATGCGTACAGATCTAACCGCTGGCTAAGGAGGGTGGAATAAACCATTCTGTCAGCAGTGTAAACAAGCAGGGTTAAGCGCAAACAGAGCGGAAAGGGACCTGCGTGAGCCGAGGGACAGGCTGGGGGGGAAAAGAGAGCCATGGATTGAATTATTAACTGGCGGATGATCAAACCACAATCCTGTTAATCTGCAGCTAGAGTAGTTCTTGTTGGGTTTTAACACTGATGCACATTGAAAAACATGGGGTTGTAATCCCAGTATCTTCTCTCTTCGTAAAGCTCAAGCGAGCGTTTGTTTTATAGATTGACTGCAAGTTCATCTAGAAGCGTCTCAGGTTTAGGTTTGGGCACAAAAGCACACACTTCTCCTAGTCTCAAATGAAAAATATTTTTGTCACAGGTTTACGGACTCCAGGAATGCAGTTTTTTTTTTTCTGGTTTGGAGATCATTGTTTGAAAAAAAAAAAATGTAGCGAAAAAGAACGCAGGTCTGCACAACGTTCAGAAAGCGTCTCCGCCAGCTGGTTGTCTAAACCTGAGTAAACAGCAGGCACTTAAATAAGGCAAATTAAATAACGCCCATCCGTGATGCAGGTTTAAACGGGAAAAGAAATTGCTGTATCTGTTACTGATTTGGAAAAATCCGTAGCTCTTGCTGAAAATGCTCAGTATTGCAGTGAAATGGTGGACTCTCTTATTTAAAAAAAAAAAAAAAAGAAAGAAAGAAAAGAAAAGGCTGATGGTGAAATTACACATTTTCCCCTCGAGATTTGTGTAGATTTAATTTTTTAGTTTTTCAGTTGAAAGTACAGATCTGCCTCAAAGAACACTAAGTGAGTAAAATTGTACCTAAACCTCCATTTATTAATGCCACACACACACACACACACACACACACACACACTGTGATAAATGTAGTTAGTGTATAAGCAGATGATTCGAGGCCCCCCGAGGGTGTGAGACCACCCCTTTTTTGCCCAGCCCTTTGATACGCTCCTGGATGCAATACTCCTAAAACGTCTAAACAAACGTCTTCAGAAGGACCGCACACTCTGAGATAAAATGGCTGAAAGCAATAAGAACATATGTGCTTGTGATGTATAGACTAAATGCAAAAGGATGTTCTTTTCTGTACTGTTCTCTTCCCTTAACACACACACACACACACAGGCAGATTAAGGGGAATTGTTCCGAGTCGTTCACCGAGTACTGGACCTGTCTGGACTACTCGGGTCTGGCCGAGCTCCGTCACTGCCGTAAGCAGCAGAAGGTGTTTGACGACTGTGTCTTGGAGAAGCTCGGCTGGGAGAGACCCGAACTGGGAGACCTGTCCAAGGTCAGAAACATGCGCGCGCGCGCACACACACATATAAGTTTCAGCTTTACTTCTGACTGTTATAAAGCTCTGACACTGGAGACTCCTTCCATACGTCTTAGGGACTTGGACTGTCCAAGTCCCTGTGAATGAGTTGTTGCAAGAACGAACACGTTATTACTAACCTGTGATTGTTATCCATCGGTAAAGATCATCTCTCTTATTTATTTATGATTATATTTTTTGTGCTATCCGGAGCGAGGAAATCATTCTGTTATCTGTATCTGAGTCTCGCATGAGATGGTGTTTCAGCACCGGGGTAGAATTAAACCACGTACAGATCTGTGACTTCCTTTCCCCATTACACCCTCCATCTCTCCCTGTGCTGCGTCAGGTGACCAAGGTGGCGACCTCTCGGCCCCTTCCCGAGAACCCGTACCACTCGAGGCCGAGACCCGAGCCCAACCCTGTGATCGACGCCCCGCTCGAGCCCGCCAAGCACGGCAGCCGCCTGTTTTTCTGGAGCTGGTGAAGAGACTTTTCCTTTTTCCCCACCGAACCTGCTGATGCTCCTCTCAGACATTTCCAGAACCTGACAGATGGACAGTAGTGGAACCGGCGCTTCACTCACAGCACCGCTCTGCTATCCTACATGTAGAAATGTGTTAAATAAACACAGTTAATTATGTGTTGTGGATTAAATAAGTTTGATTCAGACTTGGGCTGGTGGTTTTATTTTGTCTCGTTGTCTGGACAAATTATCTTTACCATAGATCTCTATTTAAATAAAAATATATTTATTATTATTAGAAATTTATTGCTCATTATAATAATTATATTCTATAAATATATTGAAATATTAATTAACTTGTGCAGTTTATAAAATCAATTTTTATTCTACAGGATATGTTTTTATATATTTTTATTTCTTTATCAGTGAAGAAGTGATTTTGGCCAAAATGGTACCAAAAATGATCTGCACACAGAGGTATCATTATTAACTAGTACAGGATGTCAATTTAAAGAAATTAAAACTTAAGAGGCTTTAAATGGATAATTTCTGCAGTGATAATGTGGAGAAGACTTTACGGAGTGGTTCAACTGTCATATCGTCAATGTGATGTCTCGGCTAAAAGACAAATGATGTAACGTTGAGTACGGCACCTTAAATAATGCCAACAGTTTTCCAGATGTTGCTTTTCTTTCATAGGTTATTGAATAACTGGGTTATAATTTGTGAGGGAACGACTAGCGGTTATATCGTACGTATAACAGGTGCTAGCCTGTCACTATTAAATAAAAGAAGTGTATATATATATTTATTAATAATATATTAATAAATAGTTTAGGTTCAACAAAATGTATGCTTCATTGTAGTTTTATTTAATGGATTTTAATTATTTTAATTAATTCATAAATTTCAAGGCCGTGACTGTGCCATTCTACATCCCGGTACATCTCTCTCAAATCTCAATAAAACTTTTAAAAGAACTGTTAAGTTAAATTGTTTCTATTGGAATCTCAAGTTCAAAGAAAAAAAGTTTTGGTTTTGTGAAGTCAGAATGTTTTAATGTTGAACCAGAACAAACTTAGAAAAAGAAAAGAAAACTCATTGTGTCTTTGCCGTTGTGTCTGAATCAATGTTGTTAAGAATTAATTCAATCAACCGGATACACTGTGAAAACCTCAAGAACAAAGAACGTAATAAGCCTTTATGAAATGATACCTACGAGTGTTATGTGTTTCAGAGAATACGCGGTGATTCATTCGGCATTGTGCCTCTGGAGTAAATGGCTTCATTCAGCTGCAAATCAAGTGTAAATTTCCCCCTTCTCCAAGCTCCGAGTACTAGATCTGTGTGTGTGTGTGTGAGTGTGAGACAGAGAGCGAGAGGGAGAGTGTGTAAAACCAGACTGAGGCTGTGTAATGTCAGAGACCTCGAGGTTGGAGGTTCGGTCCCTTTGGGCCGAGGCCAATTTCCTCCAGCGCTCGGCTCTGACTTCCTGTTTCGAGCTCGGCAGCAGGAGCGTCTGTGCAACACAACTCCAGTTCAAAGCGCGAGAGCAGGAGAGCAGATCTGTAATGCCCTTCTGCTCAACTGCACCTCTCCAGACCACCTCGGGTCAACCGGGCCCACAGGCAACGCACCGCTCGGCCCAATATAAATAAAACTAATGGGCAAAGCTCTGTTTTTCACCACTCTTGATTAATATATAGAAAATAGGCGAGGACCTTTTGGGGTGTTTTTTTTTCTTTTCTTTTTTTTTTTTAAGAAAGCATGTTGTGGAGGATCGAGTTTCAGTGTTAATAGGGATTCAGGGAATCTCCAGCAGCTCTGAAGGTGAATTAGGACTGTAGGAAAAGATCTTATCCTGCAAACTTGTGTTTATTTTAAAGGAGATTATAATCTGGAAGTGTGTGTGTGTGTGTGTGTGAGAGAGAGAGAGAGAGAGAGAGAGAGCAAGTAGCTTTTGGCTCAACGTCTCCCAAACATACCACATCTGGTCATCTGAGTGTTTACAATTTTTTTTTAATGAAGCACACTCATTTGTTGTTTTGGATTATTTTTTCATACCATTATACCACTTTTGGACCAAAATACACTCGCCATGCCTAGATTTATTTTTTGTTTCAAGTAATGTATTCTTTTGTACATAATTATATTTGATGAATTTACACAGACTTCTTCTGCGTGGAGCTTCTGCACATCAGACTCACTTTGTATTCCTGCATGCATGCGTATTCATATATTGTACAAACTAATTGTATAAACCCACCAAGCACGGGGAGAACATACAAACTCCACACACACACACACACTCAGGTCCCTGGAGGTGCTAGTCCCCACTACTAGTAGTCTTTATTACACCTGTTCATGCATGTTACAGTTCAGTGATTTATTCATCTCTCCATTCAGGCTCCGTTTTGTGTCCTGAGCCTCAACGCTATCACGTCTGGTTTGTTAAAACTGTAAAGCTTCTTGTTGTAAATGAAATAGAATACAAGCTTTTATTTAGCGAACAGCACCAGAAAGAGCCTCTGAGGACGGACGAGAGAAGCTGTGATACCTGCTTCATGTAGTCGTCCAGGGGCAAGTCTTCAGGACCCGACTTCGAGAGAGAGAGAGAGAGAGACGCTGAAGAGGGAGTGAGTGTTTATATTTGCTGTTATATAAGTAAGAACAAGAACTCACTTATACTCCAAATCCAAAGGCAAATTACTGTGGCATAAGAGGAATAGAAAACGTTATATCATGATCATCGTTGATTATTTTTCTCTTACAGCACAACATGGACTGGTTTATTCCTGACACATTTATCACTATGTATATCTAGCATAATTGGATATGATCTACGGGCTGTTTATGAAAGCTCTGTTACGACACTTCCAGATGTATCATTAAAGGAAATCTACCACCCTGACGTACACACACACATGTGTTGTTGTTCTTCCTACATATAGACTGTGTAGTTTCTTCCATAGGTGTCACCTTTCTCTTATCTGCTGTCCTGTTTTTACAAGAAGCTTCTTATGAAAGCTCCTAGAGTTGTTTCTGACCCTGATTTGTGTATCTGAAATCCCCCTCTCTCACATACACACTACATTTCCCTGAATTCCCAAGGTGTGGTGCGGGCTAGCGACTCGTGCAGGAAGCCGCTGACAGCTCTGGCTGTGACCTCGACCACACCGTGACAGCACGGGTTGAGGTTTTTTTCTTTTCTTTTTTTTTTTTCGGTGGAAGGGGAGATTGAGGTCTGGAGGCTGTGGGCAGGGCCTGAGGGCTCGTGGCAGCCCCTCAGCTCAGACCCTAACACAGGAAAGTGGGGTCAGATCGGGCTGACACTGCCCCAGCTCAGGAAGCCGAGTCTGGCAGCGGAAAGAAATACAATACAGTCTCCCAAAAAAAAAAAAAGCCGTGCTAAAACACTCAAACACGCCACCTCGTTCGCAGAGCTATACTGTCAATATTCCTGTTGTCCGCTCCCACTATTGAGAGGTTTAAAATAAATATTTGAACGCAAAACATCTCGTGGACCAGCGCTCGGTCCCGCGGGTCACAAGGTCGCGAGTGCTGAATGTCCAGAGACCTCGGTGCAGGAAGAACGAGGTGTTTTTCCCCATGCTCCGCTACGCCAAGTGAAGGTGTGGAGCGCTCTCTTCACACAAACAAAACCCGAACGTTCCTGAAGGTTCCATCGCCCTGGTCGAGGCTGCTGAAAGAAAAGATTCGACTGTTTACCTTCTCGCTTCCCTTTCACTCTGATCCACAGCTTCGAGACATGCTTTTATGTTTCCTTTTAAAAACGTCCACTCGCAAGAGCGACTTTGAACTTTCACGCAGGTCGAGCTCGAAACCCTAACCCGCCCAGATGGTTCTCCTCGCACCGGCACAACGCGGAGAACGTTCCGGGATACCGTGGCGTCTGATCCGTACCATATGTATAATGAAGCTTGCATTTTTAATGAGATTAGTGTCAGGTGTTTGACATGAGGGAATGACTGAATCCACACACACACACACACACACACACACAAAACTGTTTAAAAACACAGATTTCCAGGCACGCACCAAGCTGGACCAGAGTGAATAAATGGGCTGTTTGCTCCTAATATTCCTAGTTTCTAGATAGATGGATGGATTTATAGATCAACTAGATTTTCTAGTTAAATGTGCTGTATGAATTAAATATAACATCTATTCCTAAGTATACAAAAAAGACGTGTGTGCTAGTAAGCTAACAAACAATTAGCTAACCATTATACTGTATTATGTGAATAAAATAATTAGCTATTCTTCCTAGCTAGCAAGCTTACTATATTAAAACCAAGTTTGGTTGTGAGCTAGCTGCTATTTGGTGGTATCATGTTTGCTAACAAGGAGCTACATTGTGCTAATTGTGATAATTAACAAGTATGTGCTATTAAAACTTGACATGTTATTACTAGCAAGCTATCCAACAACAGGCTAATACAGTACAATAAACAATAACGTAGCCAAGTTTACTTGCTAACAAGTTAGCAAGCATTTACTCTATTAGCAGGTTTACTGATGTTATAGCAACTAAAATATGTCATCACATTTACAGCACTTGGCAGACGCCCTTATCCAAAACGACTAACATTTATCTCATTACACATATGTGCAGATGAGGGACATACTGTATGCTTAGCGATTATGCTATTGTGTGTATTATGCAAACCTGAGCTTACAAGCTAACAGGTTAACTTTTATATTGTGCAACTCAATTCAGTAGCCACGTTTGCTAGCTAGCAAGCTACTTTTGGGCATCGGTGCATTTATGTTCTAACAAGCTAGCTAATTTCAAACCAAATATTACACAGTGGAATTAAAATGTGCTCTCAAAATTTGTTTGCTAGGACTTTAAGGGTAAGTTTTTTGCTATTACAAATAAACACCTTTTCTAGCAAGCTGGCTAGCTAATATTATGCTATATTGGATTGTAACTAGCAAGTGGAAAGTTTAATAACTACACAGAAATGAGATAACGTTGTTTGACTCAACTTTATGAAGAATTTGAAGGTTTGTATTTATGGGAAAGATTTGGAGTGAGGTCAATTTGGTTTTATGTGTTAGTTATGTCACTGTCGCGTTGCACCTCCAGGGGTCGGGTTCGATGCCTGCCTCTGGTCTGTGCGCGTCTAGTTTGCATGTTCTCTCCGTGATTGGTGAGTTTCCTCCCACAGTCTAAAGACATGCAGATTAGGCTAAGTGGCATTCCCAAATTGCCCGTAGAGTGTGAATGAGTGTGTTAGTGTGTGTGCCCTGTGATGGATTGGCACACTGTCCAGGGTGTCCCCTGCCTTGTCCCCTAACTCTCCTGGGATACGTGGTATAGACAATGAGAGTGAGTGAATGAGTGTTAGCTAGCACACCATTTTTGGCTGATGGAACTAAGTGGAAAATTGTGGATCTAAAATGATTCTAAAATGGCTCCAAAACCCAAACTTTGGCGTTCTTGAGCTTTCTGTTCCTTTCTCAGTAGTGTTATAGACACCAGAGGAGGGTTTTACCATGTTGGGAAATTTAAATGCCAAAATGTCGCCCAGTTTTATGCTCCTCGCTGAAGAGAGAACGTCAGGCATCTGGGAACCGACGCTACTACGAGTCCGGCTGTTTGCATTCCGCGCAGCCCGCTCCGTGTAAAGCTCTTTTGTGCTCGAGAAGCTGTGTGAAAGTTTCGCTGTGTGGCCGGTATGTTTTGGAGCGAAGTGTTAGCGCCAGGGCCTGGAGGGCAGCGCTCTGAAACACCTGAGCGACTCTGAGTGGTGTGATCTTAGCGCTCGCTGGAGAACACAGCACCACATGTATGCGCAATGTGTCCAAGCTTGCCGTGTGTTTGTGTTCTTTGGCTGCGGATCCAGAAAAGGTTTTGTCCTACATTTCAAATATCATTTGTAAAAATTGCAAAACTCAACTTTAAAAAAAAAAAGACACCACACCAGCAGGCCGTGCAAACCGCGGTGCACTCGTGTGTTATGACATGAGCCGTCTAAACAGTGTGTGAGCGACTGTGGGGGTCGTCATGCCACTGAATATGCGCTGACTGATCCGCAAGCCTTAAACCGCGGGCCAGATCAGAGGCCTTTTTTGCAATATTACAGTCCATCAGAGAACGTGCTTACAGTGCTAACGTGACTAATCTTTTAAAACCGGTGGCCAGGTTTCTTAGCAACATTTCTTAGCAGCTATCATATTTTGTTATTAAAAACATTGTTACCAAGATATTTAAAATAACACTATGTAGTTTTGGTTAATCTTTTATTTCTAATCACTATCGTACTTTTTTGCTAGAAAGCTGACGAGCAATGTGTAACTTTTTGAGGTGTAATAGAAATCAGTAGCCGCCTATTCAGATACGCTGCTAGCAAGAATGCAAATGCTAAGCCATTTATTTAAAATACTCGTTTATTAAGTTAAATGATTAAATTACCATTTTTTAATGCAAAATTAACTTTTTGTGTATAAAAACACAACAAATAAGCATTTCCTGCTTTTTGTCCCTTTTTCTATTTTTGTATTTGCCCAGGCTTAAACAAGCCGATTACATTTTCCCCCTAATGTGACCTCATATAAGACGAGCCCCTCCCCATGTTTGGAGGAGAAAAAATGCATTATATGAGGAGTATTTCCACCTCTTGGGCTTTTACACACACACACACACACACACACACACTCTCTCTCTCTCTCTCTCTCTCTCTGTCTCTGTCTGGAGGAGCTCTGAGACCTGGGTTAATTTTTAAAGAAACTCTTTTTAAAGAGACTTAACCTGTCGATAATGAAACCCATTTAGAGTTGATTTGTCACCGTGTCACTGCTGTACTGCGAATCGCTGCTTTAAAAAAAAAAGAAAAAAAGATCAGGTTCTATTTTTCTGCTGATATGTTTGTATGTTTGTGGCATGTTTATTTTCCTGAACGTTCGACGAGGTGTTTTGCTGTCCCACACGCAGCTCTGGCCGGAGACCGACGCGCCTGACCGGGCCGGAGCTCGCTTCATGCGGTACTGTAGCTAGACACGTAAACAAACAGATCGAGTGATTGATTGCTGGTTCGAAGAGGTTGCAGTGAGTGACAGGTCCAGCTGCTGACAGCTGGAAGGAGGGATGCAGATGACAGCGAGAACAGGGGTGTGGGTTTGAAAAGGAGGAAAGTGGGTGCACAGCCGGCTCTGTTTGTCTTGGCTCTTTCTCAGGCCTTCATTACTCCTCCTGAGATACAGAGCAAAGCACTATTTACACACTCGGCCTACGGTGTTCGTGCGAGCTGCAGATTTTTTTCTCTGCCTTTCTTTCTCTCACTCTATCTTTACCTCTGTCTGTTTCAGAGCTAGTGTCTCATATATATATATATATATATATATATATATATATATATATATATCTATATCTACGTGGTGTTTGTTGAAATTTTATCCATGATGGATCACTTTTGCTTTGTGGAAAGGAAAGAAGGCCAGGCCGTGGCTCTCTGCACATTCTTCCTCCCTGTCTCTCTACACCTCCTTTCCTCTTTCGTCTTTCCTTTCCTCCAAGGCTTTCTTTTTCCTAAACATAATGATGTAAGTATACATCACCGGTTCTATTCCAACTCACAGTGGGCCTCGAAACAGTAACGCTGTGTGGAAATGATTTCAGTGAAATTAGCAAGAACATTTAGCCACGCCCACAAAACTCTATAAAAGGCAAGGCTCACACAGATCTAAAAGTGACACACTAATAAACTACGTTCCTCTTAAGTGAAGCAAATCAGTTCAGCAAAGGCAGCGGACATGAAACCAGCTCAGCACGAGCACATAGAAGTAACCAAACTTTTAAAACCAAGTAACAACAAAAAAAAAAACACATATGAGTACAATCACATGACGGGCGGGGACATGATACAACTCTGAACATAACTCACGTGGCAATATGAACTGTGCAACAGGTTCAATTCTGGTTGTTGTGTCATGTATTAATATGAAAATCTTTTAGAAACTTGTCCTTACTAACACTTTTTATATTCTCCCCTCTGAAGCCACACCTCTAAAACTGATAGAGGCGGAGCTTCCTGGATTAACATTATGCATTATGATTGGATTATTGAGCTTGAGAGACCTGAGTTTCTCCTGAAAGGACAGAAGTTTATTGACCAAGATGCAACATTAAACCACACACACACACACACACACACACACACACACAGACAAAAGGTGTGAGTTTTTAAAATAAATTTGCTTATTGCACCTTTAAAACTCCTGTTCTGGTTTGGCTCCAAAACGTGTACACACACACACACACACACACAGTGAGCTCTCTATCATCCCTCTGCTTTAGGTTCTCTTGGATTTCCTCCTGAGTGTCAGTCATACAGTATGTGTATGAATTTGGGCTGGAAGATGGAGTGAAAGAGGAGGAGGAGGTGCATGATGAAGACATTCCTCCCCACTGTGCTCATCTAAACACGGCGAGTTCCATGCGGCGTATTCGGTGGCGAGCGGATCTCGCGGAGCTCAGCGGCGTGCTGCAGTTTCCTGAACATGTCAAGGTGTGTTAGTCTTTTCCTGCAGCTCAGGTTTCCTCGACTGCGGTGGGTTTATCAGTCACTGTGAGCCAGGACCCCGCTTTCACCCCGAGTGCCCCCCCCCCCCCCCAACCCCACCCCACCCCACCCCAAACACACACACACAGCCTGACAACTTTGATAGCCAAAAGGTTTGATCCTTTGCCTTCCACAGAAATAAAACTACTAGACTGCTTATCTGATTGAGTGCAAAAGTTTGTGCCCCCATAACCTATTTTACCATTTATCTACAAAAACAAATTCTGTATTTTAGTTTTTTGATTTTCTGATTGCAATTTTCTGGTTAAAACTCAGCCATTCTTGTTCATCACAAACTAATCACTTTAATTTATTTAAAGGTCACCTAATTGATGTGTCAAACAGGTTCAACCTGTCGATCTAAGAGGAAATTGGAATCATGAAAACGGTTCCCAAACACTTAAACCTGACATTATCACATTCTCACAGAGCTAGAGAACGTTGAGTGAAAATGTTTTAAAGGAAAGGTTTGAAGAAAACAACATTATTTAGAAATGATTAAATAATGTCATTAAAAAAAAATTTTTTTTTAAAAGGAAAACTACAAAAACTTTCCCAATAACGGTTAAAACATAAAGCAGAAGACATGAAACCCTTCTCAGAGAAATAAACTGTGTCCATATCACATGGACTCACTATTACTATATTAACAGATGTTTTTTGACCTTTCTGTTGTTGCTCGCAGGAACATCTGTAAAATCAATCTCACTCAGGATGCACAAACCTTTGCACTCATCTCTGTATTAAAAATGCAGCACATTATCAATAAAACAGAGGTATTTGTATGATGTTTTTGCAGATGTTTAATTTAATTAATGAGATTTTTTTTAAATTGGGTAAATTGTTTGGAAGTTGTTTAAAATGTTAAAAACAATCTTGTTTACTCGTCACCTTGCGCTCGGAGCACCTGCAGGGTCAAACAGCAGCTCGCACCGCTCGTCTGAGGAAGTGATGAGAGTTTAGTCACTGATCACGCTCTGTATTGTGTAGAAATTCCTCATAGAGTCATTTGGAATTCTTTTCTGCTGTTGCCGGTTATCCTGGAAGTTCCAAGAAGGATGTGAGGATCTCATCGTTCCGGGCAGTTTACTGCACTAAAGGCTGCTGGAATAGTTTGGGACTGACATCATATTCAAGTACCATGAGCTTACATCATGACTAACGAATCTAGAAATGTTCAAAACTTTGCAGCACTAAACAAAGTTGTGAAATTGTATGGCAAAAATCAACATATTAAATTACTGAATTCATTGAGATATTTGTTGAACCTCATTTCTATACCACAGGGAGAATTCTGTATTCTGATTGGTTGTTTATTTTCTTAGCAGTTCTGACAGTAGTGCAGCTCCAAATCACACATTTAAATGACTTTCGATGCACTTGTTCGGATATGTTATTGTTGCTATAGTAACAGCTCCTTCTGCTGATGCTTCATCAGTCTGCTAGATGAAAGAAAGAAGGAAGGAAGTGACTGTTAGCTAGCTAGATTTCCCAGCAGGAATTTTTGGTTGTCAAAACATTGAGATGGCGTTAATTTGCGTAAACATTGAAATGTTGCAAAAAAACGACCCCAAAGCAATATTAATTATTTATTTTTAATTAATATTATAATTAATTAATTATTAATGCCAGTCACAGTGGCGGGAGCAGTGGGTGCTTACCACTAGACCACTAGGGGGCATGCTGTTGATGCCAGTAAATGCCTGTACATAATAACAAATGCCACAACAACAACAAAAATCGGACCAGCGCAATGTACTGAAATATGAACTCAAAAGCATTAAAAATTAAAAAAAAAAATAAAAAAAACTTAACATCCTGTTAAGCAAAGAGCGTACTGTATTATAAACCTTGAGATGGGTTTTCTAAATAGAACTCACACACTCACATTCCCACTCAGGCCGAGAGGGACGCAGAGTCTGGGCGTGGCCTACAATGACACGTTTAAAGCCTTTTTCCCCATTAAAACAAATGACATTCGAATCAACCCCAAAACCCAAGAGAAACACGGAATCTCAGGGCGTCTGGCAGTTTTGTGTCACGAGCTCAAACCAGTTAAATAAATGACCAGCATGATATTAGAGTACAATATTTGATTCTATAAAATCTTCATATACATGTTGCGTAAAAACATCGCCAGTGATTGTAGTATGCTAAGAGGACAGAACTATCTGCCGTCTTCTGCATGCATGACCTCCTGATTGGCTGCTGTTGCTGTGACGAACAGGAGAGAGAGAGAGAGAGAGAGTATGCCCCTCCCACCCCAAGATCTCAGCCAGTTTAGCACACCCTCCCTCTGCCACGTACGGCTGTGACATCATCTTGATTCAAACTAGCGCTCTACTGACTCAGGTTACGCATTTTAATGGAAGGTCAAAGTGCACCATTGTTATTTCACGGGTTAATTGCGTTTAAATTGGAATTTCTGTGGTTAATAATGGCTCATGCCGGATCCCAGAGTTCGCGTGGAGTCTGTACAACTTTGTTTTTCGTCCGAAAAAAGGATATGTTGTATTCAATATTTATATTCCGATACTCTTTCTATGAGGATAAGCGAACGTAATAAGACCTTCATCGTCAGAGGACGCTTTTCATGACAGGGAACGTTTTGACTGACGCACACGAAAACTTTCATACCGCTTCCAGAGGAAACATTAGCTAGCCAGCGAGTAGAGCGGAGTGTCACAGGCGGTAGCTGGAGGTTAGGAACAGAGCTGCACCTTGTCAGGAGGTCTGCGGTGGCCAGCAGCTGGCTGAACACCGAGATATGAAGTGATGTGTGGACTCATTGAGAGAAGGAACCCAGCCGAGCTGTCCAGCTCCCCGAGCACAAATAAACAGCTCACTTCCACGTTTGCCTTGCCTGTTAATGTCAGACGCTGCACAGCCTGGGCCCGGATCCCCACCCGCATCCCCGATCCCGTACCCACCGCTCACCGTACACCTCCCTCCGGCTCCTTTTGTCCTTTTAATTGGAAATGTGGCCTTTTTTTTTTTCTTCTTCTTCTTCAAATCAAAACTCTGATAACTTTTTTGGGGGCACAGGAAAATAAACAGCGGAGGATTTTTCCTGCGAGGAAACCTTCAGTTTACTATATAACATGTTTCTTAATAGTGCTAAAGTGTTCTGTGTTCTTTAAATAAACAACAGGGAGTTTTGCATAGAAGGGCATGAAAGAATGCAGGATTTCACCAGGCCCTCGCACACATGTCAGCAATTTGGCTGCCTTGTGTATTTTGGATGTTGGGGAGAGAAAAAAAAAAGAAAGCATTTCAAAGTAAACGAAAGAGTGAGAGTCTTATCCGCCTGGCAGCTGTGCTGCTCCGGAGCCAAATTGCTTTCAGCTGATGCTGCGCAGCTCCAGCTTGCTTGGGTAATGTCAAGTGATGCATTGCGATACTGAGAAAACAACGCAGCAAAAAATAAATAAGGACGGACGAGAGGAAATGGCTGAAAGTCCCTCTGCTGGTGCTCGGCCTTCACCTCTCAGACCCCCGAAGCGAAGCCCTGGCTCACGCACGCACGCACGCACGCACGCACGCACGCACGCACGCACGCAGCCGTGATGTCACGCACGAGTGTCCGGCGTGCAGCTTCCGTGTTTCTGTTCTAATCATTTAATCATTCAAATAGCAAATTAATAGTGTGATGAAACGACCTCCATCCCCTGCACACTGTTACTGTTACGTGACGTCATTATTGTCGAAATGTTGGTGCAAGATATCGAAAACAAAATAGGACAAAATAATAGGATGTGCTGGATCAAGTGCTAGAGAATTTTATGTTTTTATGTTTAATGCTTTTATGTTTGATCAAAGTTTTATGTTTCGCAACCAAGACAAAAAAAAGTAATAATTCTCCAGTCTGCATTTTCTATCCCAGATTTTAAACCTGAACTCGTGTGTTTGAAGCTGTTGGTCTGGAAGCTTTTACAGTATATGTACTTGTAGTTGTATATCTGGAATAATTCCAGGTGTATTCATTAAAGCCTGCAGATTTCCCAAGAGCCTGCATCAGTTTTTGATAATGTTTCAAACTGGTTTAATGGCTCAAATGTTTAATGGTTCTTTTTTCTTTCTGTAAAAAATGCATTAGTTTCGTTAACTTGCACTTCAGTAATTAACCACTGCTAAGCAAGAAGTATATCACTTAGTAACTAAAATCTGCTCCTAAATTAGTCAGCGCTAGTAAGTAGCAGTAAAAATACAGCTCGAATGAAATGGACAAAAAACATTAGACGAAGAAGAAGAATATTTTGTTGTCTACATCTATGATCTTTTTATATAACATTTAAATAAAAATATATAATATTAAAATGTGTAAAATGTTCATATTTATTTAAAAAGTTATTGAAGTAAATAATTCAAGTAATCACAGGTGAAATCATTAAAAACCTTAAAGAAAAATTTAAGAAAAATCATAAAGTGTGTTCAAACGTGTTTATGTTGCATTTATGTTGTTTTTAATGAGGGGTGCCAATAATTCTGGAGTCGACTGGATATACAGTAGAATGGATACTATAACCAAATACCACTAAGAATATGTACACTGTGTGTATGAACGAGCAGCATAGAAATCTATATTATCTATAGAAATCAACAATCTGTAGAGTGTAGAAAAAGGTCTCTGCTACGTCTTTTTCATTTTTTACTCTTGATTCATGCAGGTGGCGCGTCTGTTCCGTTCTGATACGCTTCCATCAATCACCAAACGCAGACCTGCTAGGGAAAAAACACAACAGCCATGTCCTCTGTTAGACCTGACCTGGTTTTATCCATCCATTCATCCATCCATCCATCCATCCATCCGTCCATTCCACTCGTTTATTTCAGTCATTTGTTTTAATTATGCCCATAATCTGAAATGTGTGAAAGCGGTGTTTATTTTAGCATCGCACTTGGAATAACTGCGTTGGGGTCTGAATAAAACCATTGAACAGAAGCACGAGAATAAATAAAGCGTCAAAAATTCAATAATTAAAGCCTCGCTGAGGGAAAACAGTGATAATAAAGTAATAATCTGGAACTTTTCAGAAAAGTGGGCTTTCAAGGGCTATTTAACCTCCTGGCTGTAAGTTGGATGACAAATGAAGAAAAAAAAAGCAATAATGGAGTTTAAAATTTAGTGAGCGATGAAGACAGGTAAGACAAAAAAAATTCTATCAGACAGCGAAGCCTCTGCATCGCTAAAAAAGCTTCATTAAATACTGTAATAATAAATCTATAGATAAAAGATAGGCTAGTTAGCCAATACGTGCTAGGATTTCTAGGAGCGTTGTCATGGTTACAGTGTGCACAACTTTCTTTTCAGCATAAAAACACTTTTTCTAGCTTTTTATTTACAGAAAGCGAACCATAACGCTTCCTTATCGGTGCTTCGTGCGAGAGAAACCTGGCTCAAGTCCAGCTCTACGCAAATTAGGCAGCTGTGTAACATCGACCAATCAGTGATCAGAGGAGGGATTTCTGTTGTCCAATCAGGAAGAGGAGCTTCAGCAACATCAGTTCCATCATCCTGAAGTTCCACCAAAAGAATTTCCATTAAAACTGAATTACAGCGACAATCTGGTTCTTCATGTGGTTCACCTTCGACTGCATGGTTACGAATAATAAAAAACAAAAAAAAGTTCTCTAAAACGATCTCTAGTGTTCCTAATGAGTGAAAACCAGTAACAGACTGAACTGCTGCAGTTAACTGTACAGCCGACATAAATAATATGCGAGTACAGTATTGTATTGCATGGTTAATTCTTCTACAATAGCTCCCTAAACTAGTTCTACTTGGAAAGATTTTTAGATAAAATTTAGATAGATTTATGGTTAGAGTTAGGCTTCTTTGGACAGTGTTCTAGGCTTCTTTGGACAGTGTTCTAGGGTTCTTTGGACAGTGTTCTAGGCTTCTTTGGACAGTGTTCTAGGCTTCTTTGGACAGTGTTCTAGGGTTCTTTGGACAGTGTTCTAGGGTTCTTTGGACAGTGTTCTAGGCTTCTTTGAACAGTGTTCTAGTGTTCTTTGGACAGTGTTCTAGGGTTCTTTGGACAGTGTTCTAGTGTTCTTTGGACAGTGTTCTAGGCTTCTTTGGACAGTGTTCTAGTGTTCTTTGGACAGTGTTCTAGGCTTCTTTGGACAGTGTTCTAGGGTTCTTTGGACAGTGTTCTAGGGTTCTTTGGACAGTGTTCTAGGCTTCTTTGAACAGTGTTCTAGTGTTCTTTGGACAGTGTTCTAGGGTTCTTTGGACAGTGTTCTAGGCTTCTTTGGACAGTGTTCTAGTGTTCTTTGGACAGTGTTCTAGGGTTCTTTGGACAGTGTTCTAGGCTTCTTTGGACAGTGTTCTAGTGTTCTTTGGACAGTGTTCTAGGGTTCTTTGGACAGTGTTCTAGGGTTCTTTGGACAGTGTTCTAGTGTTCTTTGGACAGTGTTCTAGGGTTCTTTGGACAGTGTTCTAGTGTTCTTTGGACAGTGTTCTAGGCTTCTTTGGACAGTGTTCTAGGCTTCTTTGGACAGTGTTCTAGGCTTCTTTGAACAGTGTTCTAGGCTTCTTTGGACAGTGTTCTAGTGTTCTTTGGACAGTGTTCTAGGCTTCTTTGGACAGTGTTCTAGTGTTCTTTGGACAGTGTTCTAGTGTTCTTTGAACAGTGTTCTAGGGTTCTTTGGACAGTGTTCTAGGCTTCTTTGGACAGTGTTCTAGGATTCTTTGGACAGTGTTCTAGGATTCTTTGGACAGTGTTCTAGGCTTCTTTGGACAGTGTTCTAGTGTTCTTTGGACAGTGTTCTAGTGTTCTTTGAACAGTGTTCTAGGGTTCTTTGGACAGTGTTCTAGGCTTCTTTGGACAGTGTTCTAGGATTCTTTGGACAGTGTTCTAGGCTTCTTTGGACAGTGTTCTAGTGTTCTTTGGACAGTGTTCTAGGCTTCTTTGGACAGTGTTCTAGGGTTCTTTGGACAGTGTTCTAGTGTTCTTTGGACAGTGTTCTAGGCTTCTTTGGACAGTGTTCTAGTGTTCTTTGGACAGTGTTCTAGGGTTCTTTGGACAGTGTTCTAGGGTTCTTTGGACAGTGTTCTAGGCTTCTTTGGACAGTGTTCTAGGGTTCTTTGGACAGTGTTCTAGGGTTCTTTGAACAGTGTTCTAGGCTTCTTTGGACAGTGTTCTAGTGTTCTTTGGACAGTGTTCTAGGCTTCTTTGGACAGTGTTCTAGTGTTCTTTGGACAGTGTTCTAGGGTTCTTTGAACAGTGTTCTAGGGTTCTTTGGACAGTGTTCTGGGCTTCTTTGGACAGTGTTCTAGGATTCTTTGGACAGTGTTCTAGGCTTCTTTGGACAGTGTTCTAGTGTTCTTTGGACAGTGTTCTAGGCTTCTTTGGACAGTGTTCTAGGGTTCTTTGGACAGTGTTCTAGTGTTCTTTGGACAGTGTTCTAGGCTTCTTTGGACAGTGTTCTAGTGTTCTTTGGACAGTGTTCTAGGCTTCTTTGGACAGTGTTCTAGTGTTCTTTGGACAGTGTTCTAGGGTTCTTTGAACAGTGTTCTAGGGTTCTTTGGACAGTGTTCTGGGCTTCTTTGGACAGTGTTCTAGGATTCTTTGGACAGTGTTCTAGGCTTCTTTGGACAGTGTTCTAGGGTTCTTTGGACAGTGTTCTAGGCTTCTTTGGACAGTGTTCTAGTGTTCTTTGGACAGTGTTCTAGGGTTCTTTGGACAGTGTTCTAGGGTTCTTTGGACAGTGTTCTAGTGTTCTTTGGACAGTGTTCTAGGCTTCTTTGGACAGTGTTCTAGTGTTCTTTGGACAGTGTTCTAGGGTTCTTTGGACAGTGTTCTGGGCTTCTTTGGACAGTGTTCTAGTGTTCTTTGGATAGTTTAATGTTCTTAGCTTTCAGGGTTCTACTCTGTGGCTGGAAGGCAAATCCTCTCCTGCAGGATTCTACACAGAACCTTTAAACGTTTCCCCAAAGACCTCCTGGAGAGAAAGGTTCAGTCAAGGATCTGTATCTGTTTTGCTCTGTGAATGTAAACAGTTACAATAGACATTATTAGTGAAAATCAGGAAGGTTGTTTCTGTAACCAAAAAAAATGCTAATTTTGAGAGTTCTACGTGTTCGTGATGTCATGTTCAAGGTGCCTAAATATACAGTCTGATGCCTCCCTGTTAACACACTCTGGCAAAGCTCCTATATAAGCACATACATTTTTTTCGTCATCGCCCTATGCTGTGTTGCCGCGGGAGACCTGTAGCGCTTGGATTTTAAGGATTATAAAAAAGTACCTGGTTCTTTTGGAAAATTCTTAAATTCGGATCAAAGGGTTTCCCTTTGAGACAAGTTTGTATCCCCGTTAAAATATCTAGAGCCATGTTTAATACAACTTAATAAAACTTTTTAGAACTTTTAGGAACTGCAAGAAAAAGTAAAAACCCTTAACTAGCAACAATCCTGAGAGGAACCAGTTTCTTCCCCTGAGAGTCACACAGTGTAGACTTTTAGCAAACCTTGTTAAATTTAAATGACTAATACCGTAGGTGCTTTAAGACCAATGTTCGACTCAGAACGCTAAGAAGGAGCTCAGAAGGAGTACACTTTATATAAAATCTACAACACTTTATGTTTTACCATTTTTCAGCTTGTTCATCTTGACGGAATCCATGAACCTTCTCTGTAGAACTCTTCAGCAGAACCGAAAACCCTTACCAATGTAAATAACTGTATACGGTTCCTCTGGGGTTCATTCAATTTCCCTTTGGGAGTTGAGATTATTTGAATCTTTGAATCTTGAATATTTAACAGTTCATAACTACTTGGAGTGTAACTGTGCAACCGAATCCGTCGATGCTGTGCAGGTTCTCCAAGGTAGACAAGGTTGAAGAAACCTTACACGTTTAAATAAAAGACTTCTGGATTTTCTAAAAAAATGGAAAAGTTCTTGCAGAACTCTACTTAGAATTTTTTAAGAGTTCCCTGAACGATCCAGTTGTATACAGAGGTGCTATTTAAAATTATTTAAAGTTGTATTTATTAGTTGTAGGGTTCTATACTCAAGGATACTAGATGAAGTCTTTGTGTGTGTGTGTGTGTGTGTGTGTGTGTGTGTGTGTGTGTGTGTGTGTGTGTAGCATCTGTAATATCTTGGACTGAACCACAGTAATGTGTCTTAACAGCATTAAGAACATTTTTCATGCGCTCCAAGCCGGCCACGGTGGAACGCTCTGATTCTTTTGGCCTCGGCACACGGCTCACACTCTTCCCAAACCCCGAACACATCTGCTCTGGCTGGCGTGCTCGAAAAAACCCACTTTCATCCCTCTCTTGCGGCCAAGGCCGTGTTTCGGGCCGAGGCGCCGCCTCTGAGTTCCGCGCACATTTGGAGCCGATCACCGTGCTGGCTTCGGATCGCGAGACGGATTTTTCTTCAGTTTTTTTCCGTAAAGGTTCTGTGACTCGGCGAGCCGCAGGTGAGGCGGCTGGTTTGTCGGAGTCGGGGCTCAACAGGTTCACGGCACGCACGAGAAAGCCGGTTCCCACTATGAACTTGTTTACATTGCCGGCGGTGGGGAGTCTGGAAGTGTTTGGTGGCTTTGCACGCTGGGAAATATCAGCTCAGTTCTTTCTACACTGTGTTGATATGGGCTCTGAGGAGAGCTGGCTTGTGCCTGAGAAACAAGCTCCTCTGGGCTCCAGAGCCTGGCTGCACTGCAACAAGAATAAACACAACGACAGACTCGGCCCACAGCGGCCCGAGAACCGAGACGTCACCCAGCGCGCAGTCACACAGCGGTAATACTATCTTTATCTGGCCTTTCCATTGTACTGTACGTCATGATATACTAATATACACAGCGGCCCATTTGTTAAAAAAAAAAAAAAAGGGTGGTGTTGGGTTTGAGTTATAACCGCATTTAAATACTTATTTTTGGCGTAGCTAGCAAGCCTTTTCCCAAATGTCATTAAATTGCTCTGGAAAATGCCCTAAACCCATTTCACAAGAGAAGAATGTTAATCTAACAGGCATGAAAAAAAACCCATGCATCTGCCCTGAAATCCACTCCAGACTATACATGTTTGCTGGAAGCTGCTTATTTCCCAATAAAAACCCACCTCTAAGTGTTTTATTCCTTTTACACCACAGCCATTTGTTAGCAATTACATGTGCTTATTAATTAAACAACAACACAGCATGCAATTATGCGAAATGCCCATGAGACGACTTCTCACTTGGGTTATAGCAGCTATAAATAGTCGTTCCATCACCAGCCACTCTCTCTTTAATATGTAAACCCCTCCCAGAAAACATAAACCGCTACCTCTGACTGTTACAAAGCGCTAGCACTGCAAAAATAAGTTGACACCGTCTGACCAATCAGAAGGCAGAACTTTGGTGGGCGCCAAAAGAAGAAGAAAAATCGACATAAATTAATATGAATAAACTCAGTATATCAATAACTGCCATAATTAATGATTCATGAATCGAGTCAATATGCATTTTTAAATAATCTAATCTTTATAGTTATGGATCTGTATAGTTATATATAAACATATATTATATTTGTCTATATGTCTTAAAATTATTGGCTCAAATCAACTTTTGATCAACTTTTTCGTAATAATCATTGTGTCAGTATCGTTAAACTCAATCGTAAGATTTAAATTATGATAATATTATATCTAATATTAGACCAAAAAATAAATGGAAAATCACGATTTACAAATCGGATCTTTGTATTCTTGCGACATCTCTCAAATTAAACGTTTAAACAAGACACACACACACACACACACACACACACTCTCCTGGTTTCCCACCTCAGCTAGGTCGATTCTCCTTGCATTTGCGCTCAGTCCTTCCTCAGAGGTTTGGTAGGTGAAACTTCTCGCAAAGTTTCTGTAACCAGGAGGAGCCAGAACACAAGGGGTCAGGGGTCATGGGATTACTGGAAATGCTGCAATTAGTGCTGCTTAAACTCTCACTCTGCCACACGATCGGAGGTCGATCAGACTGAAAATGGCGATCTCCTGCGCGGCAGGCATGTTCCCTCTGACCTGCTGCTTAAATGTGTTTGTTCTGGGAGCCGCCATTACCCTGGATATGATCCCACCATGCAGCTAATGGCCAAAATTCCCCCCGTGCACATGTTTTTTTTTTTTTTTCTTTAAGAAATAATTGATTGCATGTGGACACGGCCAGTGTGCTTTCCTCTATTATGGGAGGTGATATCACGCGGTCAAGAGTGTTCCTCTGATACGGTGATTGCTTCCGCCAGCCGTGGCCGAGGGGGCGAGGTTAACCCTAACCCTAGGGCCGCTGCTGCAGATTTGCGATTCTCGATCTCATCAAGTAATCACCGTCTGGAACCACGCTGGATTCTGGTTCTGTTCTTAGCAAGACAGCGTGACTTCTGCCAGTCTTGAGAAGATGTCTAGTGTACGGTTTATGAAGGCTGAAGACGACTTCGACTAAGATTGAGGTCATAAAAGACGCCCAGAATGCTTTGCCGGGTCGGCATTACGGAACAGAGCCCTCGATCAGACCAGGAGAGTTTTCGGTTTCGTCAGCGTCTAATAAACTTGAATACGATCCCGCCCATCCCCCCGCCGCCATCGTACGGTTTCCTTAGGAGGGACAAGCCGTCCGCATGAACTTCACGTTTTTGTATTTTGACAAATTTGCGTTTCCAGGAAGCAGCTGAGGTCAGCTCGGCATCTGTTGCTACTTATGTCCAAGATGCAAGCGCTGCTTTGTGTGTGTTGCCATGGCGAACAAGACCTCGCAATCAGATCTGAAAGACAGCATCTTCAAAGACCTCGCAAAACACAAGTGTGTACGTCCGCATGCTTGTGTGTGTCTGTGAGTCTGTGTGTAATTCCTGTGACCTTTTGGTTTGTGTACATATGCAACACTGAATCTGTCTAGCACTCGGCCAGATATCATCCTTTATGCTCGATAATTAAAAATGAGCACGGGTCAGAATCGACGCGGCAAATATGTGACCAAATAAGGAGATCACCGACTTTACAGAACTCTAACAGACCTACAGATACCTGAGGGTTTATAGATAGCATGAGTAATAAAGATACAGTTAGTAAATAACGCTCTTTGTGTTGTGCTGTGATGGAAAATTAATCAACTACATTATTGATGGTGTGATGATGGAGAGCTCTGGGCTGTTTCTTACAATCAAATGAAAAATAAGAAAAAAGAAAATTCTTATACCAGCACAAAAACGCTTGTTTATTCCTTTTATTAAAAAGAAAATTTTCAACAATTATAATTGCATCATCGCAACATGGCATACTTTTTATCCATTTGTAGTTGTGTTTATATGGTATTAAAACAAAATAAATAAACCCCTCTGTCACTGACTTTTACTTGGGTTGTGCTGACACTGGAGACTCCTTCCATCAATATTTAATAAAGGTGTCCTTACAGAAAACTTCAACACCGTATCAAAGTAATCCGGTTAAGTGGAGCGTCTGCTATACGAGCCCCCGAGTACATGTTGTTACTATAGCAACCATGACGCGTCAGAGTGTTAATATAACCCTGGCATCCTGTTATAGGAAACAAACCCACAGTCTCTGACCAATCAGAATGCAGGATTCGTCGGCGCTGTTGAGCGACAACGCGAAGGACATCCGCGAACTCTTCCTGAATCGGGACAAACCTTCGGCCGGATATCGGTTTTTCTCGAGCCGCAGTTCACTCATTGATACGGAGCCATCTGAAGATACTTCTCTCAGAAGTGAAGATTAAAAAAAGAAGCCGTTTCTCAGTCTAGCAAATAAAAAGTCTCCGCCCTCCGCGCGCTTTTCTGTCGCTGCCGAATTGAGCAGCCGTGATCTTGCTTGATGTTTAACTCCAGCGACAGCGCTCCCCTCCCTGCTCTTTTATCTCGGCTCTTGAGCATGAGTACACATTTATGCACTTCCACTGAGGAAAGCCTTCTGGCCTCTGCCAGCGCTGTCACCGAGGGAGCTTCCCGGCCCGAGAGATCGGTTTTGGCAGCCGAGCCCGTCTCGAGGACGCACATCTGCGCTCCCCTTCTTGGCCCGAGCCCCTCACTGTATCCTGTTGACGACTAATGAACCAATTAATCAATTTGACAGGCACGCATTCGACTCCAAAGATGCCTCCTTTGAACTAGCTTTCAGTGATCAATAACTGGAGCGGGACCAATGGCTATCGCTAACCCGTGGACCTGCATGAAAGAAATGTTCACTTCTTTTTTTTTTCCTCCCTTGTTTCAGGAGGCCAGAGTGTGTTGCATTAAAAGGACGTTCTGCTTGCGGTGAGAGGACCACCCTAGCACCAAGTTCTCCCCCAAAACTTAACCAGATGTGTAATGAGGCCGGTAGTAGTAGTAATTATTTTCACCTGTCTCATGACAGGCTACATGTAAATGCTAATGCGTGCAGCCCTAACGTGGACCTCGGCTGTCCTACAGAGACCCCGCGGACCTTCCCGGCTCGCCTCTCATTTCCGAGTTGCTTTTTTGGCCCTGAGCGAGGCCTCCATTACAAGGCAGCCAAGTCAATTCTGTCACTCACACACACTACCACTCTTTTTTTTTTTTTTTTTTTCCTTTTTTTCCTTTTCTTTATCCGTCTTTATTCTACATTAGTGTTCCTTTGCATTTCTGTTGACATCAGGATTTAATTTCACTCCTGCCTCCCCTCAGACACGCACATGCACAGACAGACACGCACACTCTCTCCTGCGTTTCAGCCCTTGTTTTGGATTAGCGCAATAACTGCCGTCAAATGAAATTATCCCTCTCACACGCCACCCACTGAGCCTCAGGAAAAGACAAGCGTGTGTCAGAGTGTTGAGTCAGTGAGACTTCGGTGGGTCGCTCCAGAGCCCGATTCCCGAAGATCCCTAAAGGCCAGAGCAGAGCAGGGCCGAGCTCGCGCGTTTACATTTCTCCTCTTGCACTTTGCCTCCTTTGGAGCGAGAGACTGGAACTGAGACAATGGGCTCTTGACAGATCCAGTTCCCGGTTACTTCATGCCAACATGAAATGCATTTTGCAATCTCCATGTTGACCGCATGCCTCTCCAATTAACGCAGAGAAATCAATTAGCAAAGAAAGACAAAGGAAACCTAATTAAAGCGGGGAAAAAGAAATCAGACAATCAGACGAAGCGTTTTCACATTTCAATGCGAGTTTTCACATTTCTCCAGAACGTTACGCCACTCACTAAACCGATCCAAACGGCAGCCGTACGGGTCAGCTGAGCGGACGCCGCTTCATATCACGCGCATTAATCTCGCACGGATCATAAAATAAACACAAGAGGCAAAACGCGGAAAGATAGAAATATCTCTTTAATCGTGTGGTTTTAATTCGGACATGTTCAGCTTTTGTTTTTCCAAGTTTTAAATTGCTGCAAATGAAAAACATCTCAACACTGCGAAGATGTGCGTTTAATACTCGCTGTGATTTTCCTACGAAACAACAGGTTCTTTAAGTGCTTAAGTGAGCTTCCCTATCAGAAAGGGACCAGGCAGAACCCGTGACGAGCCCTTACGTCTCCACTGAAATGGTAAGGAACCACTGAAGAACCCGTTCGTCTTTATTTTACACTTAGTGAAACTCCAAGGACAACTAAAGCTCATGTTTCTATGTAAAGCTGAATCATTTTGATGAGAAATAATGAGGATCTATCATAAGAAATCCGAAGAAATTTTTTTTCTAATTCCATCCTTTGTGCACTTGAACTTGAGGAAGCATGGCTGCTGTTTACCTAAGCAAGCGTTCTCCACTCCAGTCCACTCTCTCCTGCTGCCCTCCTGCCCTCTCACAGAACCAAAGACACACACCGGTCTCCTGCCTCACCGAGGTTTCCTGTGAGAGACAATGGAAGGGGCAGCGCAGGGACGATCCTGCCCCCTGACGGGGCAGATTTATCGCTGAGGAAACTGCAGTCGGTGTCAAAGTAAACAATGGAGGAACCACGGAGCACCGATCTTCCCGGGACAGACGCTCTCTCTTCCCCAGACCCCCTTTTTCCTACCAATGGGAAGTCCCTAAAGAGCAAGGACAACAAGGACAGAAACCTCTTAAGAGAGCAAGAAGCGGTGAAGTGGAGGCTACGTGATTCTGTCATCGTGAACAGAAAGCGTTAGATCAAACATTCAGAGAACCATTCAGGTCAGCTAAACGATCAGAACGTAAAATAATTTGCATTACTTTAAAATTATTTATATGCATTTTAAATGATGTTCCTGGAGGAAACTTATGATCATTTTAGTTATATACAGTAGGTACAGTTCATACTGAAATAAAGCAAAGTTCCTCCAGGACCATGATGCGACAGAAAACAACACAGAAGTATACGAGACCACACGTATCGAAGAATTATACTGAAACAACCCTAGACTACATAAAAAGCACGAGAGTAAGCGTGTGCAAACGGTGCAAGACAGCACACAAGACGCTGTGCAAGACAACGATCACTGTTAAGTGAAGGATCCATGGAAAATCCTGCAAGGACCTTTTGTGTTATTAGAAAATATTCCTATTACAACCGTTTTGTAGAGAGGCTCAGCGTCATTAATTATCCATTAACCCTTAAAGAACTGATTGGATGAGAGGTGTTCCACATGATGACAATAGACAGTAACAGCACTGTGATGTGTTACTATCTGTATGACTGGGCGTGTCCCAGGTGATGTCCAGTGGTTAATGACACTGACTGTGCGTCTCGGCGTGGGTGAGAGTCGGTCTGTACGGTCCGCAGTACTGAGGAGAGAGCAGCTGCCTGACCACGCCCACATTCACACCCAGTCACAGACGCACTTTCAGCAACAACACACATCTGATAACGTCATGTCGTCTTAAACAACACGCCTCACGTCTCTGCAGTAATCGCGTCTAAGTCGTTCTCAATCGCCTCTGAACTGGCTAACTAACTCCTAACACGAGGCTGAATCCCAAATCCCTCCCTAACCCCTGATTAAGGGCACTACTTGGTGTGTGGAACAAGGGATTGAACACCCATAGCTCACTAGATTTACATTTAGCGCTATTTGGGATTCGACCCCAGAACCCGAAAGTTAACGGACTGATATTCTAAAGATGATATTCCTGGGGAACCGAGGGGGGGGAGGGGGGGGGGGCGATGGGGGCTCAGTGGCTAAGGTGTGGGACTACTGATCAGAAGGTCCCAGGTCCAAACTCCAACACCACTAGGTTGCCACTGTTGGGCCCTTGAGCAAGGCCCTTAACCCTCATCTTCTCAGATCTATGATAAAATATAAGTTACCTTGCACATCTGCCAAATGTTGTCAATGTAAAACTAAAATAAGTGGAAATATGAAGTGAACCTTATGAGATTTACAGGACGGTCCAGCACCTCCACGGTTTATTCTCCTCAACTTTTGACTACACAGAATTTAAAACTACTTTCAACTCCTGTTAATTACACTAACTATCGGTCACTAAGTGTCGATCACCAGCTCTGCCAGTCGCGGTTAGTTAGTTCCTTCAGATGCTGTGTGGGCGGAGCTAAATAACTGGTTAAATAAAGGAGCAAATGATCCTCTGTTGATAACAAACGGTGTTTTTGACGAGCTGTTGAAAAAAAGCAATATCACACTCAAGATCGTGCTGTTGTACTGAATATTAGCACTGCTGTGATATCTGCGTCCTCATGCCTACAACCACATCACAGCCGTGCTGACATTCAGTACAACAGCACCATCTCTAATTGACGGTCGAAACCCTAAACCTCTTTGTTGGCATTCAAAGTCAATGAAAAAAATATTTTCCCAGAGTGTTCCCTACACATATCTAGAATTTTATTTTTTTAAATCTGGAATGTTATGGGATGCCTCGGCTTGTCTCTATGGGTAACCCTTTAATATTCCATGTCGAGATCTGAAACAGAGTTTCCCATTTAGAAAAGGTTCCAAGTAAGATCACTATAGGAATCCAAAATATTTGAAACTACCCATGAGGAATCTTTTTTATAAAACTGTAATCTATACACTCATGAAGAAAAAAGTTATTTCCTGGTTTGTTCCTCTGGGAAAGCTCTATATTTAACCCCATGACAGAGCTGGGGTTTTTTTTGTTTTGTTTTGTTTTTTAATATAACCTCCTTAGGAATCTAGAGTCATTCAAAAAGACTGAAGGAACGCGTTTTTTCTCACATTGTAGCCTGGTCAATGTTGAGACTAGAACCTTGGGGAGATATTTGGATTAAAAATAATAAATTACAGAATTGAATCATCCAATTAACACTTTTAACATTATTTAATCTAGACTATATTTAACCTAGACTTTTAAAAGAGAATTTTTTTTTAGATAATTAGAGAAAAGGAGATGCATGTGGAGCCCTAGAGTATTGTGGAGCATTTTGCTTTCGGAAAAGTTCCACATGTATCCTTTTTAGAAAAATAAAATTCTTAGATGAAAGAACTCTTCATAAGTTCTTTGACGGTTCTTTGGATATTTAATGGTTTGTAGCTTCTTCACATGTTTATTAAGAACACTCCTTTGTAGGGGTCTAGAGGACACTTTAGGGCTTCTCCAGAGAGAAAAAAAAAAAACAAGAATTCAACCTTTATTGTCTATCATCTGTCAGTCATAAGTGTCTCTGAACTCTTTGATGCAAAATTTGACACTTAGTCCAAATGTGTACGGCCAATTTACACTCTCATGAGAACCTGCAGTGACACAAACCCTTTAAATGTTTACATTTAAATTCCTTATTACACCTTATCATTGACTTATAAAGTCTGTAAGTGATATCTGCCATGATTTCCAAAAGGGTGGTGTGTCTGGGTAGCACATGTGACAGAATGAGCTAAATTAAATTTTTTAAAAAGCTTGTTATTTTTTGTTCGTTTGTTTTTTTGTTTTTTACTAAAAGAAGGTTCATCCCATCAAACAATTCTAATGATTTAATACCGTCTCATATTTTGTATTTAATCTGTTCTGACTGCATTTCTTGAACAAACTGATGTAAAACAAATTCAGAACACACACACTATATATCGTGTGACATATACTGTAGGTCTCTTAGGGCTTTTAACCCTAATATTGTCAGGGAAAATGTCATGTGACGTCTTTCAAAATGTGTTCCATGTGGTCTCCCTTAAACAAGAAATGGATCCGGGTTCTTATGTGTTTAGGAAAAAAGGTCAGCTCTAGAACTATAAAGTGTTCTTTAGCTTGTCTGTCTGGGAAACCCTTAAAGATTCCTCATCTCAAAAAAACTGTGAGGGCAATAACATGTATAAGAAGCTACAAATCCATCATCTCTGATTTGCCCTTCAACACAGTCTGTAAAGCTGAAGGGTTCTTTGGTTTGTCTCTCTGAGGGGAACCTTTAAGGATTTCACTATTTCAAAAAAACAAAAACAAAAAAGTACCAGTCAGATGCCCTTTAGGAAGCTGAACCCCATTCTGAGCAAAGGAACCCACCGAAGAACCTCTTTTCCTCAAATGAGCACCAGATAGAGAAGACGTGGGAGCATGTTTGAATCTCAGATCGGTGTCGATCAAAAACTTGTGAAAATGTAATGATTTTCTTTCAATTATGCTCCTCAAGAGCAATTTTTGGACTAAACATATGGAATAAACACAGCAATAGATACAGCAAAACTTTGTTATGTAAATAAAAGTTTTGAAGTTTTAGATTTAAACCATGTGCAATACAAGCAAATGATAAAAGTTTGAAACTTTACATTTAAAATCATTCAATGTAATGAAATTATTATGTTTTAAGGACTGTTCCATTTCAAACAAACATCATCTAATATACAGTATGATGACCATGGTCTGTGTGATATTCACATGAGGAGAACATAGGAAAGGTGCTAGAAATATCACAATACAGTGGGACCTCGGATTGCGAGTAACTCGGTTTACGAGTGTTCCGCAAGACGAGTAAAGATTTTTAATAAATTTTGACTTGAAAAACGAGCGTGTCTTGGTTTACGATAGCCGAGATTTATTTTTTTCCCGTTAAAACAGTGTTTCCGTTGTGTGTGTTTGTTGTGAAACTTAAAAAGCGAGGAAGGGGGAGGGAGGAGGAGTTTTACTGTGTAAGACGAGGCAATGGAAGGGGCTAATTCCACACACACACACACACATACACACACAAATCCACGATGCCTGCGCGCACAAATGGAAACACTTATCCGTTGGGATTTATTTTAACTTTTTTTTTAAAGGTAAAGTGCAGGTTAATTTGTTTTTTTTTTACTTTATATATTGTATTAATTATTTTTCTGTATTAATTTTTTTGGGACGAATTATTTGAGTTTTCATTATTTCTTATGGGAAGATTTGATTTGGTTTACGCGTGTTTTGGAATACGAGCCCGCTTCCGGAACGAATTATGCTCGTAATCCAAGGTTCCACTGTACAAAGTAATTATAAAGAGGAGATAAGGTGGGAAATACCTTAAAGTGCATCATAAAAGAAAACACTATTCTTGTCCGGAACACACTGGAACAAATCAGTTGTGAATTTATTATTGGTAAGAGAACTTGAGGCACTATGGTCGAGCATCTAAAGCGAACATCACCGTAAACCAGCACAGGGTTCCCCAAGCAGGGTTCGAGGTTTTGGTGGAATCACCAAATGCAAATCCCTGAGATGGTGAACCAGTTGAGAGTTAAAGTAACTGGAATTTAATATGGTTTAATATATTTTGCTCACCATCATGCAAAAGAGACGAAGAGACGGCGAGCGCGGCTGAAGCAGATTGTGTCTGAGAGCGGTACGGTAGCGCTCCGCACTGGGGTTTGCAGCGTGTGTGTAGGTTTCCAAAGCTAAACATGCTGCAAAACCCAAACATCTTTGGGTGTAAGTGAAAAAATCGAAAGCCATTACTGATGACATCATGAAGATATATTTATGGAGTTTGATGATTGGCTGGAAAATGGACAGCTGTACTTGTGGATTCTGTATGGAAACAAACATAAACAGTGAAGAATGCGGCAGACGGCGAGCGGGCGGAGAGAGGATGAGAGGTTTCACTGAGAGCCATGTGGAGATGGATTGGTTCTGGTCCTAAGCCATGTGTTCCACCCAAACCTCCCAAAACTGGACAACTGCAACATCACCCCTAGTGTCAGAAACCGGAACTGCAGAGCGTACAGGCTTACACAGAACTCCGTCTGGAATTATACACTCAGGGTCATCCTGCTATGGGAAATTAATTCAGAAGTCTGCTAAAGTGTTTTACTAATCCTGTTACACAGAAATTCTGGCAACGATTACAATTTTCATTCATTAATAAATAAGGTCATCCTTTTTATTTAAAAAGAAAATGCTACTTAAACAAATATCACATACGCAGATTGAACGCCTCATACACGATTAGTGTTCTAAACGTCCTGAAATGATTAGATGTTAAAATAGGTGTTAAAATAAGAGACATTACACTTAGATTTTACCATTTTTCCCTAAAATCATATAAAGAGGTGTTCAAGTCAAACCGGGACTTGTGATGAAATTTCTGGCGAATGAAGACGTAAAAGTGATTTACAGAAGACTTCAAGCACAGTACGGTGATGAGACTCTTAGCCGCAGTGAAACATTTGAACGGTGCAAACGTTTTTAAGAAGGCCGAACATTTAGCGAGTGGAACACCTGGCCACTTGAACGTTACAGGATCTCGGCCACGCCCTGACCTCGCTCGAAGCCATTTCCACATGTTTGGAAAAGTCATTAAAGGATTCCTGGGAGGCCGGCGTAAAGCAGGCAGTCTGATCACGGCGTACTGAGAAAACTTTCTTGATGGTATCTTCATGGCATCTTTCTTGATGGGGTCCAAGCACTAGTGAAACACCGGGTGCATAAGTGCATTAGTGATGCAGGGGATTACACAGAGAAATAAAGGGATGTTTACTCTCTGAAGTGTCTTGTGTTATTCAGCACTGTTATCAAAAGTCCCGTGTCTGCTTTTTTTTTTTTTTTTTTTAATAATTAAGACTTCTTATTAAAAAATAAGAAATCTTTAATGTTATAAAAAAAAAATTTTTTTTAAATCAATGCTCCTATATAAAAAAAATTTCTACAGGAACTACAGAGGAACCGTTACTTATCGAGTTCCCCCATGTGGACCTACAGTATGTTACATTCACACACTCTGTATTTAAAGGGTCTTTTAGTGCCATATATGACTTCAAATGGCGCGGGCTCCTGTGCTCCTGTACTCCTGTGACATCATGTGAGAGTAATTTAATAACTGGAAACAGCATGCACTACGGGTATAAAAATAATTCCGATGTGAAGGGTGTGATTTTTCTGAAAGGGCCCCAGAGAGAGAGAGATGAATAAACTTTCGTGTTTTCAGCTACACGTTTCAGACATTAACGCTTATATGACTAATGTAAGTGTTATTTTAAATTGCAGTCGGAAGAGAAACCAGTTCTTATAACTATGTGAAGCTTTTATAAAACAAAAGAGAAGTGTTTCACTGGCGCGTGCCCAATCTCCAGACTCCCCGGGACAAAGCCGGTACAAGAGCCTCGCGTGCGCCTTTCTCAATTGGACGTTTAATTTTTGTCCACATTATTCCTTTTGTGTTTGGAGGTAATTGTTGCTCTTCACCGAAACAAGCATCTAACGATCTCGATCTCATGCTACTGCCAGGCAACCGGGGCCAACAACCTCGCGCGGGAAAAAAGGTCACACGAGCGCGTGAAATGATGCAGTTTTGTTAAGTTTTGACTTTTTTTTTTCCCTGCAGTGTGTTAACGGGCCATTCATGGCTTCAAAGGCTCCGTAAATACGGTGTTTAGCGTCGTTAACACCACGCCACGCGCCCCTGGCTCGTGCTGCTAATTGAAACTATTTCCACGCCGCTTTCTGCTTGCGGCGACTTGTGTGTATGTGTGTGTCTGTGTGTGTGTGTGTGTGTGTGCAGGGTGGGGGGTGATTGGCAGACTCGAGTGGCCGCGTGATGAAATGGCTCCGGTGTTAATGAATAGAGCGCTGATTGCAGGATCCCCGAGCCGCCGAAATTACTGCGCCGCAGCGCTGACGTGCAATTACCGGCGCCCGCTCATGCATATTCATCACGCTGATTTGCATATCGATCAGCAACTCCGGTGCGCGTGCTGAGGAGACTTTTTAAAAAAGTCTTTGTGGGAAGTCGAAGGTGTTCCTCCCCGGGGTGCAGAAATGTCAGACTCGAGGACGTGTCTTTATTTTTACATCTCTTCTAAAGAATAGACGCACAAAAAAACATCTGAATACAACATCTGCATATAATATCTACATATAGGCTAACATCCGTAGTGTGCAGGGTAACACTGGTGCATAGCGTCTGTAGCGTATCATCAGTATATAGGCTTACGTCTATACTACATAACTTTTGTATATAACATCTGTATGTACTGTATGTAACATCTGTATGTACTGTATATAACATCTGTATGCAGCGTAAAAATGGTACATAGCATCTGTACATTCCATATGTATATAGGCTTGGATTCACAATACATAACATCTGTACAGTATATAACATCTGTATGTATATGACTATAACTGTATTTATTTCACTGTAGTAACACATCCTCAGGGGAAAAAAGCTCTTCAAGGGTCTCATTTAGACATTTAAGAGTTCGATGTTCCTTAAAACAATCCTTCTTTAAAACTGTGGTTAAAAGTACACAGAACCTTTAAATGTTCCCCTACAGAGAGCAAGAACTAAAATGTGTTTGATACAGTACCGTCTGAAAGTCCTGGAACAGCAAGGTGTTTTGGAAGCTCCCATGCAATCCCAAGCCATGACACTACCGCCACCATGCTTCAGTCTTTTGTTTTTGCCATACTGTACACTGAAGACATTTGAGATTGAGACCGAAAGAAAAGCATGATGCAGTAGATCAGATTTTCATTTCCCGATATTTGCATGTTCGACCTAGAACACTGCACCTTTTCTTTGAAAACTCCCATTTTGCAAGTGATCACAAATCCTGGAACCTGTGACTGAGTTAACGACAGGCATTTTTTTCTTGCCCAGCTGTGCACTGTTGCAATGTTTATTTAAACTATTTATACCTCTGAATATCTCATCTTGGTTTGAGGTCTGGGTTTTCAAAAAGTTAACTTAATTTGTTATTAGAAAGGATAAATCAACAGGAAAACTAGAGTGCTGTCTACGTATGTGAGGGCCTGTTCCATGAGTTCATTTTTTAAAATAATTCCGTTGAAGCATGGTTGAAGAGCAATGTCTGACTTTCATTGGTTAACATTCATAGAATTCTTATTTATTATTACTTTTGTCAGATTAAAGTTATTTCTGTGACCGTTGTGAGTTTTTCTTTCATTGACCGAAGGGTACCAACAATTTTGTCCACGTGTGTATTGGAGAAAACAAACAAACAAGCAAACAAAACAAAACAACAGAACCGGCTTTGCTGTTCCAATATTTTTTGCAGGATCATTCTAAACACAGGTCCTACTTTGAACCCGCTCTGATCGGGTTTGTTGTAAAGTTCTACACAGAGGCGTTAGAGGGACTTTTAATCTTCAAGGGTTCAAGATAAGAACAAGCTCAGCTATAGGACATTAATTGTTAATTATAAAGGTTACACATATTATACTTTTATTCTGTTTGTTGTAGAACTTTTTCCTGTAAACTATTCATGTTTTTACACTTTGACCATTTTTGCGTAAAAATGTCTATGATCCTCACACAAATGGTTCTTCTGTATGTCTGTATTTAATTAATTACATTTCTTAGCTTCCAAAATAGGTTATAGTTAGAATATACTTTGACTAAAAACACACTGCTGTAGGGTTCTAGCTAAAAAAAAAAAAAATTTTAAGAATATAAAATAAAAACATGAGCATTGAGGGTTTTATAGATTTGACATTGTTTGAATATTCTACATGATCTGAATCTCCAGTTTTGTTCTCCTAATTGTACTTTAAAACAAAGAGTTCTGGATTCAGTGTAGTATAAATATTTAATGTTGAAATTGAATCATTATACAATATGCATTTTATATTTATATTTTATTTTATTTTAGTAACTTAGTAGATTTTAAATGTCATTTTCTTTTTCTCGATGTAATTTTTCTCATTTTTTCCCTTCTTGCAACAAAATCTTTCTATCTTCTTATTCTATCTTATCTTTCCTTTTTAGGTCACGATCAGCCATTTAAGCATTTCACTCTGTATCCTCCTGTAAACATACTGTAAATTCATTAGTTTATTCAGATTAAGATTCAGGAAAAAAATTTGCTTTTATTAAAATTTCCCCAATTGTTTGGTTTCACTGCTAAGTTTCTTTTTCATAATTGTAATATAATAGTAATTGTAACATACAGTAATCCTGTAACAAGCGTCCTGTGTGATTATTGTAATTATGGATTTAATTTGTATTTATTTTAAAGTAAGTTTAATACAGTGCGTACTAAAAAAATAATGCTGTGATTGATGTACGACATTTAAACAAAAAAAAAACAAGGCATCATTATTATTATTATTATTATTATTATTATTATTATTATTATTATTAATAATTAGGAGGACGTTCTCTAAATACACACCCTGTGCTGAATGCAGACAACTAATAAAAATCTGCTTTTGCAAAAAGCAGGTTTTGCAAAAGTGCAGGAATAAACAAATCCTCTAGTTTCAGAGTAAACTCCTTCTTCAAAACAAGATGTGCATAATGGAGCTCACGCACACACACACACACACACACACACACACACACGCACACACACACACACATACGCACACACACACACACACACATTTCACTTGCTGTCTACACAAACAAGAGATTTTCCCCATTCTTCTTATCTCTTGTTTTTTTCTCTCTCTCCCGCTCGCACACACACACACACACACTGTGAACCACTCATTTAGTCATCGCCTTAAAGAGCTCAGCTAAAGACGCATCAAATCAAGCAATTAAGCACAGCCATTCATCCCATGATTACATTATTCTGCTTGCTTTATGAAGCTAAGCTCTCTCTCTCTCTCTCTCTCTCTCTCTCTCTATCACACACACACACACACACACACACACTCCTACAGCGTGTGTTCAACTGAAACACAAGGCCATGTGCAGGAATATGAGTAACAATGAAAATTCAGTGACAAAAGAAAAAAAGGGAAGAGAATAAGGCGAGTCCGTGACGTTTGTGTAATCAGGGCTCGGCGGTGTAAAGTGTCCTCGTAGCAGCTCTGGATTTAAAAGAATATGATTATAATTACTGTTCTCTCACACACTTATCATTAGATTAGGATTTGCGTTTCTCTTTCTGTCACTCAGTCACTCTCTCGCCTCCATTCAGCCTGTATTTTTATTTCCTTCTTTATTTTAATATAATATTCAATTTCAGTATGTTTTCTGGCTCGCCGTATAGAAATCACACTTGATCAGCCACAACTCTGTGCTTTCCTTTTACGTAGTAGTATTTTTAAATGATTTGACTGCAATATTATTATATTTTTTATAATATAAAAAATACATTTTTAATGCATTATTTTTGTTTGAAATTCTGAGAGCAGTCATAGGTCAATGAGACTTAAAGTTAAAATTATAAACATTAGATGAAGGAAAAGTGACTTTTCTGTTAGTATCAAGGAGCCAATACTTATAGCAGGCATGTCATTTGTACAGTATATAAATAAAATAAATGTTTTTATCTGTACACTGATCAGAACTCGCTCTGTCAATGATACCTTTACGTTTCATACACTGGAGGACCAGAAACCTGTCTCGGGTTGTCTGTCTGTCTGTCTGTCTGTCTGTCCAGACAAATTGTGTCTCAGCATCACATAAAACTGTCTGGACAGAATTTACTGAATCTTCTGCAGTACTTATCTCTCTGCCTGAAGTTTAATCTGCTAGTATTGTGTTATAGATGATAGTTTTCCCTGTTTTATATAGACACAAAAATGGAAGCATGCACAAAATTCCTGAAAACTTCATGCTGTTGTATCAACAACACAAATCCAAAGTACTAAACTCTAAGCACAATTCCATTGTTGTTTCTGACTCAAATCATCATTTGCCGTAAGTGACTTGGAGCAGCAAGAACGCAGAGTACAAGTCAGAGTAAAGAGCAGGCCACAGAAGTAAAAGGCAAAGGCGAGCCAATACTTCCAAATAAATACATGCAGCTTTTGTGGATCTGATGATGTAATCATTCGTGGCGTAACCATGAGTGAAGCTGGGCAGCGAGTGCAGCCGAATTGGAGACGCTTCATAGAAGCCTCAGTTCTCCGGGCCTTTAGACAAGAGGATAGGTCCCAGGTCCTGGACCCACTTGAGAAGGGTTACAGTAATTACAGTACACTGTAGCTTTGTGGTTCCTATGGATATCTACAGTACTTATGTATCCCTGGGTAGCGTGAAGGAAACGTCCCCATGTGCGCTGCTGTTGGTCAGCATAGGGTCATACATCATCATGCACAACTCAGTCCCTATAACACGCTCAGTTTGCTAAGATTCCTTTATGAACTCAAAAATATCCTCATCCTCCCACAGGAAGAGGAACCAAAGCAGCCCACATACATACGATGTCATTTGGGGAGATGTACGTTTCCAGCAGGCTGCTCTGATCTTGAACTGATCCTGAACTGGGTCACCAGCAACCCATGGTTTGCAGCGCTGGACCTTCCACCATGTTCCACACTTCTAAATCCAACAGAGGAGTTCTCTTCAGCATGTGACGGTGCAAAGTGTACGAGCACAGACCCAATGAACATGTGGCACTTCTCCAGGCAATGGAGGATGCATATGATGCCATCCACGCAGATGAATGCCAGGCATGGATCCATAATGCCAGGAGCTGCTTGGCCAGGGAGAACATCACAGCCGATGTGGATGAGCTCCTCTGGCCTGATCAGGATTGGAGGCGGGATGCAGAGTGAACTGTTGCGGTGAATTTTGCAGTTTCTTTTTAGGTCAGTTCAGCTGAACACTTGTATTGCAGTATTGAAGAGATATTTATTTTGCTACCTTTTTGCATCTGTGTAGTGATTTTCCTTGTAGTGTTTCTCACTGTGACAGCATGGTGGCTTAGTGTTTAACGCTGTCGCTTTGCACCTCCAGGGTCCGGGTTCGAGTCCCCTCCTCTGTGTGTATGAAGTTTGCATGTTCTCCCTGTGCTTGGTTTTGCAACAGAGGCTATTTTGTACGGTGGCCGTGAAGTGCAAAACAAATTAACAAAACCGAAAACAAAATAACAAATTCAAAACCAAATTAACAAATCCGAAAACAAAATAACAAAACGCGAAACTAATTTGTTATTTTGTTTTGGGTTTTGTTCATTTGTATCGCACTTCTCGGCCAGTCAGATACGAACCGGAAAAGGTAGGTATAGTTTGCGAATTCAATTCTTACCGCTGATTGGACGAGACACCTGTCACACAAGATAAACAGGAAGTAGGGAATTGTGTCTCTAACTTTGTTTCTTGTGTGTTTGCGGTCTGCAAAACTAAGAAAATAATGACATTTTTCATTAGAAAGCAAGGAAATGGAATTTATTCAACGTTACTTTGAGGACGGACATTCGTATGCCGTGATTTTTGATATGCTGATGACTTATCACGGTATAAAGATTAGTTTTGCGAACTGCTGTGTCTCTTTTAAAAGCGAAAGATTTTTTCCAGAACTGCAAAAATTTGGCAGAACGCCATATTTGAAACCACAATAAGGACAGGACATGTTTGCACATTCATACACACACGAATCTACCGCCGCTACAGTACTTCCTGTATATCTTGAGTGACAGATGTCTCGTCCAATCAGCGGTAAGAATTTCATTCACAAACTATATCTACCTTTTCCGGTTCGTTTCTGAACGGCCGAGAGGTGCAAAAAAAATTAACAAACAAAATAGCAAAAGCAAAAACAAAATAACAAACTAAAAATCAAAATAGCAAAACCGAAAACAAATTAACAAAATGCAAAACAAAATAACAAATTAGTTTTGGGTTTTGTTATTTTGTTTTGGGTTTTGTTATTTTGGTTTTGGTTTTGTTATTGTGGTTTTTAATTTGTTATTTTGGTTTCGTTTTGTTAACTTGTTTTGCACTTCTCGACCACCGTAATTTTGGGACAAAAACACTACCTACACTTCAGGAAAATAATTAGAAATAATAAATATAAAATATACGAACAGTTTGACAGCAAAATGAGATTTACATTTATGGCATTTGGCCGACGCCCTTACCCAGAGCGACTTACATTTGATCTCATTTCACATCTGAGCAGAGTTGAGGGTTAAGGGTCTTGCTCAGGGGCTCAACACTGGCAACGTGGTGGTGCTGGGATTTGAACCTTATATCCGTATGAATTTTGTGTCATTTTGCAAAACGCTATAACTCCACCTGACACAGTTTTGTCACAATGTGTAAATCAGCCAACCGCAGAGTCTATTACTCTATATAACTACAACCTTAACCTATAACCTAATTCTTAACCTATAACCTAATTCTAACTCTATGAAGTTCCATATAACTTGTTATAAACTCTAGAACTTTACTTTACTCAATACAACTCTACAACAGTATATAACTTTATAACACTACATTGTGCTCCTTAAGTTTAATCTGTTTAAATCTATAGTTAACTTCATAACTCTACGTAACAATGTAATACTCTAGAACTTTGCTTATCTCTATTTAACTATGTAACTCTAAGTAACTCTATAACTTTATACAATTAAAGAACTTTATTTAATGATGTACTTTATATCTACTTAATATAATTGTTCCCACTACCACCTACTTCCTAAAGAGACTCAGGAAATTGGTCTGCCACAGAAAAAAAAAAAAAAGAAAAAAAAAAAAGAAAGAAATCTTGACTAACTTCTACCGATGGCGTATTGAAAGCATCCTGACTGAGTGCATAAATGTCTCGTCTGGCAGCTGCTCCATCCGTGACCGCAGGACCCTGCAGAGAGTTGTGAGAAGAGCTGAACACATTATTGGCACCGAGCTCCGGGACTTACAGCACATCTTTCATACACCACGTCTGAGGAAGGCTCTCGAAATTACCCCTCGCCGCAATCCCAGCACATGGACTGTTTACCAGCCTGCCATCAGCCAGACGGTACCGCAGCGCTGCGGCCAGAACCAGCGAGCCGAAGAACACTTTCTACCTGCAGGCCATCGGGATCCTGAACAAACTCTAATCCAGTCATTACTCATTACTTCTCCTTGCACTCATTCACCCAGGCCTCCTCTACCTCCCACACACTGGGCATGATAAGCACACTCACACACGTTTCCCTCGCATGCTGCTGTCACTTTTGTGCAGGTGCAATACTTCTACGCACTAAGGAGGAATCTCAGAACTGAGTTTGCATTTTCAATATGAGGACTAAGTCCAGTTCCAGTGATTATACTGATTTAAAATTTAAATGCCACTCCGGTCTGCTGCTTCGTCCCTTTTACCTGCCAATGTACACAGCCGACTGCCGGGATGCTTCATCTGCACACAGGCACTTTTTATTTGACTAGATTTGCACTCTTGTACATATTCTGGTGTTTAACGCTTGAATCTGCACTTTACTTGTTTATTACTAAGCACACATATCGCTCACACTAGTACAAACTTTTACAGACTATTTATCTAATTTTGCATATTGTTGGATTTAAATAATCTGTATTTGTAAATGATCTAAGTATATATTTATACTGTACAGCCGTAGAGTACCTGAGCCTCACAACATGCATTTCAGTGTTGAGCTGTCCCTGACATTTTTGTGCGCGTGATAAATAAACTTGAAACGTGAACAGTATTTAACTTTATTACTCTATTTAACTCTACACAGTAAAAAGTGTTAAATGTTGATTTATAAATCTTTCAGAGTTTATTTGAGTCGAACTGGACTATATAAACACAACTGAGTGTTAACGCTGGAGAATTTGCTGTGTATAAAACTGTACACCTATATAACGTATAACCTTTTTCTTAAATTCTAGCTTATATAAATGTATAAATTATATAATTCAATATACAGTAGATCTATAACATAACTCCATAATTTTTTATTTAACTCTACAGTTATAGTATATATAATTTATAAATTTATAAAGTATATTTATATACAGTATAAAACTCTATAGAACTTTATAAAACTCTGACTCTATATAACATCATAACACTATAAATATATAACCATAACTCCATTTAATTTTATATATCTCTGTAACTCTTAACGCTATATAACTTTACAACTCTATTTAACCCCATATATATTTCTATACCTCAAACTTTATAAAACTTTACAACCTTATTAAACAACTTTATAACTCCATATAACGCATCTCTATAACTCTATATAATTTTAGCTCTATATAACGCTTTAGAACTTTATGACTATAAATATATATCTTTATAACACTATATAAATCTATATTTCTAACTCTACACTACTCTGTAACTCTACTCAACTCTATAAATCTCTATCAGTTGCTGATAAACCCCTCATGTTTTCAGTGTAATGGAGCTCACACCTCACACTTTAATTTATTATTTACAACAGAGACAACTTCAGATTTAAGAATTTATGAAAGTATGAAGATGATTATGTGTGTGTGTGTGTCTGTGTGTGTCTGTGTGTGTGTGTCTGTGTGTGTGTCTGTGCGTGTGTGTGTGTGTGTGTGTGTGTCTGTGTGTGTGTCTGTGCGTGTGTGTGTGTGTGTGTGTGTGTCTGTGTGTGTGTGTGTGTGTGTGTGTGTGTGTGTGTGTGTGTGTGTGTGTGTGTGTTTCTGCATCATTCCTTGTTCCTCTCTATCCCTCCTGCTTTGTTTCTGAGAAGTGTTTACAGGAACTTTCGCCACAGGAATGCTGTGTTCTGGAAGATGAACTGGATTCTCTATTTATATCACTATCTCTATTCCCCACACAGATATTATTTTCCACCCAAATGGCAAAAAAAAATGTTGCTTTTTGAATTTTTTTTTTCCCGCCCATAATATATTTGCCACCCATCATCATCTTGTGTTCTGGCAACAATTCTCTCTGTGGACTTGTTCTAATTTTTTCTACGTCTTTTCTTCATGGTTGTATTGATGTTTTCACATCAGGCAAATGAGCCATTGTTGGACATGAAGTGGCTCTTTTTGAGGCTGCCACTGGATTCTGGCAGGCGATTAGCCTCATCCTGGAAGGAACACACACACACACACACACACACACACACACACACACACACACTGAGGGGTTGTGTTTTCTACAAAGTATTCTTCATGTCTCATTTCATTTTACAGAGCACTCACAAATTTATTACTTAATTAACTGCATTACTTATCTCTATCAATAATTGTAGATTTTTTTTAACCCTGTTAATTAGAGCTCTCTTTTACACCAAATGCAACAAAACCTTTTTTTTTTTTTTTTTGGTTCAAACATTTTATTTCTCTATTTTTGCAATCATGCTACAGTAATATAGTGAGACAAGTCCATGTTGTGCAAAGCTCCTGTAAGTTATTTTTTACAATTGCATTATTGATACCAGTTTAGATTACATATATTTAATATTTTATATATTTTTTAATGCTTTTCTTGGTTTTGTGCTTGTTTGGTTTTTGTTCGTCATTTCCAAGAAACTAGAAAAACTCCTATTGTCCTGAAGACGGAAAAGTTGCAGCTTTACCTCTGACGTTACAAAAATCACTGAACTTTCATAACAGGTCACATAAACATAAATTGCAAACATCATCATTTTTTAATCTGTGTATTATTATTTCTCTTGGATGATGTTACGTGTCCACTGAATAAGTCCCTGTGAATCACCTGTTGCTATAAAAACGCTGGGATACGCTAAAGTATGCTAAAATAGGAAGAGTTCAGGATGCAACACTTTCGGGAAAGAATTCCAATTTTTTTTTTTTTTATTTTTTTTTTTTTGTCAGAGGGCTGAAATTACCCAAAAAGTTACGACTTTTAGTTGAAGGCAATATTACGGCTAACTTTCTCGGCCATGTGAACAGTAGCTATTTCAGTCCAATTTCTGAATAAAACATTTCTCTTCACTTCACTTGACGCGCTGCAAAATGTAATGGAGATAAAGTGGGATATTTATGTTTAAACTTTAGCGGAGTCTGTAAAAGTCTGTAAAAATGCAAATACTTCAATAAAGTACCTGATAATTGAAAACTGTACTTAAACACAATAATGAACAACATGAACGTAGCTAATGCGCACGGCCTTATCACTTCCAGCTGCTCTGATTGGATCCGAACCTGATCCAAGATGGCCGCCACCACGTGTTACACTGGCGTTCAGTTCGTATTTAGAGATTAGCGCACAACAGCAAAGAAACAGATGCAATTTAAAGAAAGAATTTAGCCACAAAATACTTTTGTAAAATTTGAGACAGACTTTTGTTCCTTGCTAGCTGCAGTGTATTAGCCGCCCCAGTGCTAAACTAAAGTAGCAATCTTTAGCCTTGTATTTAAAGCACGAGGTCTGTACCTCTTGACTGAGATGTCCGTTCAGTAAAGCAGGTCTGCATTTTAGAGCAGCTAAATATAACCTCAGCTCACACATGCAGGCTAATTATCTCACGGTGTGATTGTGAAGGCTGCTGTTTAACCGAGCTGGTGTACAATCACAGTTATTAAGGGTTATATGTATGCATATATATAGGCTGCATATAAACGCTCCCAATCAAAGGCTTTCTTTTCTTTTAATTGTCAGTCCTGTTGGCTTTTGGAGGCTTTTCCTGAGATGTTTTCTCTCTTTGTATGTGTTTAAAGCCAGACTGATGGGGAATGTGTTAATCCAGGACTGTAATTCAGACTGCTGACTATGTGATTATGGAAGAACAGACACTATGATATGAAAACCTTCAGAAAGGGAGAGTCTCGGTTTGAACAAGTGAATATTCAGACGCACTGTAAATATGTTCAGCTTGAGACAATATGACCTGCGCTTCAGTCCTGTGTTAACAGGGGGCGCTATAAATGACACAAAGCTATTGTGTAGCTTCTGTGTGGAAACTATTTTGTGATTTGAAGAAGCCTTTGTGTGCAATAAATAAGAAATAAAACACTCTGTCTCGTGCTGTTAGAGGAAAATAATCAACAAGTCAACAAATCAACACGAGTGTTGTGATGAAGCAAAGTTACAGTTGGTATGTTGATCGTTTTCATATTTCACATTCTGGAGTGTTTTATTCATTTTATTTGCTAAAGACCATCACATCATACATGTAATCTCTAAATAAATAAAAAACCTTCCTATTTTCGCGCACATCACAGCAGCTGTAAACACTCATTCCTTCACCCGACAACTAAAGTGAGAGCTGCTGGTGTCTTAACGAAGATTCATCAAAATTTTTCTGACCATCCAGAATCCAGGATTGAAGGAAAGTTAGCTCATGGTTACTAAAACCACAGATCAGATACAGCGACAGCAAACACACCAGGCAGAAGTTTACCAAAGCAGGGGTGCCTACTCCTACTAGTACAGACCTACTCTCACCCTCGCTGAGACCCACAGATAGTGTAATCAACCACTGTACAACACCTGGGACACAGAGTGATACGTATAGTTCCACGTCCCAGTGCTGTTATCATCCATTATCAGCACTCATGGATTTCCTCTCGTCCAATCAGATTACTCTGTCAGAACTACAGTAACTGTTGTATAATTATTGTTCCGGTGTTACTTTTCTTCATGCTCTGTATGTTTAAGCTTTGTGTCGATCTCACATGATTTCCATATTGTGCTGAAATAAAAACCTTCTGATTTAAGGATATATTTAGGAGCTTGATATCGTGCAAATGTGCCACAATCTAAGCTGACTGTGTACTGCAGAATAGCTCCGTGCTTTTATTACACACACACACACACTTGCTGCTCCACATGTGGTACCAGAATCTGCGATACAGATCTCTTACTCACCGCTCAAACACATTTCCTCGTGTTCCACAAAGTGGCCTTGTTGGATTTTTGATGCTTAAAGGACCTGCAACTTTGAGGTGTGTGTGTGTGGGGGTGGGGGGTGGGGGGGAGGGAGGGGGAGCATCAACTCTTTCACAAAATATAAGATTGGAGAAGGAATGCAAATGCAGGTGCTGACCTCCTCCAGCACACACACACACACACACACACACACACACACATACACACATCTGTCTGTATTTGCTTGCAGTTCCACCAGATCCTTATCATCTATCTGATTTGCACAGGGCTGGCTGCGATTCACAGTGCGCACTAGTGCACTCCACTCGGGCCCTACGTGGCTGCCTACGTGTACGCTTCCTCTCCTTAGATAAGCATAATTGCGCAAAGTGGTCACTTTGGTGTGCAAACAGCTGGCAGCATCTGGGTTTAGCCCAGCTGCTCAAACAGGAAAGAATGACTTTAGATAAAGGAGATTGGGGAATGTATTAAAGAAAAAAAAAAGAAAAGAAAAAAACCTGAGACAAAAGCAGGAAGACACTTGCAGCATGTTTATGGTTTCCGGTTCAGCAGCGGTTTATAGAGAAGGATTTTTAATCCAAAACCCATGCTTCCTGCATCACTCCCTCTTCCTCCTCCTCCTCCTCCCTCCTCCTCCTCATCCTCGTCCTCTCCAACACATTTAATGCAACACATCATCTCGAGTTAGACTTTACGCCAAAGCCTACATTCGCATCAAAATTGAATATGACATGTTTTGTAAACAATCAGAACACACAGCGTATTGATAGAGATCTCTGAACTCTGAGGAGGAAGAGGAGGATGAGGAGAAGGGGGGGGGGGGGTGAGAGGAGTGAGTGTGTGTGTGTGTGTGTGTGTGTGTGTGTGTGTGTGTGTGTGTGTGTGTGTGTGTGTGTGTGTGTGTGTGTGCGTGCTCAGGTCAGGGGGAGGAAACCATGTGTGAGGGTGAACACAGGGGTGTGTTAGGGCTAATCAGACATGACAGAGGTCAGAAATGGTCAAGTGGGGTCACAGTCTGCGTCCGGGCGTGGCACTGGACTGAACGCACCCGCTATCGAATTTACTCACCTTAAATATCAATTTGTCCAGATGTCTGGATCCCTTTCTTTCTTTCTATTAATATAATTATTTTGTTTAACTTGTGGTGAAGTGATTTTTAGCCGGGGATCATCGTCCCTGGTTCGAGCCCGTCCCCCGCCCCGGGTGTCCCCTCTGTTCCATCTGGAAATTTCACTAGAAATTTGTAGTTTATTTTCTCCATCTGACACACAGCCTCAGTCTTTCCTCCCTCATTCCCCCCTGTATGATGATTTATGTTTAAATGCAGTCGTGTGGCACTGAAGAATGATGCTCAAATCGTGTCCTGGCACACACTTAATGGAAGCTCACTAATGCCCCCTGCAGGCGAAAAGTTTTTTTAAATAAATTAATTTATTTTATAATAATATTTATTTATTTAGATTTTGTCTTCACTTATTTAAATATATAATAAAAATGGGTGTATTCATTTTTATTTCAATTTATAGCCCATAAATCTTTATTTCATTATTATTTTTACATATTATATTTTTTATACTATTACATTATTTACTTGTGTGCATGCATTAATTTGTTCAGCTTGTTTATTCATTTATTCATTGCTTTATTTTAGAATATAAGAGTTTTTACAACCAATTTTTTTGTGATTTCCAGAATAACAGACTCTAAATATATTTATTTGTTTGATTAAATAAATAATGATAAGAATAAGGTTATTGTTTATTTGTTTGTCTTAATAAATAACTAATATAGTAGTAGTTTCTCTTTAGATATCTTGACAGCATTTAAATGAAATTGTTTGTTTGTTTGTTTGTTTGTTTGTTTGAAGTGATGTTTTTATGGCCTTTTACAGCTAATAGTTTTAATGGACATTAATTCTAACATAAACCTGTTCTCCATTTCCTAACTGAAGTTAATTTAGATTTACCAGCCTTAGAAATCTGTTTCAGTATTTGGGCTTTTTAAAGTGGTGAAGTCTCTGTTTCCTGTCTTAAATCTTTAAAACCTCTCAGTTGTATTTGTTTAGTTTTTTTTTTTTTTTTTGACTGATTTATGTTCAAGCAGAATATTCTGCAGTTCTCTGTCTCCGACACTAGATGGCGATGTTAAAACGAAAATTACAACAGTGGTGCAAAAGCTTAGTGATGGAGGTCAGGGCCTATCTATCTATCTATCTATCTATCTATCTATCTATCTATCTATCTATCTCTCTGTCTGTCTGTCTGGCTGGCTGTCTGTCTGTCTGGCTGGCTGTTCACCTGTCTGGCTGTCTGTTCGTCTGTCTGTTCATCTGTCTGACCCCCCCCCCCCCCCCCACCCGTCCATGTATCTTATGAGGTTTTTGGTCTATTTAACCATCTATCTGTTTTTCTAGGTATTGGGTATTTCTTTTCTTTTGTGTGTGTGTGTGTGTGTGTGTGTGTGTGTGTTTATAGTTTTTAATATATCAGGAGTTTTTTTTTTCTCTCCTTCTGTACCTCTGTGTAAAACCTCACTGTACACCTCAGCCAGCTCAGGAACACATGCGTGTCGTTGTTGTTGTTCCAATAAGAGCTGATTAATTTTCTGTAATTCCTGACCAGACTCAGAGGAACTGCCTCGAGCCCCGCCCACTTCCTGTTTAGTAGCAGGCAAACGAGCTGGGCTCGGTGTGCACTGTGATCATATGCAAATACGTTGGAGTTCGGTCGAATAAGGTGTGGCTTTATTTACATATCAGATCACATGAACTGGACCTCTGAAGATAATGATTATATACACACATTCTCACATGTACACACACACACACACACACACACACACACACACACACACACACACACACAGTTTAATTAGTATACGTTCTGTTTCCTTCATTACTGTTGTTGTGGTTTTCCTTGGAAAATGATCGAATGTGTTTCAATATTAGTTTTTTCATCATCTGTATCCGCTCTCATTGTCTGTAGTGCTTTCATAATCGTTTCTTCTCGTCACTGAAGCTGAGCTGCTGAAGTTGTAAACCTGTTAGTAAACCTGTTATAATCACTCTTTACTGTGTCCCTGATTAAGGAACTTCCTCATGCCTGGATGGTGAATTTCACAGCGTTCACACGTGCACACGTCATCGTACGCGTTACATCAGAGCCGAAAATACGTCATCTGAGCATTTCCTGAGCAAATACTGACAAGGGATTTAAACTTCTTCTTCTTAACTGGGTCAGTTACTGATTAGACTAAAAACTAATCTGTAGGTCTTCAGTGTGACGTCAGAGCCATTTGCCTTGCTGACGATCAAAGAAATCAATCAAACATGACAGGATGGAGATACTGTTACCGCTTTGATTATTTTCCTATAACAGCACGTGCCTGAGTGTTTTAGGGAACATGGTACAGCAGTGATAAACAGACATTCCCTCACTGACCTCTCTTTTTGTTAATAAGGGGGAAAAAAGCATGTCGTGTTTTCCAAAAAAAGTGTAAACCGCTGTTTCTGATGGTCATAAAGTGTTTGCACTGGAGACTCCTTCTTTTTGTCCTGATGTTGGATGTGGACTCTCACTGAGGCTCTTCACTAGCGCTTGCTGCTGCCACATGGTTGGTTGAGTTGATACTTTGCATGAATGAATGTGTAGATGTACAGGTGTTCCTCATAAAGTGGCCAGTGAGGATGTTCACAAAACCTATATCATTATATAATAAGCAAGACTTCTGTAAACTGTTGCCCCGAGGTTTAAGGCACACAGTTTCACCTACAAAGAAGCTTTTATTGGTGAAAAAGAGACACCTGGATCGACCGGAAAGTAAACGCGGCACATCTCACACCAGGTGTGTGTCTAACTCCGGCTGAGGAGGAAGCCGAGTCTCTGAATGGAGGACGATGAAGATCTGGAAATTAAAGAAACTCAAAGAGCAGGAGTGAGTGAAGAGTAGAACATGAACACAGTTTTATCTTAACAAACTTCCGTATGCATTATGTGGACATTCATATTGTTAGATATGAATATAATGTTTGTGTTACACTTATCCAGAGCAACTCACATTTTATCTTCTTATACATATGAGCAGTTAAAGGCTTCACTCAAGGGCCCAACAGGGAAACTCAGTCATGCTGGGGTTTGAACCTGGAACTTCCAATCAGTAGTCCAAAGCCTAAACCACTGAGCTGTGGAGGTCGGAGCTCTGATTTGGATAGTCTGACATATACAGTGCTCAGGTTTATGAAAGAACAGACTTCAATAACAGATGGAAAAATGAGATCTTTGTTATCAATAAGCTGTATTTTATGTAATTATTTATTATTTATTTTAAACTGTCCCCCTCGTTGCAGGACTGGTCCAGACAGACAGGGGCAGGAGGTCGTAAACATGCTGTGGTATGCGGCTTTATGACCATGAGACCACAGACAGGGCGTCTGACATTCTGTCTCCATAAGCGTTTTTTACTTTTCCCCCTTGATCAAATGTGATATTTTTCTTTTATCGTTCAGTCTCAAAGGGGCTTCAAAATTAACAATAGAAGATGTAATAGAATGAGAGCTGATCAACTGGAAAATGTTCAATATTCTCATATACCATAAATCTTATCCAAACCTAAAAACTTATCCCCTACATCATAAACCCTATGCCCCACACCCTAAACCTCATCTCCTACACCCTAAACCCTATCCCCTACATCCTAACCAATATATCCTACACTATTAATCTCATCTCCTACAACGCTTATCCCCTCTGCCCTAAACCTATTCCCACACATTTTCACTGACATTTTCACTAAGCTACTGTACATCTCATGAACCCTAAACCCTATGTCCTGCACCCTAAACCATATCCTGTATGCCCTAAACCCTATCCCCTACATACTACACCCTCAACCCTGTCCTCTACACCCTACCCATCTCACCCCTATCGCCTATGCTGTAAAAACCTAAAATCTTATTGCTTATATCACAAATCATGTCTCCTATCTAACCCAATCCCATATACCTCAAACCATATCACCTGCAGGATACATCCTAATTGCCCTAAACCTTATCCCCTAAACCCTAAACCCTACACCCTAGAATGTTCTGGTGTGCTGTAGCATTGAGGTTCCTTTAATAACACGTCTGGCCTCCCGCAGTCCCGCCCCCTCCCCCAGGTAATGCAGAAGAAGTGGTCTACAGTAGCTGCTTCAAAGAGCTGGACAGATTAAAGCTGTTTGAGAAAAATAATTGAGCCTTTACAGAATACAATGCGAGCCCTGTTTCCCCCGGTGCAGTGAACTGAAACGCTTTCTGTTCTCTAATCACTGTACTGCAAGATGAAGCAAGAACAACCCAGGAGGAGGAATGAGCCGATGAAGGTGCTCACACACGGGTACGGATTTGTGAGCGAGGACACTGGACATTTATATGGGGATTAGGAAAGAGACGGGCTGTAAAATTCTCCCAGCAAGTCGTCCATCCTGAAAAGATCATCCAGGAGCCTGTGCTAAACATCATCCTAAACGCAGCGTCTCGTTCTTTTGAACAAACTGCAAATGTTCATGCAAATCATCATGCACAACTCTGATGTTTCCTCCATCATCAGTTGCTTATGTCATGTTGGAAGTCCAGTTCCTCGTTGAATGCTCGTGTTTGTTCACTGCAGACGTCATTACATGCAAAAATGATTGAACCATAAACTATTGAACACATTTTCTAGACGTTCCTATTAAACCTGAATTGATGACGTGCTCTCGGATCAATGCAGCGTGTGAGGACGTCACAGGACAGGCTGGACGAGACTTTACAAAAGATTCTTTCATTCATGTCTCCATAGTGCGCTGCATGGACAATTCTGCCTGTTCAGTGTGTCCGGTGTGTGTCCCGTGTGTGTGCAGTGTGTGTCCCGTGTGTGTCCAGCGTGTGTCCCCTGTGTCTCCCGTGTGTGTCCATTGTGTGTCCCGTGTGTTCGGTGTGTGTCCGGTGTGTGTCCCATGTGTGTCCGGTGTGTGTCCCGTGTGTGTCCCGTGTGTGTCCGGTGTGTGTCCTGTGTGTGTCCAGTGTGTGTCCCGTTTGTGTTCCGTGTGTGTCCAGTGTGTGTCCAGTGTGTGTTGTGTGTGTGTCCGGTGTGTGTCCGGTGTGTGTCCCGTGTGTGTCCGGTGTGTGTCCGGTGTGTGTCCGGTGTGTGTTCGGTGTGTGTTCGGTGTGTGTCCGGTGTGTGTCCTGTGTGTGTCCAGTGTGTGTCCCGTATGTGTCCGGTGTGTGTCTTGTGTGTGTCCCGTCTGTGTCCCGTGTGTGTCCGGTGTGTGTCCCGTATGTGTCCGGTGTGTGTCTTGTGTGTGTCCCGTGTGTGTCCCGTGTGTGTCCGGTGTGTGTCCCGTGTGTGTCCCGTGTGTGTCCGGTGTGTGTCCCGTGTGTGTGTCCCGTGTGTGTCCGGTGTGTGTCCCGTGTGTCCTGTGTGTGTGTCCCACGTGTGTCCTGTGTGTGTCCGGTGTGTGTCCCGTGTGTGTGTCCCGTGTGTGTCCGGTGTGTGTCCCGTGTGTCCTGTGTGTGTGTCCCACGTGTGTCCGGTGTGTGTCCAGTGTGTGTCCGGTGTGTGTCCTGTGTGTGTCCGGTGTGTGTCCCTTGTGTCCAGTGTGTGTCCAGTGTGTGTCCCGTGTGTGTGTCCCGTGTGTGTGTCCAGTGTGTGTCCCTTGTGTGTCCTGTGTGTGTACCGTGTGTGTACCGTGTGTCCCGTGTGTGTGTCCCGTGTGTGTCCGGTGTGTGTCCGGTGTGTGTCCTGTGTGTGTCCCGTGTGTGTTCCGTGTGTGTCCAGTGTGTGTCCAGTGTGTGTTGTGTGTGTGTCCCACGTGTGTCCCGTGTGTGTCCGGTGTGTGTCCGGTGTGTGTCCCCTGTGTGTGTCCCGTGTGTGTGTCCAGTGTGTGTCCGGTGTGTGTCCTGTGTGTGTACCGTGTGTGTACCGTGTGTCCCGTGTGTGTGTCCCGTGTGTGTCCGGTGTGTGTCCGGTGTGTGTCCTGTGTGTGTCCCGTGTGTGTTCCGTGTGTGTCCAGTGTGTGTCCAGTGTGTGTTGTGTGTGTGTCCCACGTGTGTCCCGTGTGTGTCCGGTGTGTGTCCGGTGTGTGTCCCCTGTGTGTCCCGTGTGTGTCCGGTGTGTGTCCGGTGTGTGTCCCCTGTGTGTCCCGTGTGTGTCCCGTGTGTGTCCGGTGTGTGTCCGGTGTGTGTCCGGTGTGTGTTGTGTGTGTGTCCCACGTGTGTCCCGTGTGTGTCCTGTGTGTGTCCTGTGTGTGTCCAGTGTGTGTTCCGTATGTGTCCGGTGTGTGTCTTGTGTGTGTCCCGTGTGTGTCCCGTGTTTGTCCGGTGTGTGTCCGGTGTGTGTCCCGTGTGTGTCCCGTGTGTGTCCAGTGTGTCCCGCGTGTGTGTCCCGCGTGTGTGTCCCGTGTGTGTGTCCGGTGTGTGTGTGTCCGGTGTGTGTCCCGTGTGTGTCCGGTGTGTGTCCGGTGTGTGTCCCGTGTGTGTCCTGTGTGTGTCCGGTGTGTGTGTGTCCGGTGTGTGTGTCGTGTGTGTCCCATGTGTGTCCGGTGTGTGTCGTGTGTCGTGTGTGTATCCCGTGTGTGTCCAGTGTGTGTCCGGTGTGTCCAGTGTGTGTCCCGTGTGTGTCCGGTGTGTGTCCCGTGTGTGTCCAGTGTGTGTCCCACGTGTGTCCCACGTGTGTCCGGTGTGTGTCCTGTGTGTGTCCTGTGTGTGTCCAGTGGGTGTCCAGTGTGTGTCCTGTGTGTGTTCGGTGTGTGTCCTGTGTGTGTCCTGTGTGTGTGTCCCGTGTGTGTCCGGTGTGTGTCCGGTGTGTGTCCGGTGTGTGTCCTGTTTGTGTCCGGTGTGTGTCCGGTGTGTGTCGTGTGTGTCCAGTGTGTGTCCCGTGTGTGTCCAGTGTGTGTCCCGTGTGTGTCCCGTGTGTGTCCGGTGTGTGTCCGATGTGTGTCCCGTGTGTGTCCAGTGTGTGTTGTCTGTGTGTCCTGTGTGTGTCCCGTGTGTCCTGTGTGTGTCTCGTGTGTGTCCGGTGTGTGTCCCGTGTGTGTCCCGTGTGTGTCCCGTGTGTGTCCCGTATGTGTCCGGTATGTCTCCCTTGTGTGTTCCGTGTG
>CM059223.1:28679482-28689482 GCA_030347435.1 Clarias fuscus
AAGAGAAAGAAAGAAAGAAAGAAAGAAAGAATGTTTAATTTCTCCTTATACAGTATAAAGAAATTAATATTGAAATTAACAAAAATAAAAAATATAGAAATTATTCACATTTAATTGAGATAAAAACATAAGATAGAAAAAGGAAAAGAATGACAGAAAGAGAGAAAAAAAAATGAATGATTTATGGAAAACAGGACAATAATTTGTTTGTTGCAGCCGAACATTTGCACATGCTCCTAAAATAAACCCGGACCTGATCCCCAGACCTGCACGTTTTATCAGACGAGCCGCAGACCTCGAGCAGACGCACTGACAGTGTTCAGGAAAGAAGGAAAGAAAGAAGAGGGAGAGATGGAGAGACGATAAGGTCTGAGACGGATGACTTTTACAGGCGTGTGAAAGATCCAGTGTATTTACTCCTGTGTGAAGGGGGATTTTATTCTCTGTTGAGTGCAGACGCTTCCACACACACACACACACACACGCACACACACACACACACACACACACACACACACACACACACACACACACACACTGTTTTTTACAGTATTCATTTCATTTATTTTTATTGATGTGGTAATAACTCCCAGCCGAGTTCCTGTAATATAAAAGTGGTGTTGGTGAATGATTGTGTGAACAGTTCATAAAGACAGACGCATCTCTTCCCAAAGTCAGCGACTGGTTAAATATGACTTAGAAAGTCTTGAAAGATCATTACACTTTAACTCTGTCTATCTAACATCCCCTGTCCATGCGTGTCCACAGACATCATGACATCCATGTCCATGCGGAGTTTCTCCATCGGCAGACAGCCGTCCTTCTCCAACTTATCTCTGAGAGACACCGGGCGTGGCCGATCCAAAGCGGCCGTCTCGTTCTCTGCGGCGAAGCCCCTCTCCCGCGCTTCCTCCATGAGCATGGCTGACCTGAACAGCCTCTCCAACATGTCGCTCAACGGCCTGGGCAACAGCACCAACGACAAGGAAGCCATGCAGAGTCTCAACAGCCGCCTGGCCAACTACCTGGAGAAGGTGCGCACTCTGGAGAAGTCCAACGCCGACCTGGAGCTCCGCATCAAGCAGCTCATGCTGGATAGGGTTCCCAAAGGCCACGACATAGAGGCCATGCTGGCTCAGGCTCATGCTCTGGAGCACGAGGTATTTTATACACACACACACACACACACACACACACACACACACAGATCGGTTCCAGTCCTATCTACAAGCTTAAAGAGAGATCCTGAATGGTTCTTTGGAAAGATCTCCATACAGGAAAGCCTCTCTTGTAGGATTCTTCTCGGGGTTTACATGGACCTTCATATAAACATGAATAGAAATGAATCGTGTGAACACCTCAGTCGAAATATTCTGATCTGATCTAATGAATTCGTAATGGGAATGCGAGGGCGGTGTGAACCTTTAATAACCGCTCAGTAGGTAAATATTAGTCGTGTACACACGCGATCTGATCGCTTCACTCTGCTCGGAATGATGACATTATAATGGGTAACGTTACATGACTTGATGAGTTTCCGGGAGGGAAATTCCTGATGACTAAATTCCATAACCTCTGTTCTTCTGGTCTCTGGCTGAGGAAGGAGTTCTGATCGGCTCGCGTTACATTTGTAGTAAAGCATCTAACCAATCACAGAGGAGACTGACTTCTTCTGTAATCAATCATAATGCAGACATGTGGGATTTGAGTCTGGACCAAGAAAACGCTTCTTCTTCTTCTGTTAAACAGCGAGCAGCAGCAGACGTCATCTTATCGGATCAGACTGAAGAAATATCAGACGTGTGCTCGTAGCTAGTGAGAGAAAGAAGGCAGTGAGATACAGATAGAGACAGAGATACAGTACACTTCCCACGGGACCTTTAGGACAGACTTTTTTTTGGAAACCAGTCCTGTTCCTAATCTCCACTCTCCGTGCCGTAGCTCGGTCTCAGTGGTGCATCGGGTTATACCAGGGGTTGGTCACTCTGGGGCTGGATGGAGTTCAGGGTCTCAGGTTGCCGTTTGTTTCCTCAATAGCTCCAGGATCAGATAACAAGCTGAGAGGAGAAGACTGATGTATTAACCTCAATCCAAAAACCAAACTACAATGACCGTCTGTGGTTTCCAGATCTTTCTCTCTCTCTCTCTCTCTGGAAAATACTATTATTTAATAAAAGTCTTAAAGAGCAGGATTATCAGAGACATACTGTAGTTCTTTGCTGTCACAGACATGAAACACAGAACGGGAAATTATTATTTGGTTATAGTTTGAGATGAATTATCTTAGAGCATAAAATGTATTACTTAATAGTGCTGCAATTAAAAATAAGTTTGGATTAGATCAGGCAGTAAAACACCAAAGAGATGGCCAGGACACAGTTCTGAGTTCTGAGTTCTAAAGTCCACCAACAGGATGACGGCAAATTCACCAGACAGCTACTTCCTTCAAGAGCTTCCTCAGATAGTCTTTATTCTGCAGGAAGTTCATGCCTTTCCAAACCAGCCTTCATTCACTGTGAATCATTTCGCAAACAAGTCTTTCATTAATAATTAGCCACGTCGTAATCTCTCCATCAGATCAAACAGTTACTCGTTAACGTGAAGAATGTGACTTTTAATTAGAATAGATTTGTTCAAGAAAACAGTGGTGGAGAAACTCCACTCTGCCCTCCAAATACTTCTTTCGTAAACATATTTTTTCCCCCCACAGGTCAGGAAGAGAACTCTGGAGAACGCTCGCATCATGCTGGAGATCGACAACGCCAAGCTGGCTGCAGATGACTTCAGGATCAAGTGAGTGACGGAACGATTGTTCTAGATTAAACCAATTTACGTACATCCTTAGAAAAAAAAAGGGGGGTTCCTCAAGGGTTCTTTAGACGTGGCTCTGTAAAATGGACAAACTGGATGACCATTACAGAGGAACCCATGTCCTTAAGATCTGCACTCGTTTAAAAAAGAAGGTTAAAAGTGCTTTAAAATGCTCCTTGAAGAACACGTTCCTGTGTAGAACAGAAGTGTCCAATCAAAGATCTACATTAATTATGACATCTTAACCTCACCTCTTTAAGTTCCTTCCCCAAAATTGACATGCTGAAGAACCTTCACATGTTTTAGACTTTCTGGCAGTGAATAGAAGCACTCCTCAAGATCTCCTGGTTGTGTGGATAAGTAAAGTTCTTTAAAGGTTCCCTAAATTGTGCAGGCTGGAAAAACTATTGTGCTTGAGCTTTTTGTAGACCATGACTGGGTACAACGATACTCTCCAAAGATGGTTCATCAAATGTTCTCTTCTTTCTTTCTTTTTTTTTACCCCAAAACTGAAGAACTATAAAGTAAAGTGCAGAAGACCTAGGAATATGAAATGTTAATATTATTTTAGGGTTCCTCTGAATGGAGGATCTGAGGATCTGATGTTTTTAAAATGTAGACCAGGAGTATCTAAACAATTTCCTGCTATCTTGAAAAATAAGGGTTCTTCAATGTAAGGGTTCCCTAAATTGTTTAAAGTTAATTGCAGCCCAAGAGGGTTTTATGCCCTGAAGATCTACCTTCATTATACAAATGAGTTCCTTAAAGGTTCTTGAGATGGTTCAGAGCTAGTTCACTGAAATGGACAAGGTGAAGAACCTTTACAAGTTCTTTACCTGATTTGGCCTTTTTTTTTTTTGCAGATGTTAGATATCTAACCTGGAGAACTACGTTCATTAAAAAAGAAGGTTCATAAAGGTTTCTAACACCTTCTAAATCATTTTCACTTGAACCTGGTTTTGTAAAAGACCCCCAATATTGTTAAAATTGAAGTTGAAATCGAAGAATTCCATTCCTGGTTTGAGTAAAAGAAATAGCAAGTGAACTTGGTGATGGATGTTGAAGTGGTGATGGAAGTCTGTTCATGTTCCAGATGGGAAACTGAGAGTGCTATGTGTCAGTCAGTGGAGAGGGATTGTGTGGCTCTGAAAAAGGCCAAGACAGACCATGATCAGATCATCGCTACGCTACGGGGAGACCTGGACAGCCTGAAAGAGGAGCTCTACTTCCTCAAGAAGAACCATGAGGAGGTACAAAAGGAAGTCCACATGCTATCACACTCCAATTACACTTAAAGTCAGTATGAATTAATTTGTAGAGATGATGGAACATCCAACAGCTTTTCTTTTTTTTTTTTTTTAGATTAAATTGTATATGAAACAAAATTTCAGTGACTGCATAGTAAATGTAAACTATCCCAACCTGGCAACCCTGATATTAACTCTCCTGACCCAATGAACTTCTTTTTTGACCAATGGCTGCAATCATAATTTTAATTAGTTAAATTAGATTTTAGTGACTAAATAAACTGATAAAAAAAAACTGCATCGATGAGGTCATTAGTATTTTAATGGATACTTAAATGCATATCAGTGTGAATGAGGACTTTTTTTTTATAGGATTAATATTTGTTGATATAAATGATAGTGTTTTTTTTTTTTTTTAAAGAAACTCATGATGTGTTATAAAAAGTTAAGGCATTTTCATAAATCATGGAGATTGACATTTCTGATTCTCCATCAGTTTGGATGTTTTGGATGAATTGACGCGGATTAGACGAGGGTGTGCGTTAGACGCTAGTCGCGTGCATGTCACATAGTCGTTACAAATGCAGCAGGAGGTAACACGAGGCGTCCATGAAATATTTAACGACGGAATTAATAATGAAAACACTTCCACCTACTCTACACCACGTTGTGGTATCAAGTTCTTTAACGCTGATGCATACACACTCGTACGCACGTGTGCTGTACAGACCACACCCGATTAAGCAAACGTGAATTTACACACACTCACCATAATCAAATACTATTACAATGAACTGCTGAGACACATGTGAAGCTATGAGAACTCTCTGCAGGAGATGGACAGCCTGCGGGCGCGGATAGCCCAGGAGGAAGTCAACGTGGAGGTGGCCACCGCTCGCGGCCCTGAGCTCGGCTCGGTGCTGGCCGAGCTCCGCTCTCAGTACGAGGGCATAGTTCATAAGAACAAAGAAGAGGCGGAGGACTGGTACCGCAAAAAGGTTGGTGATTCTGAATGTATGTGTTGATTCGTTTTCTCAGACAGTAATGCAAACAAAGAACGTGTGTAGTGGTTGATATGGGGAGACGATCTTGTAATTTAACGTGTATGGAAGGAGTCTCCAGTCCAAAATGTGTCAGTTTGTTTGGTAAATACAAAAAACAAAACAAAAGTCAAGTTTTCCCATAATTTCGGATGTAAAAAAAACCCCCCAAAAAAACACCCAGACATCTCAGAGACAGACTACACCGTTAACTTTTTTCACACCAGCTTTTTAAAATTCCCCAGACGTGAATGATAAAGAACCTGTCTGCTGTGGAACCCACGTGTAACATTCCTTATAGCCTTGTGGAACGGCGTAATTAAAGTTTCCCGTGTTCCCCTTGTAGCTGGAGGTGGTGCAGACGGAGGTGCGCGAGAGCAACGAGGCGCTGCGAGGGGCTCAGAGCGAACTCACCGAGAGGCAGCGCTTCCTGCAGACCCTGGAGGTGGAACTGGAGAGCCTCCACAAACAGGTCAGAAACCATCAAGATGGAGGAGGGGAACCTTTTAAATACACTGCTCCTGTTTACAGGCTGAACTTCTTGAGTGCGCATAGAATTACAGCGCAATTTAAGCCTGTGCCCTTTTCAAGCACATGTCCCCAAAGCCCTGCCCGGCCCGTGTCCCCGTGCCGTGTCCTGATTTATTTCTTTTTTTCTGGTTCCCCTGGTCCACAAGCACCTGGCTGACGGGGTCAGACGATTTCAGGTCGAGAATGTGAAAGCGATGCCGCTTAAAGTGCTAGAGCTTAAAGTGGCATTTGTGCTCGCGGAGGACTGAGTAATCCCTCGGTATCACCTGCTGTATCAGCCGCAACCTTTCTCAGGAGAGCTTGATTTTCACTTAAGACGCAATCTCGCTCTCAGATCAGGAGATGTCTGTCTCCGCTCGGAGTTCTCTGAGCCGAGCATTTACTGCATTTACTGTAAACAGATTGCATAAGGGTCTGTTTCAAAGGAATTTCAGAACAGCACAAGCAAACCCCCTCCTACACACACACACACACACACACACACACACACACACATACACTCATTTTTTTCCATTTCCCTGGAATATAAACAGTCCATCCTGTCCTAACATGAAATAAAACGTTGTAGGGCGTTTGTGTAGACGGACCTTCTGTCTAGACGCAGTTCCGCAGAATCATGTCTCGTCTTATCGCCAGCTCAGTTACAGTCAAGATCGCGCGCTAAATACAGATCTGTTTTTATCATCAGGTGGAGTTTGATTGATTGTCAGCAAACTCGTTTTACAGTGAGTGTGCGTGTGTGTGTGTGTGTGTGTGTGTGTGTGTTGCATTTCAATATTCTTCCCCTTGTTAGAATGGGATGAACCAGTGCAAACACTGAAGCTTGTCAAACACTTCCTGAGTTTGTTTTCATATGATTAACAGTTTGCATAGAAGCCACACACACACACACACACACACACACTTTCCAATTTGCAAAATTTGTTGTAGTATCAGCATGATTTGCGCTACATCTAGAGCAACAGTCTCGTGTTTTCTCAGCTTCCAGCTCACCTGACTTCAATTAATTCACAATCTTTTCTGCAATTAAGTGGATGTAGAGGATAGAGGCGATAAAAAAACACTAAAATATCCAGGACACGGGCGTCCTCCAGGGCGTCCTCCAGGGTGTCCTCCAGGACACGGGACACCCAGGAACACCACAGAGGAAGGTCGTGTCTGGGCCGATACTAGGCTTGTGCAATTAATCGAATTTCAATTTTTTATTCTAATTTTGGCATCCAAAGGTATAGTATAGTAATAAATAAGACAGTTGTGGTTAAATTATTATTATGGTTTAATGTTATGTATAGTGTTATGTTCTGCAACATATATTTTTAATTTTGTGATAAAATCCAGCACATTTGTTCTCTTACAGCAGGCTGTTTTGTCCCTCAATATAATCCCAAGTCAGGTTGTGGTATTCATCTTTTGTAAAAAAAAAAATTTTTTTTAATGTAAAAAAAAAAAAAAAAAGTTAAAAAAAAAGTTTTAATTAATAAAATAATGAAAAACAAATAAAAAAAATAATAATAAATAAATAAATAAATATTTAATTAAATAATATATATTTAATATTTAATTAAATAATGTATATATATTATTTATATTATAAATAATATTTAATCAATAATTTAGGAAAAAATAAAAATTTCATGAGTTTAAAAAAAAACAAGTGTGTTTTAAAGCTCGGTTAACCTTTAATGCATGATGTTTCCAAAGTCAATGAGGAATCACGATTTCAGTATCGAGTCCAAAACCATCACGATCATGATTTCTGCCCTGATGGAGCAGCACCTGTACCTGACCTTACACGACCCATAATACAGGCTCCGGAAGGGGAAATTAATTCCATTCACACAACATAAACCTGCTGAGGATGTCATGATGGTGCAGGATATGTGTGTGTCTTCTTCCTCCTCTTCCTCATCCTCATCATTAACAAGAAATGTTTAGATTGTGTAAATGACTGTAAAATAAATTGCACATGGATTTATTCATGAGCAACCTGCATTAAATGCATTCTACGCATCTCCGTGGGTTGAAGGTGACGTTATTTGCACGCTGGCTGGTTTGTGAGTTACGGTGGTGATTTGGGATAAACCGGTCAAACCGGTAATAACTGTTGATTATTTCCATAATGGACTTTTGATGTTTACACTTTTGGTTATTTTAAGTGTTGCTCTAAAACACAGGGAAACCCGTGAGCTTCAGGGTTCAGCTGACTCTGCTTGTAGGAAGTCTGAGTGCATATATTTAATGTATAGGTGTGTATTTATGTGTAAAATAAGTCCGTTTTCATCCTCTAATACTTTGCAGGCTCTTGAGCAGCAAACCCTTCCTCCTTCACCCGCTCTTCGTTAAGCTCTTCGTTAAGCTCCATCTCTGGCTGATGCAGGACACTGTGTAACCTTCCTATAATCACACTAACAATCTGTTTTATTCGTCTCGTCCTCGTCTCGTCCTCGTCTCGTCCTGCAGGTCTCCGCCCTGGAGGGGAACCTGGGTGAGACGGGTCAGAAGTACGCCCTGGAGATGGAGAGCCTGCAGGCCACGCTGACCCAGCTGGAGGAGGATCTGTCTCAGCTTCGGCTCGACATGCAGCGCAACAAGACCGACTACGAGCAGCTCCTGCGCATCAAACAGAACCTGGAGCTGGAGATCGCCACCTACAGGCGCCTGCTGGAGGGAGAGGAGGCGTGAGTGCCGAAATCAAGGGTTTTACTTACGTCTAATAACACCTAATACATCTCCTAGCTTGGTTTATTTCACGTCTGATCTCCTGTTTATTCCTTTCTCCTGCAGCGTTAAGGAAGTCCCTCCTCCTCCTAAGAGTGAGTATCGAAGCGTGCAAAAGAACATTTGTTAACATGTTTACAAAGGGAAATAAATGACACGTTCACACCCAGGTCACGCTGTGACATAAGCAGCTTTCGCTTTGATAAGAGCTCGCTGTGGCCCGAGTCCCACCCTGCTCACGCTCACAGCCTGTGATGCAGACCTGAATGAACTTTAGATTCGAACGTTAGCCCGGGCTTAAAAAATACATCGCGATATCATTATCTCGTCCAACAGGGCTCGAGAGGTCCACGCACGTCTCATAGCAGCCAGGCGACTCACAGAGGCCGCGGCTGTAGACTAATGACAGATTAAACGCCGCAAACGGGGCAACGTAGCAAAACACAGCAGCACGTCCTTGGCTACGCAAACCTTACACCACAAACACATCTCTCTCTCTCTCTCTCTCTCTCTCTCTCTCTCTCTCTCTGTATCAGCCTTGCTTGACTCGACTGACTGAGTGTTGTTGTTGTTCCTCTCTGCAGAAGAGCCTGATGTTCGCACCAGGAAGATCGTCAAGGTGGTCACTCAGACCATGATCAACGGGAAGGTAGTGGACGAGTCCAGCGAGGTGGAACAAATCGAGGAATCCAAGAAATAAGAACCGGAGTCAAAAAATAAAGCTCCGATTGTTCGTTAGTGACCACATTAACCCCCTCGCACACACACACACACACACACACACACACACACACAGACACACTGAAGGCCCCCTGAAGGACTCTCACGTTTCTGTTTCAGACCATCAAAGCCTTTCAGAGAGATCATCTTTCCTGTGTCTTTCTCCAGCTACACAAAGAGAGCACATTACTGGAGTAAACAGATATCTGTTCAGCGCTCTGCACGGGATCAGTCCTTCCTTTCTTCTTTAGAGTTTTTAGCAAAAGGAGCATCCTTTATTTTTTTTTTTTCCTTCTTTCCTGTTCCTGCTTGCCTACAGTTCAAGCATTTCTTATTGTTATTATTAAAGCTGTAGTGCTCTATAACCTGTCCATGATGAAAACAAATAATTGTGTAACAAATAAAAAAGTGAAAAAAATAATAATCCACACGTCTGATCTGTGTGTTTGATGGAATGTTTGGCGTAGGAATGCTGTAGGATTGAACAAACCCGCCGAACAAGATGTTCCCTGATCATCAATCAGCTTAACTAAATCATAAAGCACGTCCATGTGACTCATATTTATATACATATATCTATTTAACTCATGTTTTCACAAAGTATGTTTAATGTTAAATAGATGCCCCGCCTTGTGCCCCGCCTTGTGCCCCGCCTTGTGCGCCGCCTTGTGCGCCGCCTTGTGCGCCGCCTTGTGCGCCGCCTTGTGCGCCGCCTTGTGCGCCGCCTTGTGCGCCGCCTTGTGCGCTGGGACGAACTTGAGGCCTCCTGTGACCCGTATATGAGCGCTGTAAGGAAATGAGTGAAAAAACTTTAGGACTATTAACCGGATTGTACAGCACATTGAGCAACCAGGTGTATGAAAATGTCTCTATAAATAAAGACAATTATTATTTTAATTATTACTGAAGAACCCTTGAAGAACCCTTCGTTAA
>CM059223.1:28694482-28884482 GCA_030347435.1 Clarias fuscus
TGAGGCAGGAGTACTGTACACCCTGAACACGGTACCAATCCATCGCAGGGCACACACACATACACACACTCACACACTCTACAGGCAATTTGGGAACGTCTAATCTGCAGGTCTTTGGACTGTGGGAAGAAACCCGGGTACTCGGAGGAAACCCACCAGTCACAGGGAGAACATGCAAAGTCCACACACACACACAGACGGGAATCGAACCTGGACCCTGGCGATGCAAGGCGACACCCTTTGTGTATTAACCCACAAACCACCATGCCGGCTCCAGAGGAACATTAAGCATGAAATAACAGTTCGTCAAGATCTGTAAAAAAGTTTTAGGTTTTCTTTAGAAAAGTAACTAAGGGATCTAATTTTCTAAGGGATCTAACTGAGGGATCTATTTTTTCTGAGTGTTTTGATGTTTTTCTGATTTTCAGATGTTCCCGAAGGATCTGACTAAGCTTCCAACTCTTGGAGAGTTCTAACAGACGGTTGTAATTTTCTGATGGTTAAATTTCCGAGTGATCTAACGAAGGTTCCAAACTTCTGAGAGTTCTTAATTATGGTTTATTAACTTTTAGAAGGATCTAAATGGGGCTCCAATTCTTGGAGAGCGCTTATGGAGGATTGTGACTTTCTAAGATATGACTCTAACTTTCTGAACTGAGGTTAGAACTTCTTGAGAGTTCTGTATGTTCTAATTTTCTAACTTTCAGAAGGATCTACGTAGGGTTCCAACTCTCCTGTTCTAACTGATTCCTAGTTTTTTTTTTTTTTTTAATGCTACAGGAGACGAACTTTAAAATGCTGAAAGAACTGAATTTTTCAGTCAGGAACAATTCAGTGTGGAACCATGGACTGTCCAAAGGACATTTTTACAGAAGCGTTTTTATTTTCCTGGAGCGTTGACAGTAGTGTGTGCACACAGATGATTCTCTTACTAAACAGTGTGTGTGTGCTCACACAACCACCACCTTTCCAGTTAAACACTATTCCAGTCTAGACGATCCTAAAGCACACAGGTAAACAATGTTCCTCTGAGGCTCTTAATCCCTTAAACGGCCGAGTGGTTGTAATGACTGTAATGTTTTTCAGCGTGCGAGTCGTAGTCAGCGTAACACCTTGTGCAACTGCAGTCCACCTTCAAGCCCGGGATCGGCACGGACATGTAACCGTCCTCCATCTGCGACATCCCTGAGCCACAGCCCGGCACTGCGGGGGCTTATTGCACTGCGGAGGCAGATGTTTGTCTCTGTGTGTGTGATTTACTCACGCTCGTTCTCAGAACTCTGGGATTAAGGGTCAAAAATATTCCAACCTTGTGATACCGAAACTCTGGGCTTCAACGTGCTGTGGCTGGAAATGAACAGCTCTAATCCAGGGTGTGCAAATTCATTCACTGCAAGCTGTAACTGATGTGTATGTATATATATATATATGATTCACTGAGTAGTATGGATTCTTCTGATCAGATTCTTCTCTGGATTCTGATTGTCAAACTCAAGAAAGAGAAAATCTTGGAAATTGTGGGAAGCGCCTGTTTGTGACGTAAATGATGAACTTGTTTGATGAACCTTAAATGCAACTATAAATGCAAATTATAATTAAGACTATTTAAGGCAAACTGATTAAAAAACGAATCAACCTCTTCTGACCAATCAGAATTGAGAATTTATCCTCACTGTAAAACTTTTTCTGTAATAACCGGATGTCGTTGCCCTCTGTGTGATCGAACTGATAACTGATGGCACACTTTTTTCGCGCTTGGACTTTAGAAAGAATTAGTGCTTTGAGCATGAGACGCTCAGGAAATATGTAAAGAGATTCATGAATGTTTACAGATTACTGTACATTTGGGTGAATATCAATGTGAATTCAGTTTGCAGACACTCTTATGAGTACTACAGACTATTGACGCCCCCTGGTGTCTACATTCAGACATTACACACTAATACATTGCAGGTTAACACATGAAATCACTCATTCACACTTTCAGAAAACTCTTTTCGTCCTGTGGGACTGGAATGTCTCCTCCAATAAACACACGAATACAGAAATACGCGCTTCATGGGACGCCTGGAAGTTGGAGTGATACAGTATATCTACACCTAGGCGCAGATTATTTCCATTTCAATTCACATGTATTTGTATTGCACTTACAATTAACAATGAACATTGTCACAAAGCAGCTTCACAGAAAACAACATTCTGAATGTGACTTGTGACGTGCATACACGTGTAGCTTTCTCGGTTTGTCCCTGATGAGCGAGCCGGAGGTGTCGTACTGAAAGGAAAACACCCTGAGACAACATGAGGAGGAAACCTTGAGAGGAAACAGACTAAAAGAGGAACTCTCATCCTCGTCTGGGTGACACCGGATACCATGACTACAAATAAAAGCCTTCTATACCTTTCTTCTCCAGGGTCAAAAGTGCAGCTGTGTAACAGGAAATGCATTTCAGTAAACTCTACTCTACCCCGATTTCCCTGGGATGAGATGGGCTCCAGGCTCCGAGCGACCGGTACAGGATCAGCTCTATAGAAAATTACTCGGAGTGAGAGAGTGACTTTTCCTTCTTGAAGCTACCAGAAGGCTTCAAATGAAAACGTTTGCTGAACTTGAATTTAAGCCTTGAAATTTTTACAACAGCACTATTTAGTTTGCACAGCGTGTGCAGTTAATAAAATGAAGAAAGTCTCCTCTGAAAGGTCCACACAGGGTTTGAAGGTGCAGATGTTAATTCCACTGGAGTGGATCAGGCCTGGAACAGACTCTCTAATTTCACTGAGCTGCAGTGCGCTTTCTGGACACACGGGGGCGACATCACACTGTTTCAATAAACATAAAAGAGTAAAGAGTAAGGAATAAAACATTTAAAGTTTAATACATTCAATCAGTGAAGTGTCTGTTTAAAGTGTTGTAAATAAAAGCGTTTATTCATTCATTTACCTTGATGATGTCACTCCTACATAACTATATGGTCCTTTTAGACTTTTGATGGATTTTCACAAAATAGAAGCGCGAATAGAAAAACCAGTTTGTTAGGGAATAAAACCCAACCGTGAGACTCAGGAGGTGAATAATTGTATTGCATAGTCCAAAGCACGTAGAATTATAACACCAGAACATGCATAAGTATTTGTCCCCTTTGGTATCTACAGCTGCTGTTTGAGCTGTTGTAAAGTCTGTCGTGATTCCCTGAGATGCTTTTCAACTCATCAAGTTTGTAAAGAGTGAGACATCACCAGGATGGGGGTTTGAATTTCACTGTGTGTGTGTGTGTGTGTGTGTGTGTGTGTGTGTGTGTGTGTGTGTGTGTGTGTGTGTGTGGAGTTTGCAGTTCAGACCCCCATCCTGGTGATGTTAGGCAACTGCGCTAACTGGGGCAGAGGTGACTCAAACAGTTCAAAGGTTCTGTGTTACTGATCGGAAAGTCAGGGGTTCGAGCCCCAGCACTGCCAAGCTGACACTGTTCAGCTCTTGAGCAAGGACCTGCTCCAGGGTGCTGTGTCCTGGCTGCGCTCTGACATCAGCTTCCTAAGTGGGAAATGTGAAAAAAATCATTTCACTGTGCTGTTTGGTACATCTGACTAATAATTGAAGCTTGATCTTAGCCACCAGCCACCAGGAGAATGATTTGTAAAATCTATGAGGGCATTTCTTCTCGTCTTCTGAAATATCAAAGGTACATATACAGAAATAATAATAATAATAATAATAATAATAATAAAACAAAGCACTGGAAGTTTCTTTGCACCATTATGTGCCAATTCTAAGAACTGCTGTGTATGAAAAAAACAAAATCCCAAAAGATCAGCAGTTTCTGAAAAACTCAAACTTGCATCAACAATCATGTGACAGTCAAAGGACACTGAGATCACTGAGATCTGTTCCTCATTCTGATGCTAACGTTCACATAGTGAACACTAACCGAATCTATCCACCTGCATCTGCATGATGATTTTACACGGACACATGATTGACTGATAATTGGATGTAAAAACAATTAAGAATATTATAAACCTACACACTCTTTAACCTGTCTGTTTTTTAGGGAGGAGCCAGGCAGAAATAAAGTCAGTACAATCCTATAAACTTTTAACCACAACTGGGAAGCAGAATTCCTGGAAAACAAAAAACATGCACTAGGGTATTTTTTTTTACTTAAAGCACGGCATGTAAAAAAAAAAAATAGAAAAAAGTGCATACACACACACACACACACACACACACACACACACACACACACACATTATACTTTAATATAATACTTATATTATTATTTTATTATTATCATTATATTATCATATAACATGTAGCAATATTATTATTAAAGTATTACAATGTTTATGCAAGTCTTTTCTTGAAGTGTGTATACATTTTGTTGACTGACTCTGTATATACACACAGAACAGTTGTTATCTACGCCCTTTTTTAAACCTCGGAGTGGATTATGGCAGCAATGTGTAGTATTATGTTTCCTCTAAAGATGTCAGTAGTCGCGTGATTGTCAGAAGAGAGGCGTATATTTTTCATGTTGAAGTGTGTATACATTGCTTTGTCTGACTCTGTATATGTGTGTGTGTGTGTGTGTGTGTGTGTGTGTGTGTGTGTGTGTGTGTGTGTAAAATGCATATAGATTGTATAAATAATGCTCTATAAAATGCATATATATCACAGGGGCACAACACCTACACACTACAGGCATCTGCAGGTCTTTGGACTGTGGGAGGAAACTGGAGTACCAGGAGGAAACCCACCGTGCGCAGAGAGAAGACGCACACACACACACACACAGTGGCGTGAAACGAACCCGGACCCTGGAGGTGTGAGGCGACAGTGCTAACCACTATGCCACCGTACTACCTAATCTAATCTAATACAGGATAAGGAGTGTGTGTGTGTGTGTGTGTGTGTGTGTGAGTGAAACACTGAAGGATGTATGCATGTTATAAACCTACACATTTTATAACCGGTCTGTTTTTAGGGAGGAGTAGGAGGAGTGAGAACTTGGACCCCACTAGGTTTGGGAAGCAACATCCCTTCACACACACACACACACACACACACACACACACACACTTGTGTACTGGAGAGTGTTTAAAAGGAAACGTTGCAGATTATTTGTTCATACTTGTAAGTATTTAAGTGTGCGCTTTATCACGTCGTGTCTCTTTAAATAACACACACACACACACACACACACACAGCGGCTCGGCCCACGCCTCGAAAAGCGGCTCGTTCCGGCTTCACCGCGTCACACCTGAGATCCTTACACCACCTGAGGAGAACTAGTCCCTCACACACACACACTGCGCGCTCCTTCAGCTCTCTCTCTCTCTCTCTCACACACACACACACACACGCCATTACACATTCCCGCACTACAGCGGTGTTTTTTATTTTATTTTATTTTGAACGCCGTTATCACAGCCTGAACCGGGCGCGCTGGCGTAACGCGCGCGCGCGCGCGCACGGCGGAGGGATACGCCGCGTACGCCGTGAGAGCGCGCGACGCCGAGCGCAACGGGAGCGCGCCTGGTCGAGTGGACGCGCATTTCAGCCTGATAGAAATGACTGCTGGCGGTCTGGGTTTATTATTGTGATGTCCAGGAGTTTTACACGGGAACAAAGTGCCTTCCTGCTCTCTCTCTCTCTCTCTCTCTCTCTCTCTCGGGGAGATCACTGGATTATTTCTGAGAATGATTTGTCACCCTGATATAAGGTAAGTCAAGTTATATATACATGAAACAGCTTTTTATTTTTATTGTGATATCAGTATTCATCCGAGCCAGGACACAGCTGTCACTCTGCACTCATGCAGCATCAGGAACTACATCAAATAAATGCACATGATCTTTACAGGTAAGAGAACTGTAAGTGTAATCATTGGTTTTAGATGAGATCCTGAATAATGCAGCAAGTTAGTGAATGCACAAGTTTATCTGTCTGTACCTGTGATTATGGAGTGAAGGTTGTTATATTAAGATTATTATAATTTATAAATAATCTTTTGGACAGATTCTGCAAGCATTTCTGTTTAACTGATTTAGTGATTCATTCATTTAATGTGATCTTCTGATTTACATTTTGGTATAATGCATTATTTAAACTGAAAGTATATTTATGATATATCATATTGCAACTCATCATATCCAAGTTTACACTTTTGAACTATTCTTAAAAATTTATAATGAATTAACAATACTTTAAATATTCTAAGACATGATTTAAAAAAAAAAAATGACTTAAGGTATTATTGGTCCTTAAGCTAATTGCTTGTCTCAGATGTTTTTGCACGTAGGCATGTTTGTGTGACTTCCAGAATACGGGTGGTACATGAGGACGTGTCCCTTATAGCTTACAAAAGTTTCACCTGCAAGCAAAGGATTCATTTCACTTAAAGGAGTCGATTGAGGGATTCGGATCAAACCGAATAAATAAATACAGGCAGTACCTGTTGTGGGCTGTAAAAACAAACACACACCAACACACATATACATATATCTATGAAGTTTGTTCAGATGTTGTGTGACTTAATGTACACTTAGATGCACTAAAGAGAGTCAGGTTGATTTGTAAATGGATTCAGATGGGATTCCTCCGGGTTCCTCGGGTGATCACCTCTGTGTGTGTGTGTGTGTGTGTGTGTGTGTGTGTGTGTGTGTGTGTGGGCATGTGTGAAAAAGTTTATTATTGTGTGTGTGTGTGTGTGTGTGTGTGTGTGTGTGTGTGCAAACCAGTGACTAAAAGTAAATGCTGATGCTAGGAAATAACTTAATTAAAACATAACACCATATGTGTACATGTTTCAGGCCCATAAATAACAATGTAAAAAGGAAAAAACAAGAGAGAGAGAGAGTGAGAGAGAACATATGGTATAGAGTCGTATCTCTCCACCATGACTGACATATAACAACTTCTAGCACATGCAGCTGAACATTTTATAATTAGACATTGTTACAGTGATGTGTGATTGTTACAGATCTGGCAACACCATTAAACATCACAGACTGCAGCTTTAATCAGAAGAGGTTAAGAGACAATGCAAACGCATGCTCTGAACCGCTGACTGACCCGCTACAAGCCCCGTCCCTGTAGTTTTGTGATGCATGCTAGAAAAGGTTAGAGGAAAAAAAAGATAAAAATCAAAAAACCTAAATTAAAAGCAAATACTTTTTACTTTTCATTTGTTTGGGAAATACAGTCTTCCAGTCTTTCTCTCTCTCGCACACACACACACACACACACACACACACACACACACACACACACTGAAATGCTTTGGCATGACTAATCGATTGCATAATTCCACACTCTTAAAGTTGAAAGAAACTGTGTAGAACAAGTCGTAAATTTTATGACCAAATACTCAGCTCAGATGCTGAATGATTCATCTCTCTCTCTCTCTCTCTCTCTCTCTCTCTCTTTCAGCCGAACTTCCTGTATATTTTCACTTTTGTGGTTTTAGATCTTTTTTATTTGATAATCAACACTTCTCTTTAGTCTCTATTATATCTTATTTAGCTAATAAACCTTTAATAAATCATGTCCTTGCATTATAAGCGTGCTGATGCGCTTTTCCAAGAAGCGTCTTCAGATATTAATATTACACCGTGTTTTTTAGGAAATATTATTATTTTTTGGTTGTTCAATCAGAAACAGGAGGTGGAGAAGTTGATGAATCACAAGCTGATTTATTAGAATAACAAGCGTTACAGAAAAGCGAAAGTGAAAAGTTCCACTGCAGGAGAGGAAGCGATCAGAATAAAGGAGCAGGTTTCAGGTTTGCAACGTGCCAAAAAGACTGACGAGCTCAGAGACTCGATTCGGAGTCGATTCTTTTGAATCGAATCTGAGTGTTGGTTCATGCGGAAGCGTCTCTTTGGTTTAGAATAATAAGTAACATAAGGAAACGCAGACTGAAGAAAGTGCTCAAGGGTGAGGCGATGGACACTTTGCGATGTCCCATCATGCACCAGGAAGTGTCTGATGGCTGAGACAGATCGGTGTATGTGTTGGTGTGTGTGTGTGGAGGGGACAGGATGTCCTAACACAGTGGTTATAGTCTTGTTGTGTTGAACTTTAAGAGCCTTGTAAAGTGATCTGGAAACCACCACACACCCACCCCCCCGCCCCCCTCCACGCCCCCTGACTCCAGGGGTTCATGTTCTAAGCCAGGCCAATCTGGGGTTTGCCTTTGGAGGAACGAGTTAACACACAAGTCTGTCAGTGTGGGTCTCGGCTTGCATCGTGGTTTGTGCCCTTGGCGTTTGTGTCGGAGTATAATTAGGCTTTGCTTTATTATTAGCACGCAGTTAGACGGCGGAAAACGAATTTCTGCAGACATAGCTCATATTTCGTGCGTAGAAAAAAAGAATCTCGTAAACACGCTTCCGTCGCAATGTCATAACAAGAGCTCGTCGTGTGTCGGTGTGATTGTCACGTCCGCACTAAGGTAAGAATTAAACGGTATGTTTTCTCACGCTGTCAGGTTTTTTTTTTTCCGATTCAAAACCACTCGCACAAACATCACGTCATACCACGTGTGAACTCTCCACCTCCGGAACTCAAGGCAGCATGAGGTTACTTGAACATACGTCAGATATTTTAATTATGAAACTAATCCACATGCTTTTTGTCTTTTGTTTGTCTTTTTTGAATATATATTTGAATTATTTTTAGATTTCCTTTTAGACGCCTCTACCTTCCATGCAGCAGTGAGGTTTCTGTTAGTGAGGCTAGTAAAGCCGAGCAGTCGGATGAGTCTCTGCGTCGTGATAAGCGCCGCGTGTCATTACTCACTCAAATGCCTCAGCAGATGCAGCGTGATGACGAGGGAAATGTTTATTTCATTTTCTTCAGAGCGGCAGAAGCTGTCCTGGATCTCTCAGACAGATATGAGTGACGGGTTAAAGTGAAAACAGCTTTATGTTGAATATATAATACAGATTGTACAGTAGATTAGATTATGAGATTGCATGTAAGTTGCTATTTTAGATTATGAGATTGATTTCAATTTGTAAAAATTACTTTAAAAAAAAAATCAGCTTAATAAAGAGAGGATTTGACCTGTAAGATCTCAAAAATATGAAAATGTGTAAATGCTGAACATTACAGATTGACATTATTTTATCTCAGCACCGCTGTGTAAATCAATGATACCAGCATAGATTGTTTAAAAAAAAAAAAAAAAAACTCTCACAATGCACTAAAACATGAGGTTAGTCTGATGCAACAGCTTTAGCCTCTGTTCATTTTGTCCATGAGGAAGTATGCGGGCTGGGCGTCGGTTTCTTCCTGGCCACATAAGTTTGGTTATTTAGGTCACATGTGTCAGAAATTGTGTGTGAAAACATGCTTATGATGTTGATTAGAAACTTGTACAGGAACTACACTTTTTTCACCACGCCTAAACAATGACACAACATCTTGAAATAATATTTTGATATTCTGTCTTGAAATAACAAGATGAGTTAAAAGGTCAAGGGATTGAATAAGTCTATAAATGTAATGACATTATCTTGAGCTAGACAGTTATATTAGCATAAAAGAAACTCCTCAGCTGACTTCATTTTATCACCACATAACGTTGCTGAGTCTCGACCTGAGCGACTGAAGCGACCCCAGATCATAACACTGTCTCCAGAGGCTTGTACAGTGGACACTATGCATGATGGGAGCATCGCTTCATGCGCTTCCATTCTTAGCCTGACACGCCCATCACTCTGGAATAGACTCAGTCTGGACTCATCAGGTCACATGACCTTTCTCCATCACTCCAAAGTCCAGTCTTTATGATCCCTAACAAACTGAAGCCTTTTTTCTCATGAGTCTCACTAACGAGTGGTTTTCTTATGTTCACACAGCTGTTTAGCTGTTTAGAGATCTCATCACATTGTGTGTATGTTTGTGTTTGTGCAAATGCTTCTACTTTCACTATTAAACATAGCTCTGATTTTTACTGGGGATTTTTCTTTATAAAGCAACATCATCAAGAGTTTAAGGGATTTCTCTCAGGATGTTTTTTGACCACATCTTCACATTCTGTGAAGGTGTGAAGCTGAGGGGTCAGCACGATCCTTTCAGGGTTTTATAATGTGTCGGGCAGGTCTTTACACAATTCCAGTAATTTAAGCGTTATCTCTCTAGTTGTTGTCTTTGCTTGATGCAGGAGCGTTTCTGAAAAACAGCAATGTCTCTTTCAGGATGTCTTCCTGGTACAAATAACAATATACAAACTACAAGGAATGTAGTAGAAAAAAAAACGCGCCAAACTGAACATCGGCTAAGTTGCGCGTACGTCAAGGGGCCAATCAAAACCTATTCGTGTCAGTGCAAAGCCAAGTGAAGGGGGTTTCCTTGTTTTCTGTTTTTTTTGGCATTTTATGCAAGATTTAGTAAAGAAACAAGAGCGTTATCGAGGACGGTAGCAAGAGGCAACCACTTTCAGTTTGGTTTTTAACACGACTGAGGAATCATAGATTAAGTTTAACTGAGGTCTAATGGCCATTTATTTCATATTTAACTTCATTTACATGCCCTTTCTAAATGTTTTTATATGCAAAAATATATGTTGGAAATTGGTAATATTGGTAGTATTTTTGGGTGGCTCGACTGGATTATCTGCATTTACGTTATTTACTATGAGAAAATGCTTTTCGCAATACAAAATTTCGCCTTAAGGACTCGCCTCCGGAACGGATTAAACGCTAATGCTGAGGTAACATTGCACTGAAGTACCTAAACGTTTTAATTGAACTTTATGGCTAAGCTATTTTTTTTTTTTAGTTAGCTAGTCCGTATCCGGAAGTGCAGCTGCCGGGCGGCTCGCTAGGGGCGGTGTGCTGAGACTGCTAATATCCACCGAAGAAGGACCACGTGGTCCGAATCCCAAACCGCTTCCTGTTGGATATAAAGCGCACTACATAGCACGCGAGAGCATGCGCGGTAGTGCGCATGTGTAGTGAGTCAGGAGTGAGATTGGGATCCGCGCGCTGCACCGGCGCTCGTTTATAGTCCCGGGGAGTGCGCGAGAGGGAACGTTTCTCCGTGTACCGGAGGGCGAGGGAACATGCGCGCGCTCTGTACCGCGAGGTGTGCGGACCCGGGGACGACCACAGCGCGCGAGCTCGGCACGAAGGAGAAAATGAGGGTAAATCTCCCGTAACTGAGAGAGAGAGAGAGAGAGTAAAATGGCGTCTCGTCACTGTAGACCAGCGCGCTGCGGCCATAAAATGTTTAAAGTTTATAAAGCTCGTAAATGTAATATATCTCGATTAGTTGACTAAAGGTACTGGCAGCGCGAGCCGTCTCTAACGGACTAACGAGGTGAGGAGCACGAGGCGTGGAGGAGTGCGCACGCGCAGCACGTGGCTCACACCATGTGGTCCTGATTTTTCCCCCCCAGATCTCTTTTACTTTTATTCGTTTCCTTCACCTACTTTTCTCTCTCCATCTCTCTCTGTTTCTGTCTCTCAAGATTTAAGATTCAGTGGCGCTTTATTGGCATGACTCATATTTACATTCTAATTGCTAAAGCTCAGAACTAAGTCACAAGAAAATAACAGTTGAAAAAGCTAAATAAAGTGTATATAAAAGAGTACAGACAAAGACAAAGTGAAATCATGAACCTTTTTTTAAAAAGCACATTTTAAAATAGTCATATTAATAATGTCTGTCTTGTGCCAACGTCATCTTTTAGTGTCTTTTTTTATGTCTTCGGGATTCGTCTCTTCTGTCTTTCTAGAGTCATTATCTATCATTATCTGTTTTTTTATTTTTCTCTCCTCACTCCCTTTCTTTTTAACTTTTATGTGAGCTATTTTACTTTTGATTTCTTCTCTTTATCTTTATTTTTTTCATCCGTCTCTTTTCTATCTATTAATTTACATTTCCCCGCAGCTCACCTCTCATATCTTCTGGTCCGAGTCGTTTGTTCTTCTGTCACGTGACCCCTGTAGACGCTATTATTGCACTACTTACGCACTATTGGGACGGGACTAGTTTTACTGGGGGACGTTAGAGAAATTTCTGTTCCACAGAGGTACTTTGTGATTTTAATCCCGTCCGAATCTGCCATGTCTGTCTTTTTCTCACACGACCTCTGTAAAAAAATTCCAGAGCAAATGACCTACTGTTTTTCTGCAAACTCGGCGGTCCTCTGAGAAATCTAATCCCGTCCGAATGTCTGTGTTTGCCGGAATTTTTTTTTACCCGAAACGCGTTTTCTTGTGTGTTTTGGTCAACGTGAACTACCGTACAATCTCTAGCGCGCCGGTATTCGAGTTTCTGCTTTCTACGCTCCAATAGAAATCCTCATCCTCAACACGTGGTCTTGCGCAACGCCCACATGAAAAACAAAGACACGCCCACCTCCGTAATAAACACGGAGATATTAGTCCCGTCCGAATCCATACATGAAATGACAGACGTCGGCTGAAAAAAAATTCAAACTCAAACGTCCCCCAGTAAAACTAGTCCCGTCCGAATAGTGCTATAGTGTCTATGGGAGTCACGTGACAAAAGAACGAATCACTCGGACTAGAAGTCTCATGAGATGAACTACTCATTTCTGTTTTTTTGCGATGCCTTGCGCATGCGTGCCCAGTAGGAGTTGAACGAATCACCCCCTACTCGTTCTTCTGAGTCACGTTAAAGACTCGTTCAAAAAGAACAAATCGTTCATGATTGACGTATCACTGCTCATCAGCCGATCAGATATTCAGCGATTCTGTACCGAGCTCGTTATCAAAAATCTTGCATTAGTCTCAAACTCTATTATTACACACACACACCAGTTTTAAAGGACACTGCTAGTGCTAAGGAGTTGAAAACCATGTGCAAAGGGAAACGTGCTCGCAGCCACTCGACCTGCGTGCTCATTGGTTTCATTTGAAGTTAAATGTTAAACTCTTGTGTTTGTGGTTAGTTTACGGTGTTTAAATGACGCACTTGGCTTTTAAGTGAAAAGCTAATGTTATAAGAAACTGGTTTAAATGTAGCTAATCATTTCAACTTTTTAAAGGTTTTAAGTTGTAACAGAATTGGGGGGAAAATGTAATATAGAATCTGAATATTTATAAAATTGTGATGTTTACAGAATCGCTGTGTGTGTATGTCTCTCTCTCTCTCTCTCCACAGGTGTGTGTGACCGGTCGTCCCCGGGCGCCATGTGATCTCCGCAAGCACGTGAACGCCCCACCGGATGTGCCAGGATGCCCGTGCAGGCGGCACAGTGGACGGAGTTCCTGTCCTGCCCCATCTGCCTGAATGAGTTTAATGCAGGAGGGCACAAACCCATCAGCCTGGGCTGCTCACACACCGTGTGTAAGACCTGCCTCCACAAACTGCACCGTAAAGCCTGTCCCTTCGACCAGACCGCCATCAGCATCGACATCGAGCTGCTGCCTGTCAACCGTGCCCTGTTGCTTCTGGTGGGGGCGCAGGTGAGCCGGGGGGCGGGGTTGTGTGTGATGGCCCACGGGGGTGGTGGTTGGAGAGTTGTAGGAGGTGGTGGGGCAATACCATGGCATTTTGGCAGAATAAAAATGGGATAGTGGACGGATGTGCTGTGTAAGCGGGTGGGGATTGTGGGGTATGGGGGGGGGGGTGGGGTGGAAGAATGTGGTATAGTGGGTTGGGGAGTGTGGTATAGCAGGTGGTGTTGCGGGTGGGTGTGGAGTAGTAGATGGGCATGTGATGTAGCGTGTGTTGAAGCGGGTGGGCATGTGATGCAGCGGGTAGTGAAGCGCACGTGGACGGGCAGTGAAGCGGCTCAGTCGTGTGGTACAGCGGGTAGTGAAGCGGCTCGGCGTGTGAGATTTTGTTGTCGGATACCAGATGGAGATGCTGAGATGCCAGTCGGGCGTCTTGGAGCTTTAGCTGATGATTTGTGGGACGCGGTTAGGAATTATGGGAGAGCGGTTTGTCTCTATGGCTGGGGTGTGAATGCGCCAAATAAACTGTGACAAAGGTGGTCATGTGACGCATCAGGAAACGTGTCATGATTCTCAGATCCACGGGAGGAAACTGGAGTGTTGGGTTTTACGTTGTTTGTTTTTGTGTGCAACACTCAGACCGACCGTCGGTCCGCTTTGTGGAATGACTTTCCAACAAGCTGCGCTGTGATTGGTCAGAGGCGGTGCTATCGCAGGGGTGGGGGGTCGTATTGGTTCGATCGGCTGCTGCGAATTTCGGTTGTGAAAAGTTCTGTCAGGGGTTTACTGGTTCGTAAAATATTATTGATGCATTTATAAAAAAATAAATAAAAATCGCTTGGGGAAATTCTCCTGGTGTGTGTTCAGGCCTTTAGGGTGGCATGAAGCCAGATGGGCATTCTGGGTCTGCGCTAGCTGGTGGGTGCTGTGGTGTGGGAGGAAAGATTTGGTTGCTGTATTGAGCACATGATTGTGTGGGGAGTGTGATGAGGTGGGGCAGCTACAAATAGCTCCTGTGGTCAAGTTGTAGGAGGGGTGGTGTGTGTGTGTGTGTGTGTTTGTGGTGGGGGGAGTTAATGTCTCTCTGGACGTGTGGTTTAGATCAGTAGTTTTGGTGCAAGACAAATGGGTTGCTGAGTTTCTTTATTTGCTGTTAAATATTATCGTGTGTGTGTGTGCGTGCAGGTTCCTGAAAGCCACAGTGTGTCTCTGGGCAGCGATGAAGACTCGCAGCATTATGACGTGTGCAGGACGTGTGTGGAGGAGTTGGCTCTGTACCTTAAGCCCATCACCGGTGGGAAAGGTACGAGTATAAGTACGAGTCTCAGTTTTCTCTCTCTCTCTCTCTCTCTCTCTCTCTGTGTGTGTGTGAGTGTGCTGCACTGTGTGCTTTTGTTCTTGTGGTTAGGACTCTTGAGTGTGTAGATCAGAGTGCTTCCTGTTTGCCCGTGTGTGGTTGATGTTTGTGCGTCACAGATGTAGCGTAGCGTGTCGGGCTTTCTGCCAGCGCCAGGACGTGCAGGATTATTAAATGAAATAAAATTAAATATAATTTCACGTTTTTTGTTCTGTTGAGCTTTAGATGTTCGTTTCATTGCAAAGTCGTTTATAGGCAATAAAATGTGTGTTTTTGTGTGTGTAGGGAAGCTAAAGCTAAGCAGGTTAATGTGGCCGCAGCGTGCAGTACAAACGCACCGTGTTTTATATCATAGTATTGTTGTATAAACCTCATGACAACAGCTCGGTGTGAAGTGGGCGGAGCTAATCCCTCATCCTTCCTTACATAAATGGAATTAAAACTCTTCACTAAGTTAATGCTGTAGCTTAAGTATAACTAATACTGTGTGTGTGTGTGTGTGTGTGTGTGTGTGTGTGTGTGTGAAAGGCGTGGTGTCTCCGAGTGCGAGCGCGCTCAGTCGGCCCATGCAGAGGAAGCTGGTGACCCTGGTGAACTGCCAGCTGGTGGAGGAGGAGGGGCGCGTGAGGGCGCTGCGGGCCGCTCGCTCTCTGGGAGAACGCACCATCACCGAGCTCATCCTGCAGCACCAGAACCCACAGCAGCTCTCCGCCAACCTGTGGGCCGCCGTCAGGGCGCGGGGGTGTCAGTTCCTCGGGCCTGGTGAGTGTTCCACTGCGGCGTTTAAAGGTTCACATGGCGAGGTCTGTGTTTTTTAAAGGTTCCATGAGCTAGTGTATTAAGCGTGCACTAGACGTCACTCTCTCACTCCAGGTGCACTATATGTGCTCCTCACGATTCCCAAACGCCCCGTGAGGTCCCCCCTCAGGCCCAGCTTGGTGTTGATGATGATTACTCATAGGGCAGATTCTGACTGGGAGAAAAATCTCTCATGTGATCTCTTAAATGAGTTTTTAACAGTCTGAGACCACCAGGCGCTCGAGTCGACGACAACGTCGTCGTCTTGTTTTTTTTTTAATCCATTAAATCTGTCTAAGCATTTTTTTTTTTTTTTTTGTACGTTTTGGACTCACAGCGATGCAGGAGGACGCCCTGAAGCTCGTGCTCCTGGCCCTGGAGGACGGCTCGGCTCTCTCCCGCAAGGTCCTGGTGCTCTTCGTGGTCCAGAAGCTGGAAGCTCGGTTCCCTCAGGCCTCCAAGACGAGCATCGGTCATGTGGTGCAGCTGCTGTACAGAGCGTCCTGCTTTAAGGTCAGACGAGCAGCGCGGCTGCCAACGCTAATCTGTCACTGATTATTTTATTAGAGCCGCGTGCCACGGAGTGTTTCGCTCCTTACTTCATTACCTCAGGCTGAAGTTGATTGATGTGATGGCAGGCTGACAGGACATAAGTACGGCTTAAGTGTTTGAGAGGGGTGTGTGTTATAGCGTGACTCAAGCGTGCTTGGCAGGGCAGGAATGTTGCCCCTGTCCCAGAATGCACCGGTGCGCTTTTTTTTTGCTGGTCGAGTTGTAAAAGGAGTAGACGAAGGGTTTCTATAGAAAGTATAAATATAGAAAGTGTGTGCGCGCGTGTGTGTGTTTTGGTGTCGGTGATGATTACTCATAGGGCAGATTCTGAGCGGGGGAATCACCTGGATTCTCTCACCTGATCTCTCACACGAGTTGTTTTTATAGTCTGAGAACGCCAAACACGCACACACACAGCGCACTCTGAGTGAATACACACTCCTGTTCATCTCCTGTCAGATCTTCATCTTCCTCTCGTCTCCTCAGGTGACGAAGCGTGACGAAGACTCCTCCCTGATGCAGCTGAAGGAGGAGTTTCGGACGTACGAGGCTTTGAGACGCGAACACGACGCCCAGATCGTACACATCGCCATGGAGGCGGGGCTCCGCATCTCACCGGAGCAGTGGTCGTCTCTGCTGTACGGCGACCTCGTCCACAAGTCGCACATGCAGTCCATCATAGACAAGGTACCGCCCATGTCCTTAAAAAAAAAAAAAAAAAAAAGATTTCTCTTTGAGGCCTTTTTATATACCTATTTAAATTTTACAATGTTTTATATTTTCCATGATGAGCATAAGATTGTTTCTTCCATCTTTAAAAAAACAATAAGGGAATAAAAAAATTAAAAAAATCTCCACCTACATAGACGCCTTCAACAAACGTGATGTGCAACAGTGTGTTTTCTGATGAGGGCTAAAAATGTCCTTCTAAAGGGTTTCAAACATTTTCATTTTGTGTGTGTGTGTGTCAGTGATGATTACTCGTTAGGGCAGATTCTGAATGAGAGGAACACTTAATTCTCTCATCTGATCTCACAATCGAGTTAAATAATCTGAGAACACACACAGTTTCTGCTGCACTCATATGCACAGAAATTATTGTGATTTAAAAAAAAAAATTTTTTTTATTTTTTAAAATTGCAATAAATAAATTATTTATTTCTCCTCCATGGCCTCGTTCCAGCTCCAGTCCCCAGAATCCTTTGCGAAGAGCGTGCAGGAGCTGACGATCGTCCTGCAGAGAACCGGAGACCCGGCCAACCTCAACATCCTCCGAGCTCCGCTAGAACTCCTGGCTGGCATTGACCAGAATCTGGGTGAGTGTGTGTAATCCTACACATGTGTGCGCGCACACGGCGATTATTAAAGGGTTCTCAAACCCTGTGGTGTGTGTGCGTAGATGCTGCCATCCCCTCGTGGGAGGAGCTTGAGGCGGCGATGCTGGCGGTCAAGGTCGTGGTCCACGGTCTCGTTGAGTTCATCCAGAATTTCAGCAAAAAGAGCCACGAGACGTTTCAGGTGAAGGCAAACTCCTCTCCTGATCTGAATGGCACTTCGCACAGTGTGTATCATTTGTTATAAATAAATAAATAAATAATAATAAATAAATAAACACTTTGAAATCATCCAACAAGCCTCGCTTAAACCTGGTTTATTCTGAGAAATTCAGATGAGATGAAGCTGGTGGAACGCGGTTGATGAGGAGGAGGTTGTTTTTTGTGAAAGTTTCAGTGACGTGACTATTAAAGTATGTGTTTAAACCTCCTTGGAAATATTAACTCCATAAAACGACTCTAAATTTTTTTTTTTTTTTTTTTTTGCTGTATTGAGCACATGATTGTGTGGGGGAAAAAAAAAAAAAACATTTGTGCTGTCACTCACAATTCTGTGCATTTCTGACAGAAAATCTTTCTGGTGACAGTAAAAATTTTTTTAAAAATCTCACACTTTGTAGATTCACTAGTCAAGTCAAGTCAATTTTATTTATATAGCGCTTTTAACAATTGACATTGTCGCAAAGCAGCTTTACACAATAAAAAGAAGTAAGTTTTTATGCAATGTATATGAATCAAAATGACAAGACGTGTGTGTGTGTGTGGTGTCAGTGATGATTCCTCGTTAGGGCAGATTCTGAGTGGGAGAAAAACACCTGATTTCTCTCACCTGATCTCACACACGAGAGAACTGAGAACACCGAAGACACACCGTCGAGATTTCTGCCTTTTAATGCGCACTGTTTAGAGCAATTTCATTTAAGTGGGAGATTTTGAAAAATTTGTTGTATTATTGTCATTGTATAAAAAATTAAAAAAAAAAAAATATATATATATATATATATATATATAGGGATTTTGTGAACATTTGCCAAAAGGGGGCGGAGCTAATAGTCTGCTGATGTGCAGGACAAAAATTTGTGAAATTCTTCCAAAATGTATAATTGCTCTTTGTTTCAAGTCTTTGATCTTTATAAAGAGAGATGGTCGCGTTTATGTAATGTGTTAAACGCACAAAACAGAATTCTGGACGCAGCTTTAGTTTCTGATGAAGCGTTTAATTTTTTATTAAATAAAAGTGAGGATTTTATCAACTAAAAATTAAATGTAACGTTAAATGGATGAGTGAGACTCAAGTCGAAATGTTTTAAAGTCATTAAAATGTATATATATTTTAAGAAGTTTTCATTTGAGTTGGTTTAATTGGTGGTACATAATTAATTAATTTCCTGTGTGTGTGTGTGTGTGTGTGTGTGTGTGTGTGTGTGTGTGAGACAGTCTCAACCCAACAGTAAATATAAGACCAGTATGTGCCGAGACCTGCGGCAGCAAGGAACCTGCCCACGGGGTGTCAACTGCACCTTCGCCCACACCCAGGACGAGCTGGAAAAGTGAGCGCACACACACACATGCACATGGGGGCATTTTTAATGTGTCATTGTGTTACACATGTTCACGTGCATTCAGATCAGTTTTGTACAAATGAAAACCTGCCATGAAAACATAACACACTGTAAAGACGTGCGGTGAATGAGGAGTTTTTTTTTTTTTTTTTTTCCTCCTTCCTTTCTATTCTTTTATTGGCGTTCACACTTGTGGGGCCCACAGACACACTCACCCACGCAACACACACAAAACACACAGCATCTCACTGTTCTTCTGTCCTTCTCTCCTCCTCCAAGGTACCGAATGAGGAATAAGAAGGTCTGCTCAGGAACCAGGCTGTCCCTCCTGCCCAAGGTGGGAGGAGTTAAATCCTCAGCTGTGGACTTGGGTGTCAGTGAGGAGGAGGGTGTGGCCTCAGAGAGCTCCTCCCCTACTCGCCTCGTGCCCAGAGGAGGAGAGCAGGAGGAGCAGGATGAAGTGATGAAGGAGCTGACTGACGGGTTAACGGCCACCGGTCAAGACCTGTGAGAGCCGCCACACACACACTAAAATATTATTATTTTTTTACATTTAAAGGCGGACATTTAAATTTGAGGTCTAGTTTATAAATGTTATTTCTACTTATTTAATTTTTTTTTGTATAAAACTTGAAATGAAATTAAGAAGTTAATCATGTGTTCAGGTGTTTCGGGTCTTCAAAAGGATGACCCCTGATGACCAGACCACCTGAATGCACTTTTATTTATTTTTTAATTTTTTTTACAGGCTTACTCAATAAATAAGTGTAAATTCATTTGTCATTTATTGAAGTCAGAGAGTGATTGTGCAACTGGAGCCCCCTAGTGTTTAAGTGATGTTTTGCAGTTGCTATGGTGTACCAGGTGGTTTAGGGTGTTGCTAGGTTGTTGCTGAGGTTTTCCAGATTCTTAAAAAAAAAAATTGTATTAAAAAAAAAAAAAAAAAAAGAGCTGATTCTTTAAAAATCAGTTTTTTTTTCCCAACAGATAATTAAGCTTGATTATACTTTTTTTCATTAAATCCTAAAATAGTTTCTGTTAAACGGATGGTTGCTAGGCCATCGCCGCGGAGCCTCGTGTGGTTGGTAGGCTGTCGGCGCTTCAGAGATATTAATGTGGTGTTGCATGTTTGCGGTTGTATCTGAGCCGGTTGCTAAGTGGGTGCCATTTTCCAAGGTGTTACTATGATGTCGAAGGTGGTTGCTAGGGGGTTATTATTGTATCTCGGGTGGTTGGTTGCTAGGGGGGTTATAATTGTATCTCGGGGAGTTGCTAGGTCATCACATATTGCTTCAATGTAGCTGCAATTTTGGCTTTTGGGCCGAGACGTGTTCCAGGAGAACTGCAAGTTCTTAGGTGGCTGTTGGACTGTTCCAGATGTGTGTTCAGGGGTAGTTATGGTGTGAGGTTCAGTTATTCAGTTACTTTTGGCTCTGTTTGTTCAAAAGCGTCTAAATGAAGTCCTCCAGAACCGTGCTGCTCAGATGTGACTCTTTTGGGCCGATTCATCACCTGTTTAATGAAACTTTCTTTGCTCAGGTTCAAACTGTAGAACGCTCTAGAACACTAAGCACGTGCCTGTCTCTTCTTTCCTGCTCCCAGAAAAACGAGTTCTCCGCCGAGGAGCCCAGCGTCCGGACCTGCAGACCCCTCACCGCACCGCAAACCACACAGAGGTCACCACGAGGTCACCTACTTTCCTGACCAGAGATCTGTATACGAGCTGCCGTCCTGCCAGTCCGGTACTTCTTTCAGTCTCACACACACACACACACACACACAAAGATCAGCAGTAGCCATGAAAAAAAGAAAAAACAAACTCCACCTCACTTGTTTGATGGATTTTATCAGCTTGTATTTTTTAAAACGTCTTGTTGTTAAAATTGATTATTTATTTTTTCTCCTTGTAGGTAATTTTTTTCCTGCTTCTATGTCGAACCCACACAAACCCTACCTGCCTCGCTTTCCTCGCTCCAGCCCTACCTCTGACTCCTCAGCCCCTCCTCCTCTGGCTCCTACCTACCCTGATCCGCCCCTCCCGTCTCGTTTGGGCCTGTCCCCTTACCCCCCGTCCCCCTCTTATCCCCCCCTACCTCACTCTCACCCCCACGGTCACGGCGTCTACGCTCCCGTCTACGACAGTCGGCGTCTCTGGAGGCCTCAGCTGTACCACAGGCACGACGGCCGGAGCAACTCGCTCCCCCTGGAGGTGCTGCACTCGTCCATTTATCATCCCCCTCTCCGGGAGCGCTTCAACTCGCTCGATGGCGCCTACTGCAGCGCCTCCGGCAGGAGAGCCGCCCTGCAGCGGGTAAGTGTTTATGTAACGGTTCTATACTGTCTGATCAGAAAACGTTCTCCCTTGATGGTGTCCAAGCAGCAGTGAGACTCTGAGAGAAGAAGTGCATCAGTGAAGCAGCGGATGATCTAGAGACATAAAGGCAGTGTTTACAGAACTGTGTTCAAACAAAAGTCCTGCTTTGACTTGAACGCCCCTTGTATAATCATGTTCATGGCTGAGAGTCAAAAACTAAGACATACAGAATATCTTGATTTAGTGTGTGTGTGTGTGTGTGTGTGTCAGGAGGCGTATAACCGAGCGGCTCTGGCCTCTGAGGAGTTCTACTCTCTCCGTCAGGATCAGTGGTCGCACCAGCATCACGGCCCGGGCCGAGGGACGCAGCATTCCCCCGTCTTTACTGTGGATCTCTGCTCTGAGGTGTGTGTGTGTGTGTGTGTGTGTGTGTGTGTGTGTGTGTGTGTGTGTTAGAAGTCTTGAGTTGGTGAGTGTGACAGCGGGAGCGTCGTCCTCCCTCACTGTGCTGTTACAGCTATTTAAAGCGGGCCTGTTGCTCAGCAACTGATAAATCCGAGTAGCGGTTCTACTGTGTGTGTGTGTGTGTGTGTGTGAGTACATGCTCATGCTGGACAGTTTGGCAGCACACACCCCCTGCCTACTGACTCACTGTTATTCTTCTAAACGCAGCCTGTTGCACGCTTGTGGGTGTTAAACCAAACAGACGGAGGAGTGAAGCTCTTCTCTCTCTCTCTCTCTCTCTCCTGTGAAACAGGGTTTATCGACCTCACGAAGCAAAATAATTTTTTCTTTAACATTTGCGTTTACAAGAAACAGTCAAATTCAGAAATGAATTAGGGGTCTGTTTAACTTTGGGAGATATTTTGCATTTTTCTATATCCTTTTAAAAAGACGTGTTTGTTTTATCGGTTTTTATTTCGTTTTTAAGATATTTTGCCTCTAAATATTTTTTATGAATGCTTAGTAAAGCTGTGTTCAGTGTTTTTATTTTTTTATTTTTTGTTCTTCCTTTAACCGTGAATATGAATCATAAAAATGTTATATTAAGTGTAAATGTTTATTAGATTGTGTATATAATTGTATAGTTGCATAATGTATTGTTTACAGTAAATATACAGAATAGTGTTAAATCACACACACATAAAAAAAAAAATCTCTCATTGTTAAGTTGGAAAAAAAAAAAGTAATGTTTTTTTCTATTAATAACGTATTATAAATAATGTTTCTCAGGTAGTGTGTTAGTTTAAAATCCTGTGAGAGGAACACTGACTCAAAACCTCACCTTCAGGCTGTTATTCTACCCAGGAGTCTTATTTATCTATTTATTTATTTTCTTTCAGTCTGTAGTTACTCTGCGCTGCTTTTGAGCTCTCTGTGTCTGGGAGTGTTCACGTTAAATAAAATCCATGCATGCAGGTAATATAGAGACTGTTTCTAAATCTCTTGTCCTCGCTCTCTCTCTCTGTGTGTGTGTGTGTGTGTGTGTGTGTGTGTAGCGTATGGAGAGCAGCATGTGTGTGAGCTGTAAATGTGGAGGTGCAGACGCACCTCTTGGTCGTTACTCGCCGTGGTCATGTGGCGCCGTCGGCCCGTTTGACTCGGAGCCTCTTTACTCGCACACCTGCTCCCAGCACACGGTGAGAGACACCACTCACTCACACACTTACGCACTGATCCACTTTAGGTTTTGTTGTGAATGGGTGTCGACATGAATTAGATTTTTGTCCACGTGTGTGAATCACCTGATGGAGGGTGTGGAAAGTACTCCCGTTAATTTATACACAATATATGAATTATGTGGTAATAACAGGTTTACGTTCATACAGTATAAAGTTGATGCAATCAAAACCCCATGTACAGAAGGCTGATGTGCACTGACTTCTCTCTGTCTGTCTCTCTCTCTCTCTCTCTCTCTCTCTCGGTCTCAGCAGGATGGTGAGTGTACAGCTAAAAACTGGCTGCATGTTTCTGAGCCGTACAGACGCGTGAAGGACGAGGACCCCATCATCCCGTTCGGCGAGGGTCCCATCATCTCCAAGTGGGGCGCCATTTCACGCTCGTCTCGCACTGACCACCACACCACCGAACCTGTTCAGGCCACGGCCACGCACGGACGCACCGCCACCACCACGCTCATCAACTTCAGAGGTGTGTGTGTGTGTGTGTGTGAGAGCGAAAGAGTGAGCTGTTGTTCACTTCCTGCTCTCGACCCACCGTGAACGAGGTAGACGTTTCGTAAAGAAATGATGAGTGACCGTTAAAGTGAAGGGCTTCATTTATTTATTTATTTATTTATTTATTTATTTATTTTTGTTTTGTAACACTTTTATGTATATATATATTTTAATTTTTTTTTATGTGAAATCTTAATCATTTATAAAAGTATATTTCGGAGTATAATAAAATGAAAGTGTAGTAGTAATAATACTCTTAGAGAATATATAAACCACATTTAATATGACTGATGTTTCTATTACAGAAATCCTGATTATATTATTTTGCAAATTAAGTTACTAATTTCCTTTTTAGCAGCTCGCACTAGTTCCTCATATTTATTTATCTATCAGAAGTGAAGGCACAGACAGGATGATGGAACACCAGCGCCCTCTAGAGTTTGTGAATTTGTCTGACGTAACCGCTTTTGTGCCTTTTTGTGCTCTCTACTTCTCATGTACTTTTAGTTTCTTAGTTTTTGTGTAATTTTATTGCAGATTACGGCGCTCATGTGGGACAGGGCGAGTGTCGGTGGAGTCCGTGTGGCTTTGAGTCGACGTGCTCCGGGGTCCTCGAGAGGTAACGCCCACTTTTCACTTGTAAAGCTCTCTGACGTGCTGTGTGTGTGTGTGTGTGTGTGTGTCAGTGATGATTACTCGTTAGGGCAGATTCTGAGTGGGAGAAACACCTGATTCTCTCACCTGATCTCATACACACGAGTGTTTAGTCTGAGAACACCACAGTAAAAAAAAAAAAGAAAAGTGTGTTGGATGGTATGCGTTTTGTTTTTTAGCATTAACTGTGTGTGTGTGTCAGCGAGCAGAGACGGAGTTCCTTCAGCACCTCTGGGAAGCGCGGCGCCGAGTTTCTGGTCCGAGACAGAGTGGAGAGTGAACCGGACCGGGACATGGAGCTGGAGCTGTGTGCGCAACACATGGAGGACTCGGAACCAGCAGGGATCCCGTCTCAGGTCCATAATAAAGATCATTCCCAGTCTACAACAGGGTTGTGTGATACTGGACTTAATATCCAGATGGATGATGTAATCCTTCAGAACTGATGAGAGAAAGGAAAAAACCCGTTTACACGTAATGTTAAAAATGCGACGCTCCTCCACAAAACGTGTCTGATGATGTCTGAGAATAAACTGAATTCCTTCTTAAAATAATGAATTCTTCTTGAGTGCGTTTTATCTAGGCGTGCTCCGATCAGGATTTTTGGGGCCAATCTCCGATCACTAGAAGCTATATGGGCCGATACCGATTAAAGGGTCTCCTTGAAGCCTTATGTGGCATTATTTATTAAACTATATTTAACAACAATGTAAATCAACTGTGTTTATTGGCCAGCAACATGTGCAACGCATCAAGTTAAAACATAGAAGCCTGAGTTTGGTTAGTAACTGGGAACAGCTTAGAGCCTCACAAATACAACTTTTCTGTAGATAAAATAACAGACAAGTAGGACGCGAGTCGCCGGTGTTGTGCTCTAAAATGCCCCCCCCCCCATATAATCTCTATCAGCTATTATATCAGAACAGAAATTCATAGGTTTATTATCGAATATGAAATCACTTATAATTTACCCCATGACCATTAATACAAACCGCCAAAAAAAATAAACGTGTAATTTTTCATGTTTAAAAACTTGTTTAAAAAAATTTACCGTTTGACAAACATTTCTAATTTTTCGCGTGGAAAGATGGAAACGTGATCACAGCACCAAAATGTGCGGTGAATCATGATGGTCTGTACTTTCGGCCACCGAGCGAAACTGCGTATGTGAGAGAGGGGAGTTACTGACAGCTGAGTGAGTGGCGGCGCGCGAGTTGCTGAGCTCTCGCGCTCTCTCAAATGTCTGATGAGGTTCGTGGTGTTAAAATGCTTTGGCTGCTTCCCGCCTCGCGGAATTGTCTTGTTACACAGGTTGCAGGTTGCTAATGTATTGTGTTTTTTTTATTTATTTATTTATTTATTTATTTTTTTATACAACACGTAGAACTGCCAGACCGGTGAAGCCATTTTAGCAGCGTCATTATGGAGACTGACGATCAATCGTTCCAAAGCTATTATCGGCCGATTATGATCGGCGACCGATCAATCGGAGCACCCCTAGGTTTTGCCATTCAGTTTAATATTTATTTCTGTGTTTTTTTTTTTTTAGTGTTTGGTAGATTTAGCTTTAGCTTGTACACTCACATGCACCATGTAGGGTACTCTGGGTACTCCAGTTTTCAACCTCAGACCAAAGGCTGATTTTGGAGTTTCCCCTTATTGTGCACTCGCACGCTCCCCACCCCAAATTAACCTGACACATGAGAAGCAGTACTGAACTTGAATGAATGTTATTGAGATGACCTCATGTACCCTAGCAACTCTTATCGAGACGCAGTAGGGCGTGGCTTTATTGATCTTGTGTCTCTATCATTTTTCACAATTAATTCCTTCCTATGTGGTGCTGATTCTGCTCTATTTATTTATTTATTTGGGTAAACCCTCTTTCAGGTGTCTTTGGAGCCGCGGTGTGAGAATCGCCTCTCCAGTGTGTTCGGCGATGGAGCAGGAAGCGTGCGGTCGCCACAGTCGTTAGCTGAGCACATGGTGGACGCTCATTTACTGAAGAAGATGGCGTTTCGGTGAGTTGTGGTGTGTGTGTGTGTGTCAGTCAGAGACGCACTGCAGCGCTCCGGTGCCGAGTGTTAATTAGGCGAATGCTGATAATTCCGTTTTGGTTCATGAGACACTGCCCCCTAGTGGGCATGCTCATACTAAGTACTCTCATGACTTGACTTGATATCTTGTGCTTCTGCTCTCTAACATCGATCCATTTTTTTTTTCCCCCCCCCCCCTCACCTCACAGGAAGTCGGTCTCTCCTGGAGCCCTGAACGCTGGAGGTCTCGCCATGGGCGGTCTGGTGATGAAGACGGGTTCTCTAAGACCTCCTCCAGGGGACGCAGTCGGACCGAGCCCGGGATCCGGGATCCTGAACGGGAGCTAAAAAAATGTGCAGGGTTTTCATGTCTGAATGCTGCGTCAAAGGTCACAGCGCCGACCCATGATCCTTCTTGAGTTTATTACTTTTCTAAAGTGTTTACGTCCCCGATTTAATTCCGAACATCTTTCCGGGAACGGGATGTTTTATAAAACCTCACAAAGGGTTTTTGTTTTAAAGAAACCTGTTTAAATCCAGTATGCATGTTTTTAATTTTTTTTTAGGTTTAAATCAGTTACATTTTTGCTTCTCATTTAGTTTTAAAAAAATTTTTTTCTTTCTTTCCTTTTTTTTTTTTTTTAATTCTTGCATTTTATGCAAACATGTTTACGTTCACAATCCCTGTCTCAGGTCACCTAGCGGCCAATCGAAATTCACACCTTAGCCAATCAGAGGCCTCGATTACTCTTCCACTGGAAATAAGACTAATATCAATAATCTGTATTTTGGGTGAACTTGATCTATTGCAGTTCCTGCATGTAGGTTTCTAGATCTCTATTAAATGTGTGTGTGAGAGGCGGCGAGGTGGAAAATGTCTGGTGCTCAGTAAGTTCTGTATTAATGACTGGATTAACACACATGAAACCAACAGCAGCATTAAGTGTGTGTGTGGTGACTATGTCCGTATCACCTAAAGAAGCAGCAGTTAGTAACTCTTGTGAAGTCTCACCGTGTCCTGAACCACATCAGCAGTTGGTCGACATCGTGTGGCTCGAGTGCGGGGAAATCGCTCCTGATTGATCTTTTTGAGATTTACGAAGCCTTGATCTTAAAGGTGTTGCAGGCTGGCAGCATGATTAGTTTACTAGTGATTGTTTTTGCGTCAACAAGCTTGAGGTTTACGTTTCCTAAACAGATCAGACGTCATTCTGTTGCCTTGAATTGTCAGAGGATTCTGATATAAAAGATGAAACCTATTAAAAGACACACGAGATCACACACACGCACCCCACCTCCTCCTCACCTACTGACGCGCCAGAAGGATGGTTTCCACCAGGACCTGCAGTCTTTTAGATGCAGCTGCGATTCTGAACTAATCACATTTACTTCTTTGTCCCTCAGCTGGGGACATCGGCACACTCGACACTTCCTGCACAAATGGTTTTGTAGACACAGAGCCAGTGATGAGATTAAATGATGTAATGTTTGAGGTTCGTTAGCTGATGCCGATGAAGCTAAAAGTCTGAAAGATATAAACTGCTTTTTCAGGGATGGTGTAAAGTGGGCGGGGCTTGTTGTATTAAACAGTTATCTCGCTCTGAAGATGTTTTTCGGGTTTATTTTTCTCAGGAGTAAAAAAAAAAAATGATTGCAAAGGCATCCAAGAGACTGCTGCTTGTCTGGTTTCGTGTTAATAGCCGTCCTAATGGCGTCTAATGGAATACAATAAAGTTTATAGTTTGTGCTCAGTTTGCTTCAGTCTGTCTCGGGAAACGTGTCTTTGTTGCTCTGAGCTTGGACGCTATGCAAGGGAAGTTGTAGTAAAAGTAACTTCACGGTTTTCAGAATTGAACCAGAACACGCTCTATCGATCCTCTGCTTCACCCTTAATCATCCTGCAGTGTGGGGTTTGGTTTAGTTTTCATCTTGTGCCCCCTGGTGGACTCGCTGAAGTATTAACCAGGTCATGATGGTTTAAGCCTCAGTGTTTTGTCAGACCATGTCTGGTTTCACACTCCCCCTCTCCAAGTTTCGCCCCCACCCCAGTCTGATCCTCTTGTGTTGAGACGCGACATCGCCGCTGACTTCCGTGAAGTTGTGTGTCGGAGTATTTTGTATCAGGAATCTCTTATTTTTCTGTATCGGGTCGCTGGGAGTGAAGCGTCTGCTCCGTGTGTCTTGTTTAGGATCGAGGTCGAAGGTCGCCGATGGTCAGACCTCCTGAAACGGGTCGTTGTTGTTCCGTAGTCTCGTGCACTGAATATTTATTTTTTTTTGTTCTTCACTCGGATGACGACGAGATCGGACACGTGTGTTTTACGCTGCTTTCAAGGAAACGTCTCCTATTTATAATAGGGTGCTCAATCCCCCCCCCACCCCCCCAGCGCTTTTTGCCTAAAATATTGGCATCTTTTTTATGCTTAATGGTTTTTTTTTCCTTCATTTAACTGTTGTCCCAGCGTTGCATTTTGTGTGTGTTTGGACTGTTTAAACTTTGCTTCCTCACATAATTTATGTGGTTAAATTTAATATGGAGTATAAAAGCTGGGTCCTGTATCCATAGGATTATTCATAATTCACATTAATACACTTTTACTAAACATGAATTTATAAAAGACCGTAAACGTGCACATCTGGATAAAATTTCTGGGTGAAACTTTCTGATAAACCTGCTTTTGCTTTAAGCAAAATTAATCGTCGGGCAGCAAATTAGAAGAAAGCTGTCGTAAGTCTTTTTTTTTTTTCTTTCTTTTTTTTACTTAAATAAATCAAACATCCTGGAGGTGAGGTTCCTCATGAACTATGAACTTTTTAAATAGTGTTTAAGCAAACGCTTGAATGCAAAACGTCTCATATTACACACCCCCCCCCCCCCCCCCCCCCCCCGCCCCCGTTCAGGCGTCAATCATTCGCGTGTTAAAATGTTAAATCTGTAGATAAAAACATCAGGCTTCCAACACATCAAGTTTCAAGTGAGTGACGCTTGTTGATTTGGCCAAGGTGTGTGTGCACGCGTGTTCGTTCCCTCTATAGCTTTCTTATTTTGAATAAAAACAGCACACGAGATGCCATCTTTCCTCTTTTTATGAGTACAAACTGGAATGTACATCTGATTACAGCATCTAATCCTCAGCGTTGTCTGATTTCGGTGTTTTCTTCTGAATTATTCAGCACAGACGTTTTTAAAAAACCTTTTTTTTTTTTTTTTTTTAAGCAGTTTATCCTCTTACTTTGACTTGGATCGGCTCGGTTCTGAGTCACGCCTGCACGGCGCTTTTGTATCGTTAAAGAACGCGTATCTGCGTGTTCATGCTCTTCTGCCCCCTGCTGGTCGTGTTGTGCTGGATATTAAATCTGTTTTTAGTGAAGCGCAGAGAGGATTCATATTTTTTCGGTAAATTCATTCCTGTTTAAATAATTAAATTCACAGAATTTCGACTTCAGGCATGTTTTGTGATTTTATTTATAAAGCGAATCAGAAGTTCTGTGTTGATTTGATTAATTACTTAAATCAAATACTACAGTTTTACTAAGTGAAACCACCGGTGTATTTTTAAAATAAGACATTTATCCTGTCATTATAAACTCTTATAATATAGCTTTTATGTAAGAGCGTCGTGTTATTTGACACGTTAAAAAAAAAAACCCAGAACCACCAAATTTATCCAGATTACTTTATTAATAATCATAACTGCTGTCTCGTTTTAACAGACGACTCCATGAACGTAAAGCCGGTCTTGCAGATCTGTGCTTTGTCGCGTTTGCGGCTCATTCTGTAGAAAGTAGACGGCAGTCATGATCGATAAAGTGCAAGAGAAATATGTTGTTGCATATTGAGCTGTATTAATATAAACGTGGGTTCGTGTAGAGCCGGAAAATTGTTTCCTATTTGGTAGATATTGTTAATGAAGTGTGTGTGTGTGAGATTTTGAATTTTTTTTTTTATACAAGTGCCCTTTTCTTCTTTGAGAGTTCAGCCCTGTTCGTTGTCGTCGCACGGCCTCTCTGGACCTCTGCATGAACCGTTCTTTACTTCTGAGGATCGCTGGTCGTCATGGTGTGCATGCTCACCGGGTGTGTGTGTGTGCGCGCGCGCGTGTGTGTGTGTGTATATATACACGACCCTGACAGCAGCTGATGTTGAATATTTTTACGTCTGTATTAGACATTTCCTTTGCAAATCTATTGTTCGATTTAACTGTATATGAAATAAAAGATGGTACACATCTGTCAGTTTATACAGACACCGCCATCGTATAGATGGAGTTTTACTGCAGTTTTATGATAAATACGTAGATATTTATCAGAGATTCTAATAAAGAGAATTATATTGTGAATTATCTTTTGGTAGAAACATGAACTGTATTTTAATGCACTGTTTCGTATCTATGCTGTTTGCTGTTTCGTACATTTTGCGGAGGTCTGAGCCGCTGTAAAGCCCATGCTGATGATGGGAAAATTTTATGTAAAGGTTATTACAGGTCATTGTTACTGCATGCTGAGGTAATAAAATTGATTTTTTTTTTCCCTCAAACATATCATTGTCTTTTGTTTCATGATCAAGAATTTTTAAGTGAGTCACTCTGAAAGTCGACACATTCAGTGATATTTTCATGTGATTGTCCTTTTCATGGGTGAAATTGTTTCATTAAATCTTTATTCTCCCTTTATTCTGAAAGTTTTTTTTTTTTTTTTTTCAGTAAGTCATTTACAAAATATACTGATATTGATCAGAATATTCAAAATATTGATTTTTCATCAAACAAAATCATGTACGAACGCCTGAGAGTCGAGTCCTGACTCACTGTTCACACCAATATTCAGCCCAGGTATTAAATGGATCTTTATTATTATATTTCAAAAGTCTAACAACACCAGTTAAATAACTTGAAGACATTATATTATTTTAGGGTGTTACCAAGACAAACAAAGTGCAGAAATAGCAGCTTAAAAATATACAGGAATCAATTTGTTGATGAATGACGCATGATTCATTAGAAATGATTCATATGATTTTATAGTAAATTTTTTATAAAACAAACTTATTTAGCCATTTTATTTTAATGAGGAAAAAAATTGAGGTTTACAAAAAGTTTAGCTTAGAGATTAGCTGTGCTTGTCCTCCTTCAGACACCTTAAAACCTGGCAGTAGAGCTTGCTATTGACGGTCTGGGTCCTGGATGAATTCTCGATTCACAAATGTTGAAAAAAATGATTAAAGCTTTACATAATCCACAGGTCATCCATGGGACACTGACGGAGTTCTCCGCAGACTTTGACGCGATGTTCCTCCTGCTCCTGGGGACGAACTTGGCAGCAATGTTCAAATCACGCGTGAGAATCGCCTGGACCGTTCCGGATGTTGAGTTTGTTGAAGCTCTCGTCGTCTTTCAATGATCTGCCGCTCTTGAAGCGCGTGTGCCGCTCAAAACAGCTCGAACGACTCGTTGCAACGAGAACGTGAACTTCTGAATCATGGCAAACGTCTCTGTGGCGGATTTGCCCAGTTTTATGCAGAATTTCATGTACACGCTTTGTTCTAATTTGCCGTCCATGATGACGTGGAAAGTCACGTGGTCAGGGCACCAGCTGCACAGCTCCAGATGTACACAGGACGATGTCTTTTGGCACACTGACTTATGAAAGAATGTGTGCGGCCTTGTGCTGCCATCTGTTGGTGTGGTGTTATAATCTTCCACCTCAGAGAACAGATTCAGATATCGTGAGTCGTGAGAAAATATGGATCCGGTTTTTTTTTTTTTTGCATATAATAGAGGCGTGTATGTTATTTATAAAACTTGTATATTATTATTATTTTTTTTAAACAAGCATGACATTTAGACCCTTCTCAGTTTAGCTAACTGGGGCGAGAAAGCCGGTTGTGAGCATGCGCAAGGATGGGGAACACGCACATGCGCAGTATTCGCGGCGTTCGGGTTGTGTTTACGGCGCTGCTGCTGCTGCTCTGTGCCGTGTTCTGTCAAGCCTCTGTGGAATAAAAACAAAAAAAGTCTGCTGGGGGAAAAGGTAGGATATTTGTCAGCTATATCTTTGTCTTCATTGGAAACAATTCGATTTTAGGGGCGTGTGTGTCCTGTAAATAACTCATTTCGAGGTTTTTTTCCTTATTATTATTATTAGCTGGATGTGGTGATAATACACTGAGTGAGATTGTCGTGTTAGCTAAAATATAGTCATGCCTAGTGTGCGAGATATTACTTATCCTACCGGTATTCTGTCTAATCCCGCCTTCGCGTGCTACGAGTGGCTGTTTTATTAGGCTCGAGGCACAGCCAACCAATCAGAGTGCGGAAGCGTGATACAATTACCCAATCCCACAACATGGAGAGGGATTTTTCCAGAATACAGGTAGGAACTGGAATAACGCAGTTTGCTAGCCTGCCAGAAACGTTAACTAACTACTCGAATGTTCGTCTTAAAACATTTTCCAGACATCCCCTAAGTCCTCGGCGTCTGGAAAGTGTGGCTGCCGAGGCGTTTGTATGTATGTAACGTGAGAATGTACGGTTTGTTACAAAAAACAAGCTAGCTAGCTCGGTTAGCTTTTGCTACCTCTGCATCAGTTCCAGGCTCACGTTCGCAGGTGTGTTGTTCTGTTTATATTTTTTATTGTGCGTATTTTCTGAGGAACATTTTCTGTGTGTGTGTGTGTTTCTTGTGGAATCTGAGGTGATTTTACATCTACACTGTGGGATCATCTGAGCGCGCGCCCAACCCAGCCCTGAATCTAACAGACAACACCGATGGGAGAACACGCACACACAATTATACTACACAACATGTTTGTGTGTGTGTGCGCGCGGGCGCAACGAGCGTTAGCTGTCGCACGTGTTATTAAAAAAAAAAAAAAAGAAAGAAAGAAAACTGGAGACGACCGTTTTTTTTTTTTTTTGCCGCGCGTGAACACTGTAAACGTTTGAGCCGCCGATGTTGGATCAGTGTGGAGGTCACGGGGTTTAACCATATTACAAGAAACATCACTTCTCTTCTGTATCGCTTCATATTGTACACAGGGTCCCGGGGGGCGGATTGGAGCCTCTTCCAGGAGATTTGGGGCACGAGGTGGGGTACACTCTGGAGGGGATGCCAATCAATTGCAAGATGCACACACGCATAGATATACACACACTCGCACGTCATTCACACACTACTGGGCAATTTGGAAATGCCAGTGAACCCATCCTGTATGTCTCTGGACTGTGGGAGGAAAACAGTGGCGGCTACTGGCCTGTCAAATAGGGGAAGCTCATTTTCGCCCTACATCATAAAATTGTCTATTTATTTAAAAGTAAATTCTGCCCGGCGTTCCTTTTCAAGAAAATGGTCTGTGACCCTGTTGTACCAACTAGGCGTCTTTTCCAGTGACTTGACCAGTGTCCTCTCAATGGCCAGCTAACTTTGTCATACCAGGAGAGCTGAACAGACCTGTTATTTTTCCCCTATCTTTTGCACTAAATCAATCTTAGGTGTTGATCTGAACACTTTCAAATGGCTTCGCCAAAATCAGGTCGACAAAATTAGCACTGTCTGCCATCGTGTGCAGGTTCACCCACGACGCTAGCCTAGCCTACTATATGAATGAATGAATGAATGATCTAAAAAAAAAAATAATTAAACTCTGTAAAAGTGAAACAAGGAATGTGGTGTATAATTGTGTGAAATGTATGATGAAAATCAAGCAATTTCGCCAAGTAAATATAAAGAAATAGGTTGCAGCAGTTTTTATTTCGACTGAACTTCAGAAATCCGCGATGGGACTTCAGCGATTCCTTATACTACAAAATTGCTGTCAGGTCAAAAGGAGATGCATTCTTTCGACACACCCTCCAATCATCACGCAGAAGCTCGGCGTCCGGGCCAGCCCACTCCTCATTCACCCCCAGAGACGCTGAGCGTCCGTGGGCGGGACATAATCGCAGCGTTTATCCAATGACTGTCTAGTTTCAAAGCACTGAAAAAAAAAACGTTCAAAGCAGCCGCATTGAATTCAATGGACGCTGGGCTTCAACAGGGAAATGCACTGTGACGCTACGGGAATTTTTAGTCAGTAAAATGTTAATACAATACTACATAATTTGACCATTAATTTTGTGACATTATAGGGGAAGCTGAGCTAAATAGTACGCCACCGTGCCACCATCATTCGCTACATCAGGGTTTTTGTGAGGCTGCTTTGTGGCAATTTATATCTCTAAAACACTCTATATTGAAATAAAATGAATGGAATTAATTTATGATGTCCTATAGAGATGGAAATTCACCTGCCACCTCAAGATACATCTGTGATTAAAATTGCAGTCCTGCAAATTTCACGATTTTATAGATATCCCAATTAGAAATCCCCCCCCCCCTCATTTTGTTACAATTGTAAACCTTTTTAAAAAAAAAAAAAGTTTAACAAGTAATTAAGTGTAGCTCATTCCTTATAAGGTTTTCTCACTTTTAAAGAGAACAACCAAACTACAAATACAGGGGTTTAACATTTTACATTTAACTTCAAGTGAAATCTAAACAAACTTGGCAATTAATTCACTCCTGCCGCACGGGATGAAAATGTGTGAATAGTTCAGAGTGCACCACCTTTTGGAGTCAGTGTTGCGATACATGAATAACCGCACAACAAAATTGCTGTTCATAACTGAATCCATTTCCCCTCTTCTTGATCACAGAAGAATGCTTTAAAAACACACCTGTGAAAGTGATTCGTTTAATTTAATTTTAATTTAACATTGCGTTTGCATAAATTGTCATTTTGAACCTTTCTAGAAACTTGAGTTGAGACCTAACACTTATTTCTGCATGTGATATCAAAACAAAATGGACATAAACAGTGATTCGTATCGCCTCTTATTTTCAAATCGGGTGTTTTGAAGAGAACAATATACGTTGCGCGTGATAGTTAGCCACGTGTCTCTCTTTAGAGGCATTCCTGATCGACTGATCATTTCTACCCGGTAACCAAATCCTTATTTCTGTGGCACAGGGTTGCATTGCTGGTTGTAAATGTAAATATTGTAAGGCGTTGCTGTTTACTTGGTGGTTTCCCATCGTGGCGTTTCTTTTTGCTGACCATGACCAGGCGTGATCTTTTGTTACAAGGTTCATCTTGTTCTTTTGTTACAGATGTTTTAAATACGTGTTCTAACTTGTCTGTTGGTTAATATGGGAGTAAAGCGATTTATTCTGGACAAGTACAGCTACAGTGTTCAAATATTTCACAAGCGCAGTGTCAGCTGATACACACGTGCACACACACTCACTCTCTCTCTCTCTCTCTCGTTCTGTTTATCCGGCTGTAGAGCAAGTTACCTGGCGCAGGTGTGGTAGGAGCTGGGAAAAAAGACCGGGTTGAAGCGGATGTTTTTACGATAAGGTGATGTTTCTGCACAGATGTGGGTGTGTGGCTGTGTATGACCTCAGCTACTAATGGCACTAAAGTTTCCTAAATTTGGACCAATCACACGAAAAGGTTATTCTAGTCAGAGTATGGCTCATTACGCGATGTGTGTCATGGTGGTGTTGTTATCGGTCAAGTTTGATGGAGAGAAGTCATGTGACGCACCAATGAAGGATTTATTTTTTAAATCATGCATATTTGTAGCTCAGGGGAAAGGTTGTGGATGTCTCTATATCTCTCTATCTCTCTGTTAAAGAAAATAATGCGAGCACAGGTGAACTTTTATGAAAAGACTTTTGTTTTTAATTCTGTGTGTGTGTGTTTTTTTTTTTTTTATCAGGCCAACATTCCCTAGCAAGCCCTGACATTGGAGGGATTCGCTCAGGTCCCTGCAGATGCCTGAAAAGCGTTTAGATTTTTAAACTTCTCCCAAGAACCCTCTAAAGTGTGTGAATTGATCTGTATGAGCGAGCCTGCTCATGGCTTGTCATGTAGTATCACCTGGTACCAGAACGAATACCGTATCGAATTGGTACCTGATTCCAGTATCGATCTGTCTCTACATGAGTGCTAGGACAGCTGTGTGCTGCGAGACAATTCAGATGTATTCCGGAAGAATTCACAGCTGTGTGAAACACATTAAAGTTCCTGTGTGTGTGTGTGTGTGTGTGTGTGTGTGTGTGTGTGTGTGTGTGTGTGTGTGTGTGAAATTGGTCAGTGTTTGAACAACAGAGCTTGTTGAATAATCTGTCTTCTGCCTGGTGTGTGATTGTGAGACAAAACAGATCTGTTACATACCACCATGGTTTACACTTAGTAACCATGCACGTGCGCGCGCACACAGACTATACACAAAAAACTTTTTATAAAAAGTATTTTATGTATACACAAAAATCGATCACACACACATTATCACGCACTCTCTTTTACTTTCTCTGTCTCTTGGTCTTTCTCTGTCCCTTCTCTCGCTTTTATCTGTGTTTCTGTCAGTGTCTCTCTTCTTCCCTTCTCCTCTATCTATCTCTTTACCCCATCCCTTATCCTTCTCTCAATTCTGATCTCTTTCTTTCTCTTTCTGTCTGTCTTCCTTCTCTTTCTCTGTCATTTGTCTCCATCTCTCGCTTTGTATGTTTCTGAGGCTCTCTTACTTTCTCTTCGTGCCTACCTCTTTCCTCTATTCCCCCTCTCTCTTTTCCTGTCTCTATCTTTTTCTTTTTACCTCTCTCTCTCTCTCTCTTTCATGGAGGGCGAACATTCCTCCATGATTTCGCCATTTGAGCCTTTGTCTTTAATTGCTCAGACAGAAAGCTTTAAGGCAAGGGTGCTTGTTAGAATATTAGGCTCCGCCCACCAGATGTGGTTGTTAATGTCCAGCCGATTGACCACAGACCGGAAAGGCTTCTGGTCCCTGTGTGTGTGTGTGTGTGTGTGTGTGTGTGTGTGTGTGTGAGAGAGAGAGAAAGAAGGAGGCCATTATTAAACTCGGTGTGATAAAGCATGAAACAACAGTGCGTGTGTGTGTGCACATGTACTGAGAAAATGATACACAGTGTCACTAGAGGAAATGCCACTGACCCAGTCTGTGTGTGTGTGTTAGACGAGAACACAAGACAATACACGGGCATAGCGACGAAGCCACAGCCTGCCATTCACTTCCTATAAAGCTTCTAAATAATGCTTAGGATTAGGTCACAGCCAGGGTTGCCAGATCACACTGACAAAATCAAGCCTAGACAGAGTTGAAATCCCTCCAGTAAAATGTAAGTCATTGTAAATTTAACAGCTTGTTATAAAATGAAAACGAAAAAAAAATTCTTAGGGGTGAACATCAGCAGTACTTAATGAATTATTGCATAGTGAAGCAATCCTGAAAAAACCCACACTACCTTATTTTGGTAATTAAATAGTTTTTTTTTTTTTACGAATTCTCGTAAAAATTTAATTTTTTTTAATGAAATCAGTTCGTTTGAAAGGAGCAAAAATAATTTGCATAATTGTCACTCTATAAAATCTCCTGGTGGACAGCGGGGTTGACATTGGACTTGATAAAACACAGGGGACCAACACCAGCACCAGGCACGGCACGGCACCCCAAATCATCAATCACAGACTGTGGAAACTTCACACTGAACTTATTTCTGGATTCTGTGCCTCTCCTCTCTTTCTAGAGACTCTGGGAGCTGGATTTCCAAATGAAATGCAAAATTCATTTTCATCTACAGAGGACTTTGGTCCAGTTTTTTTTCTCTCTCTCTTTTTCTCTTTAGCCCAGGACGTTGTCTCTGGTTCAGACATGGCTTGATCTAGGAGTGCAACAGTTGTAGCATATCTTCCCGAATATGTCTGTTCATGGTGGCCCTTGATGCACTGACTCCAGCCTCACTTCACTTCACCTTAAATTAGCATTACAGTTTTCTGGGCTGCGGCCCCTGCTTGTTGCTTGTGCATTGTGCATGTTGAACATTTTCTGCACAACTGTTATGTCAGCAGTCTTTACCATGCGTGCTGACGTAGACAGAGAGATGCACAGTGTTCATACTGTATGAATAGTATTTACTATTACTATATGAATAGTAATTTACTCAAACTCATCATAAAATATTCTAATCTATTTTGAGGTACTGGATTTTCCATTTACTTATCAAAAATTAAAACAAAAAGGCTTGAAATCTGGCTGTGTAATGCATGTAAAAACTGAAGAAAAAAAACCCACTCAAGATATAATTCTGTTCTAATTTAACGAGATGCACTGTAAACTTGACTTAAGTCAAAGTTATTTCCTCTTCCACAAGCTAGTCAGTTAATGTTCACTTAGTCTTATCAGCACGTCAGAATGACTTTTTTTTTTTTGTGACATCAAGCACACTCATTTTTACTCTTGTGCATTAAAACAGGAATACATTATTAACAGAAATTCACATAACACATTTCAGTATCCAGTAACTAAAAATGCAATTATTATTATATTGCTTTAAGTATATACTGAGTTTTAGTCCTTATCTCAAACCCTCTGTGCGCAGATAACAAATAAATAGTACAATAGGAGCATAGTCGCCAAGAAGTATCTTAACACTCTTAGAAAGTTAAGTGTTATGAACATTAGCATAAGAATGTTTGCATGAAACAACCTTTCTAACTAAATGAGAAAGAAGATAAATTTGATGATAATATTAAAGTCCCGTTATACATGTCTCAATAGTTAATATCTAGTTAAAAGTAGTAGTAGTAAGATCACATCACAATATGTAAAGGCTTTTTTTCGATTCACAGTGTTGACTTTTGCAAACATACTGCCATCAAAACAATCTTATGTTCAAGTTGTTTGTAAATGTTAAATTTGTGCAGAAACCAAACTGAACTAGACGTTTTGGAATTCTCGTTTTATGTGTAATAAGTTTTTAATTTATTGTAAATGCATATACTTCAGTTTGACCAGTAACCTTGAGAAAGACATGTTAACCCTGTAAATGTGTAATAGTCCTTGTTTTATTATATGCATGTGATTAGATGTTTTATTTTATTTTATTAAAGTTACAAAAAATGTAAGTAACTTTTTTTGGTATGCTGATAATTAAAGCATTCAGTGTCTTTAATTGTCAGCAAAACAATTTTCCTCAGTAATTCAAATTAAACCCTTTTAAACAGTTAGAATTTTTTTTTCTTTAAGAAGAATTTTGTAGGAATATAAGAACCTTTTTATTAATCTAAGTAAAAACATTTAGGACGCTAAGAACCTTTAGTCATTCAAGTACAATCCTAGAATTATAGTTCAGAAATCCGTATTGGCCAAGAAAATTGCAATCGGTCCATCTCTATTAAGACCCCTTGGTGATTGCTGTAGAAGACCTTTAGGAAGGTAAGAATGTTTAGTCCTTCAAGTACAACCCTTTCAGGAGTATGATATTTTAGTAATTCAAGTGAAACCTTTTTAGGACCCTAAGCACCTTTATTCCTCAAAGTAGAACTAATTCCTAATTCAAACAGAACAATTTATGGATCATGAGACTATTAACCCTCCAAGTGGAACCTTTTAAGGAGCATAAGAACCTTTAGTCCATCAAGTAGAACCCTGTTAGACTCCTAGTAACGTTTAATCCTTCAGGAAATCTTTTTGGGAGCCTTTTAGTAATTAAGCAGAACATTTTTAGGATTGTTGATATGATAAACATTTGTTTTCCTTACAGCAAATTTTATGTAACAGATAAGAAAGGAGTCTCCAGTGTCAGAGGTGAGGATATCATCACAGCCACTATATTTAAGCAAGAACTAACTATACGTAACTAAACTAAATGAAAAACTATGAATTCTTCATAAATTGCTGTGGTAGAAGACTAAAACTTTTTTTTTTTCTGTCATAACTTTCACAATCTTTTATTCAGTTTTTTGTGTGCCATTTTTTTGGTCCTTATGTCATGTTTCAGGAGCTGTGTTTTTACACAAGATGAGTCCTCTAGATTCGGTTTCTTGTTTGCAAAAAAAAAAAAGTATTATCTGCCTTTTTTTTTTTTTTAAATCCTTCCTGCTCTACTGGTTTTTCTTTTTCTATACTCTTACTTTCTGTTAATGCTCTCTCTCTGTGTTGCTGGTTTTTGTTTCTTTCTGGCTAAAAAGCAGAGTTTGGTTTAGGATATAATACCAAAATGTGACACAGGATCTGAAACAGAGGTGCGGCGAGCGGGGGTTAGTGTAGTCGATCAGAACTGATGATGATTGTTTGTGTCAAATAAATGCTGACGAATTAAAAACTCAACCATCTCAGAAGTGTCGTATTTACACCACTGTGTTCCTGCAGGTGAACTGGCAACTCCTTTGTCTTTTCATTTCCATATTCCTATTGACGTGTGTGTGTGTGTGTGTGTGTGTGTGTGTGTGTGTGTGTGTGTGTGTGTGTGTGTTTTGCATGTTATCACTGGTGGCTGTAGACCAAAAGTTCCTCCCATTCCTTCCATAGTGCTGTACTTCCTGTATAACACCCAAGAGCTTACTTCTTTCTAATAACGTTAGTGTGTACATACTGATTAGCGTGAGTTACATATTAGATTTTCAAGCTGTTATCTTGTTTCCTAGGTTTTGTAGCATTCAGGTGAAAGGGAGACACATGGCATAATAATATAAATGAAATTTAATAAATTCTACTAAAGCAGTAGATCTCTACCATGATGCCTGATGTGTTTTTTATGTAAAATCTATACCTGGATGGTTTCTTGTCACTTAGGACTTAGTTTTTAAAAACCTTTTTTATTTTTATTTTTAACCCAGCAGGAAATCTGACCCGGACACGTTGGGTGAAGTTAACTCTTTTTTCCTTCCTGTTTGTGTTTTGTCTTCAGGTGATTCAGATCACTGAGTGTCATTCATGAGTGCCTCCGGCTCGGTGTAGCAGTCATGGATGACATGGCCTCCGTGGGGAAAATTAGTGCCTCCTCTGACTCGGTGTCCACCCTGAACAGCGAGGACTTTGTGCTGGTGTCCCGCCTCGGGGACGAGACCCCGTCCACTAATAACGGCAGTGATGATGAAAAGACGGGCCTGAAGGTAAGACCTGTGCCCGAGCTGGAGTTTCTCAAGACAGAGACACTGGGACCTACAGATACTGACCTTACTGAACAGGTGTGTGTGGACATGGGAAACCTTTGTCTAATGCGAACACACCTTTACACGCACGCACAGATTTCTGAATCAGAGATTTGAGGTTTTGTTTAGATCACAGTGAACAAATTTTTTATTTTATAGAAACAATGTATTAAAATGAACCTTAACTGTTCTTAGTGTTGGGATTAGATGAGGTTTGTGGCTTATTATTGGAATAGGGGATGCAATATGTTTTAGGGTTGGACTTGGTTTAAGCCTAGATTAAAATTTGATTAGGGTTTAAGGTTGGATTAAATTAAAATTGGGTTAGAAATTAGTGTTAGGGTTAATTATTTTTGAAGTAGGATTAGATCGGAAATTAGGATTTAATTAAGATTGAGGTTGGATTAAGGGTTAGGATTGGATTATATGCATATTATCGTTGGATTAGGATTAGGTATCAGATTTGGTTGGATTAGGCCTAGAGTTGGATTTAATATAAGGATTTTTTTTAATTTTTTTATCAGAAATTATGTTTGGATTAAGGGTTAGGTTTGGATTAGAAATTAGGATTGGAGTAGGATTGGGTTAGGGTTAGACTGGGATGTATTAGGCCCAGAGTTGTATTAACAAAATTATTTTTACCGGAAATTGGATTGGATTAAGGGTTATGATTGGATTGAAGATGGGGTCGGATCAAGAATTAGGGTTGATTTATGATTTGATTAAGATTCATGTACAAGTTAGATTTGGGTTAATGGTTAGAGAAGGATTAGGTGTTTGGATTAACGTTAGGATTGGATTAAAGGTTGTAGTAGGGGGTTTGGATCGTCTAATGGTTTAAAAGGATTAAGGATAAGTGAGATTAGACGTTAAAGTTGGATTAAGGTTCATGTTTAGATTATGTTTTAGTGTTGGATTATGGATTAGAGTTGGTTCAGTGATTAGGGATTAGCAGTGGAAGGTTGTATTAGGTTACCTGTTTTTATATTCATGCATTTGTTCATTGCTGATTTATATAAAAATAAAAAAATATGCAGGTCTTTTTTCCCCTTTAAAAACACACACACACACACACACACTTGCACACTCGCACACTGTTGATCATTGGGACATTTCCTCATTTCTTTGTTGCATTATCTCGCTTTTCTCACACTGAAAGAACAAAAAAAAATTCTATTTCATTGCCTCTTTTTCTGTCTGTCTCTCTGTCTCACTCACACACACACACACACAGGTGGAGTGTGTGTCACCTCGGGTCATTGTTCACTCTTTTGTTGGAAGAACGTTTTTCCTGGAAGAAAAACATCCATTGTTCTTTTTGTCTTTTTTTCTACTTCGCTCCTTTCTGTCTCTCTTGTGAAATCCCTTCTTCTTGTTCTTTTTTTGGTCGTTTCTGTGGTGAGAGCTTTGTTCATCTTTTATTTTAATCAGATTTTTGGGGAAGGACACACTGCGACATTTTCTCTAATACGTTCTTGTGCTTCCACATCAGGTTCTCATCGTCAGTGTGGGTGAACTGACATGTAGCAGCCACTAGGGGCGCTCACACATTAGTTGTTCACCTTGTCAGACATGCATGGGAAATGTTTAGCGTGATCTAAACGCTGATCCGCATACATGTATCCATGTTTCATCATTCTGCATGTTCTTCATGTACTTGTCCGTGTTCTTCTCCTGTAAGAGGCTCTCTTAAACCTCTTGTTTGTTATGCAGGTGATTTCTGAGGAAGGGGTCAGCTTTAAGGTCAGTCTCCTTCTCTCTTGCTTCCGTTTCCCTTTTCTTTTCTCGTGCCTCTTCTATATGTGCTTGTGGTCTCCCACACCTTTTTCATTGCCAGAGCTGGTGCTGGTTCATGGTGCCAGGTCTGTAAGATGTGAGTGTTCACTAACACAGAACTTTACATTAGTATCCATTCAGTCTACACCCACAGTAAAAAAAAAAAAAAAAAATCATCATTGTCAACAATTATGCACAATTATGTGACAATTCTTGTTTCTGATTGGTCAGAAAGAAATAATTTCCATAATTATAGCTCATTCACCTGGACTTGAATAGCAGATGCTCCATCTTTAGGATCTTAAAAACCTCTAATAGAACTCTCTTTGGACCCTAGAACCGAAGAAAATTTTGGTCTTGGATAACCCTATTAGAAGGCTAACGACCTTAAGTTCTGTTTAGTAGAGTCCTTTCAGAAGTCCACAAACCTTCACCCATTCAGGGAGAGTCCTTAACAATTTTACGTCAGGTAAATAGTCCTCTATAAGGAGCCCAAGAACCTACAGGCATTTACGTAGAACATTTTCAAACATCTAAGAACCTTCAGTTCTTCCAAGGGATTTTACTTGAATAACCACAAAAACGTTGTCCTCCAGTTATAACACGCTTAGGACCATATGAACCTAAAAATTCATGGAGAACCCTTCTAGGAGGCCAATTATTATCTTCTGCACCAAGTAGAACTATTTTCTACTTCTATGTATTTTTACTCCTTCAAGTAGAACACACTTCATGTAAAAGACACATTTCCTTCAAGGAAAACCCATTTTTGAGCCCAAAAACTGTTAGTCATTTAGGTGGACCCCTATTAGGAGCCTAGAAACCCTTAGTCTTTTTGATAGAACCCTGTAAACTGCTAGTTATAAAACTATTTTAAATATTTAAAATTGTAATATTTCTTTTAAAGTGATTAAAAAAACACCACATTGAGCACCACGCTGGTGGAAAAGAACAATCTTCTTCCTTTCTTCTCAAGCTCTTACTGCTTCTCTGTGGTTTTGTTGACTGTCTGTGATTGGCTATTGATTATCCTCATGGTTTTTTTTGGCAGTTTCACCGTTGTGTGCAGTTTGTGTATACACACAGTTCCACGTGTGTCTGAAAACACACCTTACAGTGGCTTTGGTTTTATGCGACAACATGGAGTTGTAGAAATCTGGGACCACAATTAAACTGGTGTCGAATTAATGTAAATTAAACGTTGTGTAGCTGTGACTAATAGGACAAAATATTTAGGTTTTTTTTTTGTTTGTTTTTTTGGAGTTGTTTATACAAAGTTAGATGATTGTTAATAGATAAAAAAACTGGTTCAGAAAACTTTAATCACAAAATTACTCAAGGTCGAGATTTGTGAATGTAGTCTATTTAAATAAAATAATTTAATTTATATTTTAAACAAATCCATGATTTCGTGATTATCAGGTTAGTTTGTAAAGTTTCCTATTGTACACAAATACTTTTTTCTTATAAATAAATAAGAATACATATGCAAATTAGGGAAATCCCCATATCCTCCTGCTGCCACCTAATCGCTTATAAGACACATATTATGCAAAATTTAGTTTAGTCATTTTCGACTATTTTGAGTGTGTACACACAAATGTGAGATACAAAACATTCCCTGATGTTTTTCATTCTGTTTTTGTATTGGGTGGCCCTGTAGGGGGCGCTGTATCCTGGCTGACCGTGTGGTGGGCGCTATACCCAGGCTGACCCTGTGCTCTGACCCCCAGCTTCCTACCTGGGATATGAGGGAAGAAAAATGTGACAAATAATTGAGTCTTAATTTTTAAATTCTCTTCATATGACAAGAGATGCGAGATCCCCCGGAAGAAAGCTGGGTTTACTGCTTTAGTTCTTAACCAGCCGTTAACAGTAAACCCAGCGTTCTTCAGCTTTTATTGTGTTTAATCTTTTATATCGGTAAATGTCGAGGATGGCATCATGAATTAACACTCCCCTAATTATGTTTGTCAGAAATGCACTTAGGGAATGCCTGAAAACAGGTGGAAAATGCTTGAAAAGGCCCTGAACATGGATGTTTCCGGCCCCTGTGTCTTGTCTCCTTGGTGTTTACTGATGGCTTGCTGGCATCCATAATCTTACATTACCACACCCGCGCCACCCCGTTTCCTTTGTTCTGATTGGCAGTTTATTTAAGGCTATGGACATTGACACGTCGTGGTTGGGGAAATGGAGTGAAACCGGAATAAACACTCATCCGCTTGCAGATCCTGACGCCCGCGTGCTACCCTTACCTGCGAATGGAGTGTGCGGTCAACTTGCTGACGCTCTTCACGCTGCTCCGATGTTTCAGCTGATATTTTATTACCTCCCTTTATGAATTAAAATGTGATGATGCTGATGTCTACTGTAACGCGATGAGGGACGCCCGCTACACCGGCCACACAGAATTTCTGTTTTAGATAGATGGATGGATAGATATTATCTACACACGTGGACAAAATTGTTGGTACCCTTCAGTCAATGAAAGAAAAACTCACAATGGTCACATAAATAACTTTAATCTGACAAAAGTAATAATAAATAAGAATTCTATGAATGTTAACCAGTGAACGTCAGACATTGCTTTTCAACCATGCTTCATCGGAATTATAAAAAAAAAATAATTAACTCATGGAACAGGCCTGGACAAAAATGATGGTACCCCTAACTTAATAGTTTGTTGCACAACCTTTTGAGGCAATCACTGCAATCAAACGATTCCTGTAACTGTCAATGAGACTTCAGCACCTCTCTGCAGGTATTTTGGCCCACTCCTCATGAGCAAGCTGCTCCAGTTGTTTCCAGTTTGAAGGGTGCCTTTTCCAGACGGCATGTTTCAGCTCCTTCCAAAGATGCTCAATAGCATTGAGGTCAGGGCTCATAGAAGGCCACTTTGGAATAGTCCAATGTTTTCCTCTTAGCCATTCTTGGGTGTTTTTAGCTGTGTGTTTTGGGTCATTGTCCTGTTGCAAGACCCATGACCTGCGACTGAGACCCAGCTTTCTGACACTGGCCAGCACATTTCTCTCTAGAATCCCTTGATAGTCTTGAGATTTCATTGTACCCTGCACAGATTCAAGACACCCTGTGCCAGATGCAGCAAAGCAGCCCCAGAACATAACAGAGCCTCCTCCATGTTTCACAGTAGGGACAGTGTTCTTTTCTTGATATGCTTCATTTTTCCGTCTGTGAACATAGAGCTGATGTGCCTTGGCAAAAAGTTCCATTTTTGTCTCATCTGTCCATAGGACATTCTCCCAGAAGCTTTGTGGCTTGTCAACATGTAGTTTGGCATATTCCAGTCTGGCTTTTTTATGATTTGTTTTCAACAATGGTGTCCTCCTTGGTCGTCTCTCATGTAGTCCACTTTGGCTCAAACAACGACGGATGGTGCGATCTGACACTGATGTTCCTTGAGCATGAAGTTCACCTTGGATCTCTTTAGAAGTCTTTCTGGGCTCTTTCGTTACCATTCGGATTATCCGTCTGTTTGATTTGTCATCAATTTTCCTCCTGTGGCCACGTCCAGGGAGGTCGGCTACAGTCCCATGGATCTTAAATTTCTGAATAATATGTGCAACTGAATTCACAGGAACATCTAGCTGCTTGGAAATGGTCTTATAGCATTTACCTTTAACATGCTTGACTATAATTTTCTTTCGAATCTCCTGAGACAACTCTTTCCTTCGCTTCCTCTGGTCCATGTTGAGTGTGATACACACCATGTCACCAAACAACACAGTGACTACCTGGAGCCCTATATATAGGCCCACTGACTGATTACAAGATTGTAGACACCTGTGATGCTAATTAGTGGACACACCTTGAATTAACATGTCCCTTTGGTCACATTATTTTCAGTATTTTCTAGGGGTATCATCATTTTTGTCCAGGCCTGTTCCATGAGTTTATTTTTTTAAATAATTCTGTTGAAGCATGGTTGAAAAGCAATGTCTGACTTTCATTGGTTAACATTCATAGAATTTTTTTAAATTATTACTTTTGTCAGATTAAAGTAATTTATGTGACCATTGTGAGTTTTTCTTTCATTGACTGAAGGGTACCAACAATTTCGTCCACGTGTGGTAACCAGTTGGTTAGTTGTCAGTATTCTAGTTCACAAATTTGTTAAAATGTACTCTTGCCATGACAGCTACAACTTATTTCTCGTCATAGGTAAGTTAATGGTTAATAATTTGCATATCAGACATGATTAGTTCGAGGCTAGTTATTGACATCACAAAGTGGGCTGAGAAATTGTCTCACCCTCAAATCAGTGTCATACATAATTACTGAAAGATTCTCTTTTAGATAAAAAAAAAAAAAAAAAAAATATATATATATATATATATATATTTTTTTTTACATGAACAGGTAAATCTACATGATTATATTATTTGTAAAAGGTGTAAACATTTAAAACAATGTTTAAACTTACAATTTAGGCAGTGGGATTGTTTTACTCAGTGTCTAGAAAAAAAATATTGGGAATCACTTCCATGTTTATAAGCAGTGATCTGAGAAAAGACTTTTTGTTCTTTTGTCCCTTACATGCCTAATCTTTGGCCAATCATTAAAAAAGCCAATCAAGCACCAATTACAAGATACAAATCATGAGGGGGGTCACAGACCAGAAATAATCATAAGATTTGGATTAGCTTTTTTTATTTTTAAATATCTGGTGAAAATTTGGTGGAAGTGCTAGTTGCGCGTGTGTGTGAGCGCGTGTGTGAGCGCGTGTGTGTGGCCACTTTGGATGCTGTAGCAGTATATACAGTGATGTGTTGTGTGTGTGTGTGTGTGTGTTTAGATTGTGGGGAACGGCAGTGAGCAGCAGTTGCAGAAGGAGCTCGAGGATGTTCTGATGGACCCATCGGTGGCTGACGTGACTCCCGGTCCGGACCCAGTGGGCAGGGTGGATCAGGGCTACCCCACCACTGCTGCCCCACCACAACTCTGTTCTGCACTCCCGAAACTGGAGATAGTGCTGCCTGTCTCGGGAGCTCATCAGGGTACGAGGAGTCGTTGCGTTTCTTTGTTAAACAGTCAGGGTCCGTAGAAACCGAAAATAAGGGATAAATCTTAAACGATTGTCCAATGGTTCCTTTCATTTCCTAATCTGATCTTTATATGAATCTAGCACAAGGTCGAGTATGTCTAGATCATCTTGTACACTGGCATTGCATGACTTGTATTTGCATGCTGGATCCTGATTGGCTCTCATATTTTACGATGTAATAACTTCAGCAAACGGATTCCTGAAGCGCTGCTACTGATTATTTTTTGCTCTAGATGAGGGCTCGGAGACGAGTCCGGGGACGCCTCTGCTGGACGAGGACAGCGTGGTGTTCAGTAAGCTGACCTACCTGGGCTGTGCCTCAGTTAACGCCCCCCGCAGTGAGGTGGAGGCACTGCGGATGATGAGCATTCTTCGCGGCCAGTGCCAGATGCCACTCGACGTCACTCTCTCTGTTCCCGGAGTCTCAGAGGGAACCGTCAGGTAAAGGACAGAGGGGGTGGAGCTTATCTGTTATCTGTTGCACCTGTATCACATACACCTGTATGTTTGGGATCAACGTGGAGAAAAGAGAGAATTAGAGCGATGAGTTAGTTCTCAGCATTTTACTTTCCGAACAGGAGAGCAAGGTAACGGAGTCTGATGTAGCTGCACATGTAGCCACACCCACAAATCTCTCAGAACTCCCAAATTTTCATGTGCGATACAGTTATCTTTTTTGAGCTGGATTTTATAACACATCTTTACCCTTTTGTGTTTAGCAAATATAATAAATAAGGGTATTATACGCTCATTTTGCCACAGAACACGGTAAGGAAAAAAAGCAAGGCTTTATTAGCCTGATCGTATGCATTCTCTCTCTTTCTCTCTCTCTCTCTCTCTGTCTCAGGTTGTTGGACCCTCAGAGCGGGACAGAGATTTCTAACTGCCCCATCTATAAGATCCTGTTCTGTGTCCGGGGTCATGACGGGACACCAGAGAGCGACTGTTTCGCCTTCACAGAGAGCCACTACAACACTGAGATCTTCCGCATCCACGTCTTCCGTTGCGAGATCCAAGAAGCGGTGAGACTTACACAGACACGCATGCACACAAATGTAAAACCAGCATTTAAAAAAATATTTTTTTAAATTAGCCACTTTAGAATTACTTCCAGTTTTTAATAATAAAACCTGCAGCATCCCTGGAAAGAGTGTTGTGACGTGACTGATCAGGATAGAGATATTGTATAAATCTACTGTATACAAACTGTCACATCTGTAAGGTGCAGTTTTGTGGCTTGTCCACTAGGTGGGGCTGATAATTAAGATGAATACAATTTCTCCTTTTATTAGGCCACATTATTGTACAGTGTGCATTACACACCCGCACGTACACGCACAATAAGAAAAGTGTGACTAACAGGTTAATATTTTGTTTAAAATTGGCAGGGGGAAAAAAAAAGGGAGCTTAATAGAGTATGTTTAAAAAAAAAAAAAAAGAAAAAATGGTATTGTTTTGGTAAGTAAATAAAGTGAATAGTATAACATAAGTATTGTCAAAAATCATTTAAAATAGCAGAAAATGTGTAGTACACGGGTAAAAGCATGTATAAATAAAAGCAGTTTTTTTGACTCACACTCGTCCCTTTTGTTGATAGGAACCATAGGTGACTGTTTTAAGAGACGTTTACTGTCTCTTTTACTGTTATTTATGGTTTTATGCCAGGATTATACAGCAGTTCTGACAAGATTAATCTGATTTGAACGAAAGGCATCGCACAAGTGATGATAATAGTTACACCTCACAGTGCTGTTACTGTCTATCTGTATGACTGGGCGTGTCCCAGGTGTTGTCCAGTGGTTAATGACACTGACTGTGCGTCTCGGCGTGGGTGAGAGTCGGTCTGTACGGTCCGCAGTACTGAGGAGAGAGCAGCTGCCTGACCACACCCACATTCACGCCCAGTCACAGACGCACTTTCAGCAACAAACAACACACATCTGATAACGTTATGTCGTCTTAAACAACACGCCTCACGTCTCTGCAGTAATCACTTCTAAGTCCTTATTCTGAATCGCCTCTGAAGCATCTGTATTCAAAATAACTGGTTAAATAAAGAAACAAATCATAAACTATTGATAATAAATGGTGTTTGTGGAGCTGTTGTATAAAAGCGATATCGCACTCGAGGTCGTGCTGTTGTACTGAATATCAGCATACCATGTGATATTGCTTCATTGTACAGTTACAAATATATGAGTGTGCGAGAGAGAGAAACGTAATAGTCCAGGGCCATTAGAGTCATCTCACTTCTCTGATATCGCCACTAACGAGCCTGTTAATGACTGTAAACGAGACAAACGGCCTGCAGTACAGCATGCTTTAAAACTCCAAATCATTGTGTGTGTGTGTGTGTGTGTGTGTGTGTGTGTGTGTGTGTTCCAATACAGGTCAGCAGAATACTCTACAGCTTCGCCACAGCTTTTCGGCGGTCGGCCAATAAGGCGTCGCTCACAGCACAGGCTCCGCCCCTCACGCCAGACAGCGACGTGTTCACCTTCACCGTCAGTCTGGAGATCAAAGAGGATGATGGGAAGGGCACCTTCAGGTGAACATTGTTAATTAAATATTCAAATTAAAGCACACATTCACAATGATTTCTCATTGTTCTAAGTAATTATAGATCTTTATAAATGATTTAAAACGGTAATATTTTGAAATAAACAAGTCTTTACTGTGTGGAATGTAAATAAATACCACCGCTGTCTTCTTGTCCTCTGGGTTTGTTTCTGAACTTTCCCTTCACTGCATCAACTGAATAAATCCTTTTTATGTAAAGTTGATATTTATAACTTCATGCACTTTTGGAAGTCATCTGTCCTGTTCTGATGGTCTGATAAAAATAGAAGAGAAGAGCCCTTCTCTTTCTTTTGGTTTCTTTTTCATGAAAGTACAGACAAGTACTTCCTCTAATTTATCTCCCTCATGTCCTTTGCTGACTTTCCCCCCCATTAAGAGATTATTCACACCCACAAGACAGAAATCCCCTCACCCTCCATGTGTGTGTGGTGTGTGTGTGCGCGTGCTCTCTCCTGAACTTTGTGTTATAGCAGTGTCATGGTACGATGTACTTGACATCTTTGGTTTAATTAAAACAAGCTCTGTTAGCATGGTTTACTCGAATTAGCGTGAACATTGCAATCAAACCCTCGGAGCGCACCAAGTAGAAGAACCGAGACGGCTTGTAAGGGTGGGTCTCTGTCCGCTTCCAAACGCGCCCTGGTGCAGTTTGATTGAAATCAAAGTGAACACTTCACGGAGGTATGTAAACAAACCGAGTGTGCTTTGAAAGCATCATCTGATAATGATGACTGAACCTGAGAACTTTCACGGTAAGCCAGGATTTTCTCCTCACTCCCTGCCCGATCAAACTGCCTCCTCGCCATCAGGTGTTAGAGATGAAGAGTGGAACGGTGAGCGTTCTCACATACAGGTGTTTATTATCGGATGATGCTAGCAAAGCAGATTTGGTTTGTTTTAGTGAATGAGGAAACATCACCAGGAGGCCTGAACGGCAAGTTTCATTATAAAAAGCTTTTACAGATCGTCCCCGACTTATTTTTATTACTTTTGTTTTATTATTCAAGTACATTCGAGTTACAAATGGCTGCAGATACGAACGGACCGCGGTTCCACACACATTTGTGGATTCAAACAAATCAGTCAGGATTGAATCAGTCCGGGAGCATGATGATGGAAAATGTCTGTCCTGTAAAGCCGCCCTGATGGTGAATAATCCTAATTTCCTCAAGTGGAAAACAGCTCTGAGACAAAATGGCTCGAGGTACCTTCAAGGGAAACTATTTTTACAAGAAGTTGTTGATTTTCAGGTTTAAGGATCCGGGTTCGAGACCCGCAGTTTAACACTGGTCAGATGTAAAAGTTTGTAAAAGTTTGAGATATTATAATATGTATATAAACAAACAGATCAACCGCACCAGAGTCAAGTGTGAACACACACGCACACATACACGCCATTAGTAGTTTAGTAAAGAGTTGTATTCAGCTGTGAGATTAGTATCTGTTTAGTTTCTCAGCTAAATCGCAGTGTTTTAAAAGGAATGAAACATTTCCAGACGTTCTGTTATAATGCCGGACAATAATCAACTCGATGGCGGTACCACAGTGGAACTCCGCTTTCTCTCACTACCTCATCACTCATTACATTATAGAACAGGAAAAACAAAAGCAGATGAATGAAAAACAGCTTCTTAAACGAGCACCTGATGGGCCGTGGAGTGAAACACAACACAACGGCTGACTGGTTACATCATCACCAGAAATCAGCTGAGAAACGGCTGACGTGTTCAGGGCTCAGGAGAAGCCGAGCACTTCATCAGAAGCGTTGGTTCAAGATGTAAAGTCCCTGTTCAGGTTTTCAGACTGTTCTTCTATAAAGAGTTTGGAAATGAACCAATGAGCTACAAGATGAATTCAGTGCTTATGAATATTAAAGAAAAACATTTCGCTGAATAAAAGCCTCATGGTTTTTTATGATCGAGGGTCTGAGGGCAGATGTTACGTCAGTATTCATAACAAAACATTCTTATTGATCGTACTTAAAAACAGAATCAGTGGCAGCATTATAGGTGTTAGTAGAGTGTGTGTGTGTGTGTGTGTGTGTGTGTGTGTGTGGCTTCATCAGCAGTAAAGCACCAGCTCAGCTTTTCACTTTTGACTGAAAGCTTGGAGGCAGACTGAAACAGTGCCGTCATCACCGAGCTGGGAAAAGAAGCTTATTTTTAGGCTGTACCTCAGCACCATGCTTGTGTGTGTGTGTGTGTGTGTGTGTGTGTGTGTGTGTGTGTGTGTGTGTGTGTGTGTGTGAGACAGACACTGAGTGAGTGTTTTTTATACTTGTATAATAAAGTAATCCTGAAAAAAAAAATCTCAAACTTTTCAAGCATTCACAGACAATGCAACTGAGCTAGCAGGGTCAGATCTGGTTAAAAGTTTGCATCCCCCTTCTGTATGCTCTTGATGATTTATTTAAACTGAGTCTTATTAGTGTGTCTGATGTCTAATTTAAGCCGTAAAATGTTGAAACTGAAACGCTGAAATTCTCAAGCAGCCGTTTTAAGGCTCAGTGAGAAGCAGGAAAAATCTTTCACACGCCCCAAACCAGAAAATAGTGACCTTTCACAAAGCTGGAGAAGGAGATTAAAAGATTTCAGAGTCTTTAGCGGGAGTGTTTACGGTTTAATTTTTTTTTTTTAAATCATCATTTAGCAACATAAATATGGAAAGTAAAAGAAAGCGAAATCTATAATGACCTGAAAAACAAATAGTAGCAGAACTGAAACATCTGGAGAAATAAAAAGTAAATAATCAGATACATAACTTTTTCATCGTTAAGGTTTTACACCCAACACTGTAGAATCCTGGATTCTGATTGGTCAGGAGGTGTTGCTTTATTTATTTATTTTTTATCTACGTTCGTTTTTTTTTTTTTTTTTTAACATTTTTTAACAAATTGACACAAATTAACGTTTTAACAGGAAGGAGTCTCCAGTGTTCACACTTTGTTGCAGCTGTAAATAAATTATTTTTTTCTGGCATCTTCTGGGCAGAGGTGTTTTTATTTTTCATTTCAGGGTTTCTCTGTAATGTGAAGAGCTGCGTTTATAAGACATACACACGTGGACAAAATTGTTGGTACCCTTCGGTCAATGAAAGAAAAACTCACAATGGTCACAGAAATAACTTTAATCTGACAAAAGTAATAATAAATAAGAATTCTATGAATGTTAACCAGTGAACGTCAGACATTGCTTTTCAACCATGCTTCATCGGAATTATAAAAAAAAAAAAATTTACTCATGGAACAGGCCTGGACAAAAATGATGGTACCCCTAACTTAATAGTTTGTTGCACAACCTTTTGAGGCAATCGCTGCAATCAAACGATTCCTGTGACTGTCAATGAGACTTCTGCACCTCTCTGCAGGTATTTTGGCCCACTCCTCATGAGCAAGCTGCTCCAGTTGTTTCCGGTTTGAAGGGTGCCTTTTCCAGACGGCATGTTTCAGCTCCTTCCAAAGATGCTCAATAGCATTGAGGTCAGGGCTCATAGAAGGCCACTTTGGAATAGTCCAATGTTTTCCTCTTAGCCATTCTTGGGTGTTTTTAGCTGTGTGTTTTGGGTCATTGTCCTGTTGCAAGACCCATGACCTGCGACTGAGACCCGGCCAGCACATTTCTCTCTAGAATCCCTTGATAGTCTTGAGATTTCATTGTACCCTGCACAGATTCAAGACACCCTGTGCCAGATGCAGCAAAGCAGTCCCAGAACATAACAGAGCCTCCTCCATGTTTCACAGTAGGGACAGTGTTCTTTTCTTCATATGCTTCATTTTTCCGTCTGTGAACATAGAGCTGATGTGCCTTGGCAAAAAGTTCCATTTTTGTCTCATCTGTCCATAGGACATTCTCCCAGAAGCTTTGTGGCTTGTCAACATGTAGTTTGGCATATTCCAGTCTGGCTTTTTTATGATTTGTTTTCAACAATGGTGTCCTCCTTGGTCGTCTCCCATGTAGTCCACTTTGGCTCAAACGACGACGGATGGTGCGATCTGACACTGATGTTCCTTGAGCATGAAGTTCACCTTGGATCTCTTTAGAAGTCTTTCTGGGCTCTTTTGTTACCATTCGGATTATCCGTCTCTTTGATTTGTCATCAATTTTCCTCCTGCGGCCACGTCCAGGGAGGTCGGCTACAGTCCCATGGATCTTAAATTTCTGAATAATATGTGCAACTGAATTCACAGGAACATCTAGCTGCTTGGAGATGGTCTTATAGCCTTTACCTTTAACATGCTTGTCTATAATTTTCTTTCGAATCTCCTGAGACAACTCTTTCCTTCGCTTCCTCTGGTCCATGTTGAGTGTGGTACATACCATGTCACCAAACAACACAGTGACTACCTGGAGCCCTATATATAGGCCCACTGACTGATTACAAGATTGTAGACACCTGTGATGCTAATTAGTGGACACACCTTGAATTAACATGTCCCTTTGGTCACATTATTTTCAGTATTTTCTAGGGGTACCATCATTTTTGTCCAGGCCTGTTCCATGAGTTTATTTTTTTAAATAATTCCGTTGAAGCATGGTTGAAAAGCAATGTCTGACTTTCATTGGTTAACATTCATAGAATTTTTTTTAATTATTACTTTTGTCAGATTAAAGTTATTTCTGTGACCATTGTGAGTTTCTTTCATTGACCGAAGGGTACCAACAATTTTGTCCACGTGTGTAAGTGTTGAGGGAATGAGCGTTTATAGCTGCTGTAAAGGAAATGAAAAGTTATGTCATGGACATTGTATCACTTGTGCTAAAAATAAAAAAACAAAAATAAACCCCAAAACTCACTGATTATTTCACTCCAATAGCACAACATGGACTGGTTTATTCCTTACAGTAATGTAATAAAAATATTACAGAGCTTCACATGGATAAATAATTATTAAATATACTAATGTATAAATTTACAAATCAAACTAAATGTACTGTACATGATCGAACAAATTAAAGATGTAAAATTGTTTAAAAAAACAAATCACGATTTTGTTAAACATGTATAATTGAATTCTTTGTTCTTTTTTTTTCTTTTGCCATTTTTACATCACATCAAATAAAAGAGAATGATTTTTTGGGATTGTAGAAGGTACATACAAAAGTAAACACGATGCAGTCATCTAAAGTTCTTGTTTTAAAATGTGCGTGACTTGGATAAGTAGATACGAGGGTGAGTCAAAAATTGTCTGCACTCCAGTCATATTAAACCTCCTGTAATCGTAACGTCTTATCAGCGCTTTCCGTTCAAGCGTACTGTCTGCCATCAGCTGGAAAATTCATCAACTCTCGCAGCTTTCTGTGATGCCAAAGGGCCAGAAGTATTGGAACACAGTCAGGAAAAAGGTTCAACCATCAACAGTGTTGATATCCAAGGGCGTTGTGATCTCACACACTTTTGCACACACTGTCGACACGCTGAGCTGTTAGTGTCCTCAAAAATAAAATAAAAATGTAATATTTTATTAATTGTCTAAATATTCAGCCATTACAATAATTATACATTTACAAATCAAAACTCATTTCAATAATAATTTAATACCATCTCTGGGCTTCTAAGTGTTTTGAAACACGAGTGCTTTTTACACTAAAACCTCCAGCCTCATACTATTTTATTCATTAAAACCACATCTTTATGTTTTGTTTCTAAACAGCGCCGTGTCCAAGGACAAGGACAGACAGAGCTTCAAGCTTCGTCCTGGGATGGACAAAAAGATCGTCATCTACGTCCAACAGACGTCTAACAAAGAGCTGGCTATCGAGAGGTTTGTCTCTCTATGAATGTCCTCCTGTCTCTCAGAGACGTTCAATTCCATCACGATAAACACACAGCTTTTAATGAGCCATCCTCCCGAAAGACCAGAGTGTGATGGATGGATGGACGGATGGATGTCTTTCCCTTGAGACTAAAGACAGCTGTGTGACGTTCATACAACATTTATTTAAAAAAAAAAAAAAAAAACTGAAGCAGAATGTTCTCTGATTAAAGCGAGAGGATGAATAATGTCAGGATTTTGACGTGCGTGAGAATCAGGGCTTTGAAATCCATTAGTATGCAAATGTGATCGAATATTTATGAGTCTATGATGGTTTAGTGATGCACATTTTATCCGTAGCTTCACTGTGTGTTCGTTACACAAAAGACACAACATGGATTCTTTTCTTTCTTAAGCAAAGAAATTAATAGTTTGTGTGTTAGTTTTCATTTAATGTTAAAAATACTTAAGGGTTATACATGTGGTATATGTAGATTTATAGCTGTTATGCTGAACCGGTCTCGAACTGTTTACAGACCGCCAGGAATTACCTACAGTGTCGAGACTCGTCATTATTATTTCTCATAAAGCCTCTAAAATCATTCAATACTTGCTGTTCCTCTTGGACCATAAAGAGGAACCCGTCCTCAGAGTTCTTCCGTCCTGTCCCGTCAGCTCACCTGTTAACGGCGACATGTTTTTGGATTCCTTCTTACGAACACAATTTTTAAATTTAATGTTTAAAATCAAGATTTTACTCAATCTTATTTCATGTCACCCGTCAGCACGGCGAAGTGAAAAATAAGCACTCAGCGTACTGACTGGGGCAGAGCCTCGAATCGGTTCATCCTCACTACTCAAGCTCACTACAGTGTTGGTGGAAATAGTGTTCTGCCTCCTGGACACTACTGGACACGTCATACACGCACGCGCGTTACTTAACTAGCGCTGTGGTGTTGGCTAAGAATTGTCTCGCCGTCATCATTGCTCTAATCCTAAACTCGAACAGAATGAAGTACGTGTTAAGGCTGTGCGAGTCCGGCAGCTACAGAAAGACACAAACTTTTGACTGCAAAAACATAATGGATACATTAGTTATGGTGTCAGTAGAACGTGTCAAACTATGTAAACAGTGTGTGTGTGTGTGGGTTGCAGGTGTTTCGGCCTTCTCTTAAGCCCAGGGAAGAACGTGAAGAACAGTGACATGCACCTGTTAGACCTGGTAAGTCTCACAATCCGGTCTGTTCGTAACGCTCAGATTAAATAAATAACTGAGATCACACAGTTTACGGGTCCTTTATCTCTAGCGCTCGCATGAATAAAAAAAAAAAAAACGAAAACAAGAATGATACACAAACAAACAATGAATCAAACCCAAATGTGTACTATGAAAAATGGTCAACCCTATGGTGCACCAAAGACATTGAAGATATTTACAAATTATATACAGTGTTTTTAATGTGTTGGTGTGTGTGTGCAATGTTTATTGTACGTGTGTGTGTGTGTGTGTGTGTGTGTGTGGTGCGGGAGAATGTTTTGTTCTCACCGGTTCAGTGAATCATTGGTATTTGGTTCACTGTACGGTTTATTTTTTGCGTAATACGTATTTTCATTTGGTTCATTGTTTGTTTGTGTCTCGTTCTTGGTGTTTTTATTAATGCCTGCGCTCGAGATAAAGATAAATTGTCATCTCAGTTAATTATTTAATCTGAGCGTTTACAAGTTAACTTTTCTTTTTTTATTGGGTACTACCTCTATTTTTGTCTCTTCTCTCCTGCCTTCTCTCTGTCTTTCTGTCTCACTTACTTCTTTTCCCTGTGAGTTAACTCTCTCCTCTCTCCCTCCTCATCCTTTTCCTTATCTGTTTCATCTGCTCATCCATTTTTTTTCCTCCTTTTCTTCTAATCTTCTAATCTTATTTTCTCTGCAGGAGTCGATGGGGAAAGGTTCAGACGGTAAATCTTACATCATTACAGGGAGCTGGAATCCCAACACTCCTCAATTTCAGGCCGTCAATGAGGAGACACCTAAAGGTACACACACGCACACACAGAGATGAGATGAGAGAGAAAAAAAAAAAACTAAGATTGAGCCTGTAGTTCATTGTGATGGAATCAGCAGTCCCCCCCCTAATTCCACACACAAGTTAAGTGCAGGTTAATTTTTTTTATTTTTACTTTATATATTGTATTCATTATTTCTATGTATGTAGAACGAATAATTTGAGTTTTCATTATTTCTTATGGGAAAATTCTATTTGGTTTACGAGTGTTTTTGGAATACGAGCCCACTTCCGGAACGAAGTCTTTTGAGAAGGCTGTAAGTGTGTGTGTGTGTGTGTGTGTGTGTGTGTGTGTGTGTGTGTGTGTGTGAGAAGATAAGTTCATGTACATGACGACGGCGGTGGACCTGGTGATCACGGAGGTGGAGGAGCCGGTGCGCTTCCTGTTGGAGACGCGTGTGAGAGTGTGTCCGCCCACCGACAGGCTCTTCTGGCCGTTTAGCAAGCGCAGCTACACCGAGACCTTCTACTTAAAACTGAGACAGGTGAATAAGCTTAGACTCAAACTAAAACCGTTCCAATGCGGGGGGCGGGTCTACAGACTACATGACTTGGCTACATGGATAGCCATTTTAGTCAATATATTTCTATCTTTTTATAGTTAGTTTAAGAGTTTGATGAAGTGATAGAGTGTGTGTGTGTGTGTGTGTGTGTGTGTGTGTGTGTGTGTGTGTGTGTTTTTTGCAGCTGGAGAGGAAGAGTAACACGGACACGCTGTATGAAGTGGTGAGTTTGGAGAGCGAAACCGAGAGAGAGAGGAAGAAAACGACGGCGAGTCCCGGCATCCTTTCCTCGGCGTCACACGGCTCCATGGCGCCCTCGCCTCCTGAGGATGACGAGGAGGAAGGTGGGATATAATGTGTTATATTTCCTGATCATGTGATCAGCTGAAAATACAGAAAAATGTTGAACGTAAAGATTACCCCCTCCAAAAAAAACACAAATTGCCCTTAGTTGAGTGCTTTATGATGAAGTCACTCCTGAGTGAGGAGCTAAGCGTGTGTATGTGTGTGTGTGTGTGTGTGTGTGTGTGTGTGTGTGTGTGTGTGTGTGTGTGTGTGTGTGGTGTAGATGTGTTTCCTAAACATGACTAAACCCAGGCTTATGAGCAGATCAAAGCTCTGACTGATAAATTATTTTCCGTACTCAAACACTTCTATAGAAACACACACACACACTTTTTACACACACAGGCGTATTCTTTTTCTCATCATTGTTCTCCTTCTCCATCTCAGTCTTCTTTGTTTTTCTCCTTTTCCTCATTCTCTCTCCTTATTATTTTCCTCCTATTCTCATCTTTTTTCATTCTTCTTTTTTCTTCTTCTTCTCTCCTCATTCTTTTTCTCCCTCTTTTTTTCTTCCTTTTTTCCTCCTGCTTTTTCTCCTGCTCTCATTCTTCTTTTCCATACTTTTCTCCCCATTCTTTTCCCTATTCTTCTCATCCTCCCTTCTTTTCCCCCTTCTCAAGCCTTTTCATTCTTCTACTCATTTTAATTTTTTTTTTCCTGCTGGTCATGTGGTTGTTGTTTTTCTTTTTTTTTAAAAATCATTTTCTCCCCTGTTTTTTTCTTGTTCATCTTCTCATCTTTTCTTTCTTTCCCATGTTTTCTTTATTCCTTTCTTCAGCCTGTGTTCATACAGACAGTGTGTTTATATATTGAGGTTATATATAATAATAATTTTTAATGGTATTCATTTCTAATTTGTGTAGGTAGGGTTTTGTCTTTTTTTCATTTTGAAACAAAATGATGGTCCTTTTCTTAAATGTTTTTCCTTGTTTCAGTCTGAAGCTGAGAGGGAATTCTTTTGAGCCCATGACTTTATTATTTTATCCTAACTGGTTTTTTAAAATTAATTTATTGTTATTATTTTGCTGTATAAACAGCTGAGATGTAAATCTGTCTGAAGTATTTTTTCTTTTTCTTTCTTGTCTCTCAGATAACGATGAGCCGCTGCTGAGTGGATCTGGAGATGTCTCTAAAGAGTGTGCTGAAAAGATTCTGGAGACCTGGGGAGACCTGCTGTCCAAATGGTGAGTCCTCTGGTTTCCAGTCGGGGTTAACTATCGTCAGGACTCAGACCTGCTGAGATGTAAGAACTCGGACGGTTCAGGACTCGGACGGTTCAAATCCTACTTTAACTTTTTCTCTCTCCCCTTTGTTCTTCATTATTTCTTTCCTTTCCACTTTTTCTTCTTCTCCTCCTTCTCCCCTTTCTTCTTACCTGCCTCCTTCTTTTTCTTCTTTCTCTAGTTTTCTACTGTTTCCCCCTTATACTCATTTATCTCTTTCTTCTCCTTTTATTGATTTTTTTATTCTTCTTCCCCTTTTCCCCCTTCATTTTGCCCTTCTTCTTCTCTGCCTCCTACTTCTTCTCCCCTTGTTCCCCATCTTTTTTCTCATTCTTCCCCTTCTACTATTTTTCTTCTTTTTCTTTCTTTCTTTCTTTCTTTCTTTCTTTCTTTCTTTCTTTCTTCTTCTCCTCCTCCTTATTTCTCCTCTTCTTTCTTCTTTTTCCTAACTCATTCAGACAGTATTTCCTGTACTGTGGGGTTGGACAGGGTGAGAGAGCAATAGATGTGTACCCTTTCCGTTACTGTACTACTTTCCTGAAGGAGTGTTTTACGTGCGTTTGTGAATAGTTCATGTATAATGTAGTGAAGTAGTTTATGATGATGTCGATATTATATCGTCCTGTAGTCCTGCTCTAGTACCTTGTTTACCTGCTCTCTGTGTGTGTGTGTGTGTGTGTGTGTGTGTGTGTGTGTGTGTGTTTATGCAGCTCCGCTTCTGTTTATTATTTGCACTTTAAATCAAACTCGGGTCCAAAGCTCTGGAGCAGGGTGCACAAACTTTCGCAGTCAGCCGTATATGAATAGTGCTGAATTGGGTTAGAAAATGAGAGCTTAACAAAAATAAAGAATGTTTGCTTAGGTGTGTGTGTGTGTGTGTGTGTGTGTGTGTGTGTGTGTGTGTCTGTCTCTGGACTACTACTGCATTGTCCTTGAGCAGCATGACTTGGCAAGACACACACACACACACACACACACACACACACACACTGGTGTAACATGGTTTAACCTCCGTCCTTTACAAATTTTAAACATGTACACACACTGAGAACCACCAGACATCAAAACAGCTCATTTTCTTACAGAGCGTTTGTCTTTTATTACTGACTCACTTCTTTCTTTCTCACACACACACACACACGCACCACACACACACCCTTACCCCTCACCCTTAGACTTCTAATTTAAGAACTGGTTTACAGGAGGGAAATGATGAAGAGGAAGGAGAGAGAGAATGAAGGGAGGGACGGTCAGAACCTGATAAGACTCTTATTATTAAGATTATTTCCCGCCACCGTTACTCTCATTGTTCTTAATCAAAACCTCCAGATTAATTCAATTAAAAATGCTCTGGAGTTTAATTACAGACCGCAGCTGCTTTTGTGCCACATGGAGAGAGAGAGAGAGAGTGTGTGTGTGTGTATGTGTGTGTGTGTTTGTGTGTGTGTCACAGACCAAAACTTTCTACATAATAAAAACTTTTGTAATAAATGATATTTAAGACAATTACTAAATTACACCGTTAAGCACTTTGAACTCCGGTGTTTATGTAAATAATAATAAATAGAATCGAAAAATATAATTAAATAAATAAAAAATGTGAAAAAATGATCAACATGTCAGTTTGGACTAAAATGTATATTATAATAATTTATATTACTTATGTTATTACAATTATTGTATAAGCTTATGATCTTTATTTGTATTAAATATTTTCGTTAAGATTTATTTATTTAATATTAATTTTATCTAGATTATCTAAAAATAATCTGATCTAGATTTATCTAAATAGCTTCATTAGAAGTTTTTCTCTCTCAGAATACGGCTCGGGACATTAAAGCACATAATTCATGTGAATAAGACATGAAGGGAAGGAAACAATATGACCTGACTGATAAACCCAGGAGTTTATAACCGATCCATTGCTGAAAATGGAGGTGGAAGTGTGTGAGAGGTGGTTAGGGTCACCAGGGCAGTGTGTGTGCGCGTTTGTGTGTGACTATTACTTCCTCTTACATCACGCTTGAAGCCTGGCTTATTGTGTGTTTAAGTTAGAAATCCAGCCTGAACGCAGGAATACGTTACTAAATAAATTAAAATACAAACGAATAAATCTAGCACTTCAGGTTTGTAGTCATCACTTCCTTCATCGTGTTCCTGAATGACTTTTGCTTTTATTTTTAATTCTTTATTCAGTTTCCTTTCTGATTACGTGACCTGACCGTGCTGAATGTAATGATTTCACGTTCATGTTGGACATAACTAATATAAAAGTCGTTTAAAAAACTTTAGGAGCTAGAAATTCTGAAATCAGGCTTTATCGGCTTCTTTCAGTTAAAGTAAATTAATCAACATCAAGGTCTTGTGATGAAGCAGAGTTACTGTTGATCCACACTGAAGTTGATTACGTTCCTGTCACATAAACGTGCCCAGATGTTTTATTCCATACTGTTCTCATTTATTAAACCATTACACATTATAGTTATGTTAAATATTGTGGGTGTCGTTTGTTACACAGCACTCGGACTGGTGACTCCTTCCATCAGTGTTACATAAATTACAGAAAAGTTCACCACTTCAATGAAAACAAATGTTTATTTATTTTTAAAAAGTGTTTACTTTCGTATGAGTGGAGAGTTCATCTTGTGAATGAGCTGTTACTATAGAAACGTGTGTTAGAACGATTGTGTTAATATAAACCCATGACTCGCAGCTGGAATTAATCGGCACCTTCGGATAACAACCAATCAGATTTGAGATGTGAGCAGCGCTGTTTTATGAAGTACAAACTGTGAGTTAGTGATCGTTTCACTCGAGAGGACGTTGACGCTTTGTTTATGCAGATAATGTCAACTCTAAAAAGCCTCAAAGTTGACTTTAAAAGTCTAAACTGCTTGTAGTTTTATCTTGATTTAAAAACTTTACATTCTTGTGGCGTTTCCCCCCCCCCCCCCCCTCTCTCTCTCCCTGTCTCTCTGTCTCTCGCTCTCTCTCTGTCTCTCGCTCTCTCCCTCTCTCCCTGTCTCTCTGTCTCTCGCTCTCTCCCTGTCTCTCTGTCGCTCTCTCCCTCTCTCCCTGTCTCTGTCTCTCTCTCCCTGTCTCTCTGTCTCTCGCTCTCTCTCTCTCTCTCCCTGTCTCTGTCTCTCTCTCCGTCTCTCTCTCTCTCTCTCTCCCTGTCTCTCTCTCTCTCTCTCTCTCTCTCTCTCCCTCTCCCCTGTCTCTCTCTCTCTCCGTCTCTCTCTCTCTCTCTCCGTCTCTCCCCGTCTCTCTCTCTCTCTCTCTCTCCCCGTCTCTCCCTGTCTCTCTCTCTCTCTCTCCCTGTCTCTCTCTCTCTCTCTCTCCCTGTCTCTCTCTCTCTCTCTCTCCGTCTCTCCCCGTCTCTCTCTCTCTCTCTCTCTCCCCGTCTCTCCCTGTCTCTCTCTCTCTCTGTCTCTGTCTCTCTCTCTCTCTCCCTCTCCCCCGTCTCTCTCTCTCTCTCTCCGTCTCTCCCCGTCTCTCTCTCTCTCTCTCTCTCCCCGTCTCTCCCTGTCTCTCTCTCTCCCTCTCCCCTGTCTCTCTCTCTCCCCTGTCTCTCTCTCTCCGTCTCTCTCTCTCTCTCAGGCACATGAACCTCGCCGTCCGCCCCAAACCTCTCCCTGCTCTCGTCCGCAGCGGCGTCCCCGAAGCCCTCAGGGGGGAGGTGTGGCAACTCCTGGCTGGTTGCCATAACAACGACCATCAGGTGGAGGAGTACCGCACGCTCATTACGAAGGTAAGCCCGAGAGTTTGACTCTGTCTTCTTTCAGACTCTCACTCAACGTATGTGTGAATGTCACCTGGTGTAGGTCTGATCTAATCTAATCAGGTGTGGATTCAGGTTTAGTCCCTGCACCGGTACATGTTTACACTAATGTTACCTGGACGGCCCTCAGAGCTGGTTACTATTAATTTATCTTTTGGGTCATCATGCTTGACTACAGGTAGGTCACCTGATCATCAGACCGGAAATACAAGTCGTCACTTTACATGTCACTTTTTGGGGAAGAAAAGTTGAAAATAGTCTTATTTTAGCTGGTTTTAATCATTGATCTCAGCAAAATTTATTTCTAGACGTTCTACTTTAGTTTTGTTTTTTCCACATTTAGGTTAATAAATAAAAATTTTAACTTCTAGACTTAGAACTGGTAATAATGATTAAAACATTGTATTTGCAGGGACAAAATCTGTTTCTAAGTCTCTCTTTAACCCTGATAAATATACACACGTCAGAGTGGCTTCATATGCTTTTGCATCACTCGATTGTTTATCTTATAAATCACTTAAACGCTTCTAAATACACTCAACTATCTTAATACACAATCCAACAAACATGATAGTGTGTTCATTATTACAGTGCATTGTATTGTGTGTGTGTGTGTGTGTGTGTGTGTGTGTGTGTGTGTGTGTGTGTGTATATATGTATGTATGTATGTGTATATGTATGTATATATATGTATATATATATGTATATATATATATATACATATATATACATACATATACATATATACATACATATACATATATAAATTTTAGTGAAAAAGAGGCTTTCCTGTCTTTTTATTTCTTAAAAACAAGAATGTAGCATGTAAAGGTTGTCTATGTAGATGGATAGAAAATAGTTTTTTCTATCCTAATTTAAACTCCTGAACTCCACATGGTAGATGATTTTTTTTTTTTTTATGTTTTCTAAGTATGTTTACAAAAAGAAACCTTAATGTGAAATGTATTTAGCTGTTTCTTGCATTACAACAATATTTTTTGATTGTGTCACTTTTGATCTCCATTACTTCTAATACTTCTACATCACTAATAATCCTGGGATGTTAAATAGTCGGCTGTATCAGGACTGAAAACTCCGTACGTTCGAGTCTCTTCTGCTGTGACGCTCACGAGCGCGTGTACGACCTTCACAGAATTGTTTTATTGTATCTGAGACTGATCGTCCAATCACACGTCTGATTGATCTGTGCGTCTCTAGATCCAGATGGAATTGAGGATTAGATCCTCCTCACCTGACTCGAGCTCAAGTTTTAGTTATTTTTTAAATTTTCTTTCCTTTGTGATTTGAAGATCAGGAATGATCCTTTTTATATTCCTGACATTATCAGAGTGTGATCAGCTCTTTAGTGTGTTTCTTTAGTGCCAACACACAAAAAACACACAATTTCCATCATTTTTTCCGTCCCGGATCCAGGCAGGTCACGTCCGCTCTGAGGAAGTGACTGGATTTTTTTTTGTTGTTGAAGTCTTAGTCATGTTACTAACGGAGGCAAACTGAACTGAATAATAAAAGTGTGTGTGTGTGTGTGTGTATGTGTGTAGATGTGTGTAAATTAGATTTTCTCCTTGACAGGTAGTACTTAAACGGTTCTCACGGTCTGAGTTCCGCTAATGTTTCCCACTCGGCCCGTCCTGTAACCCGAGTTGTATCCTCACAACCTGGAACTGCAGGAGCTCTGACGATGTTTTCCCCTTAAAATGGACGACGTACTTCCTCAGCCTGAGCGATCTAATTTGCAACAAACCAGTTAAACAATCTAACGTATAGCGATGGCTATGGCAAGACGCAGCAACATTAATGTGCGCCTGAGGTCCGGTTCAGACCCAGTATTAATGTCCAGCTCGTGCCGAAATGTTTAGCCATGTAACGCGTGTCCCGAAGTGTCCGGTCATGACCGGATTTCATACACCATTTCTGCAAGAGGGAGAGCGTCGCAAACATTAATAACATCCACGCTGAGTTTGTTTTCAGACTCCTGTATGTTCTGTACGCTGTGTAGTTTACGCTGCAAAGGTTGTTCAGTCTCGTGTCTCAGCTTTCCTCTGACTCGGGTTCGAGTGATCGACTCGTGACGCGGCACCGGACCTCATTTACACCTGCCTTTATTCAGCGTTGTCCACTTTTGAAGCTAATCAATTAAGACGTACATTAACACCTTAACAAGGGTGAACAGGATTTGAGGGAGCTTTTTTTGTCACTCACACCCTTGTCGAGCCTGGCCGGGAATCGACCCTGTACCCTGGACGTGCAAGGCGACAGTGCTAACCACCACACCACCGTACCGCCGTGTTATTTATATATATATATATATATATATATATATATAACTATTGAAATAAATGAATAAGTAGCTTAAACTATTTCTATGTTGCATCCTACAGATATCCTGAATTATTCTTACTATTTTATTTGTTGTCTAAATCTCCAGTACTCACCACACTCCTGCAGTTCTACAGCTCGGCCCTTTGACTCAGGCTTGCAGCTTCACGTCTACAATTAAAAACCACGTATTATTCTGGTATTATTGCATTCAAGTCGATTAGGTTTCTAACAGTAGTCACACTGCGATCACTTTTCTTGGACATGAAGGTGATTGCCCGAGTCTGTTCCCCACTCATTCTCAGCGAGGGAACACAGCAGGGTTCCATTCCAACACTCCACCGAGTCATTGTGTCAGAGACGTAGTTTCCTCGAAACAGCTTGTTCCCACTCTGCTTTCTATTGTTCCTGATATTCTGTTGTGTGAGTTTGAACCGTCTGTTCAGAGCTTTTTTTTTTTTTTAATATATAATTTTTTTCACACAGAGTCCTCAGGGAGATCGGAACGATCCAGAGCTGGCACTCGGACTAAAAGCCCCTGCTGGTGTTTCTCACACGCGCACACACACTAGCGACAAAAAGATTGTTGTGCAGTGCTCTAGTTAAAGATTTTTCTCACTAGACTGAGCCAGGACTGTTGAGGCAGAGCTGTGTGAAGGTTGTGTGTTCTGAAACACAGGCCTGGATGTATTTTGGAAACTGCGTAGCTGACAGTTATGTCTCCGTGTCCTTAGATGACTGTCATGGCATTATCACGCTAAACAACCTGTAGCGCACCACACCGCCGTTTCTGCCATGAATAATTTACATTACGGTCCAGTGTGTCCGTATTGTCTCCTGTTTACATTCTGTTTACTGCAGACTGGTTCTACGTCATGTGTTGTACATGAAGAGTACTGAAGAGATGTTAAGGTGTGTGTGTGTGTGTGTGTGTGTGTGTGTTAACCTTTCACTGCTTAATATAAGAATAAAATCGAGTCATTGCTGTAAGGCCACAGTGTCGTGTGGATCTTTAGTCCAGAGCCGTTGGTGAGATAAAAAAGCACATCTGTGTCACGGTGTACAGAGAGGCGGCTTCAGCTCGAGCTAAACTAAACACGTTCAACATTTCATTACTTAACATAACATTGTTAAATATGAGCATACTCTATATACACTGTTTATATATAGACCCTAGGTTGTTAAGAGGTCATGTTGTTTGATCGGACATTTATTGATCATGATGCCTGCTGATTTATTTATTGATTTATTTTTGTAAGCATTAAAATTACTTTTTGTATATTCACATTTTTGCTACTGCTGCTTCCCAGCCAAACCTCCTTATAACGTTATCACAAGGACTGTACAAGTAATCCCCGACTTACAACCGACTTCCGCTCCAGGAGCACATTCGTAAGTCGGATTTGTTCTCAAGTCTTTTATGTATGATAAAGTGAGTCTTATGTGACAAAGTATCACTTATTATACAAAGTAAAGCTTACTAAATATACTTAACTAAGTTTCCCCACACTAAAATCATGTGGCCTAAAAACGTAATCGCGCCTAAGGAAATTAATCTCACACACTGAGACATCTCACAGTGTTGTCTCTGCACCTTTAATTCGCAAGGGGAATCCAGGACGCCATTGTGTCTCCGAGCTGTTTTCCACTGTATTGGACTGTGAACTTAGAAATTAGGATTATTCACCATCAGGACAGCTTTACATGACAGACATTTTCAGTCATAGTGCACCCAGACTGATTCATTGAAACCAGTGAGGCCGACTCATTTCTCCCACACGCGCGCACACACACACACACACACACACACACACATACAACATACCGGACTTTAAACATTATATACATTCACTTACACACTGAAAATATTGTATATAATTTGTAAATATTGGTATCTGGTGCACTGCAGTGTCTATCTTTTTGTACAATACTCGTAAGCTATGTGATTTGTTCGCATCTACGAATGTTTGTAAACTGCGGAAATTTGTAACTCAAACGTTTGTAAATCGGGGACGACCTGTATTTTAATTTCCTGCTCCTCTCTTGTCCATCATGTGACACCAATTCCAGAAATATGTGTTTAGAGTAAAGAACAGGCATGTGAGCTGATGCATATACAGTAATTTTTGTTTCTTTAATTTTGATTCCTGATGTTTTTTTTTTGTTTTTTTTTAAGCTGTAAAATTGTTTGCATTGTTTATGGCAAACAGAAGTCACAAAAGTCAATCGTCTGTTTACATCATCGTTCAGTCCGAGAGTTTCTTGTGCTTAATGTGTATCTGGATGAAATATTGTTGGCATAGGGATTGGTTACGAAGCAATAATAATAATAATTTTTTAAAAACTGGACGTGTCAGTGCTCAGAGCCTAGGAACTTATAAGTAAAAATAAATAAAGAAAACCTTAAAACTAACATCTTACCAAATAGCATGTACTCGAGTAAAGTCAGTTTTAAGTGTTGAGTAATTCTGCGTTGTGTAGTTATGCAGATGAAGTAACAGGAATGATGTGTTTGTCCTGGACTCGGCCGTGTCACTCACAGTTGTGTCAAATCTACATCGTCTGCAGCAGCGCGGCTCCCAGGTGGCTACAAGATGTTCATGCCCGAGCTCAAATATATTCAACCTGTTTCAAACACATGTTTTATGTGTCACATACACGGCCTCACACAGTGTGATATTCAGTGAAAAGCTTATAGTGTATGTGTGTGTGACGGAGAGAGAGAGAGACAGAATAAGAGAAATGGATGTCCATGAGTACATGGCTGAAGTCATGCAAACATTAACAGCTTGTCTTGTATGGTCTCCACCCTCTGTGTGTGTATGTGTGTGTGTGTGTGTGTGTGTGTGTGTGTGTGCTGTGTAACACTGACATTTTTAACATTTAAACATTGAGTGATTTCACAGGAGTAAGTAAAGGGTCGTATCTCCAGCAGCAGGAGAAGGGTGTGGGTTTTTGCCCTTCAGTTCCTTCTTGTGCTTTAAATACCTATTACACAATCTGTCATATTCTATTCTGCTTTACTCTCTTCCATCTCTCCGCTCTGTTCAATTCAATCCTTACACTCTCTATTCTGTTCATCTCTCTGATTGATCCTGTTCTACTTTATTTGATTTTAAATCATTCCATTCAATTCAATTTCTGTTATATTTTGTGTTTGTGTCTGCTCTGTTCTGTTACATCGCCTGGCCAAAAATACTCTCACACAGTCACCTTAAACTTCGATTATAGCACAAAAAAAACACAGTGACCCCTCGTTCTCTCGGAACCGCTTTCTCTCTCTCTCACACTCTGCAGTCCTGGAATATGGCGCGTGCCATCAGGGAAGAAGAAACCCACCATAGATGTGATGTCCTGGTGATTCAGTACATTCAGGTGGTCATGTGACTTCATTTTATCGCTACATAACGTTGCTGAGTCTCGACCTGAGCGACTGAAGCGACCCCAGATCATAACACTGTCTCCAGAGGCTTGTACAGTGGACACTATGCATGATGGGAGGGGTAGTGCTTTCACTTTCACTATTAAACAAAGCTCTGATTTCTACTGTTGGTTTTTAAAATTTTTTTTCATTTATTAATTTTTTTATCATGCAACTTCAGGAAGCGTGTAAGTGAGCTCCATGCATGTCCACATTACTCCTACAAAGTTGAGGCTTCAGCATCGTTTCAGGTTTTAATTTCGTTAATAGTTGTCTTTGCTTGATGCAGCACAATAATTTGACTCTCTTGAAACGGTGGCTTTTTAAACCTTGTATATTGCCCTGTACATTAGTGTATATTATATTTTTTCAGAAAGGCAATTTTCCACTCTGGTCTGATTTATTCTATTCTACTTTTTCTTTGTCTTTCTGCTGTTTTGTTTGAACTTTTTAAAATTTTTTATTTCTTTCATTCTGTTCTGCTTTATTTTGTTTTTGTTCTGTTTAACCTTGTCATGTTTTATTAATTAAATTTTCCTTAATATTTATACTCATTCTGTTCTGTCCTATTGTACGTTTTATTCATTTATTCTGTACAGTTCTGTTTAGTATATTGGGCAGCTGTTGTAGTTCTCCAATACAATATATAGTGTCTCCTAAACAGTTTTATATATTAAAAAATTATAATAATAATTAACTCATCTTCATTAACAGCTAAGTCCTTATTATTGCTTTTTGATTCGCCCTGCCGTGTAGATGTTCGTTTTCCCTTTTGCAAATTCCTCCCCACATGAGGAAATGTATACCTTTACACTTCTTTAATTTAATATTATAATTGAAAACAGATTTTATTTTCCAATAGTGTTTTATTAGTAAAACCTGAGAAAAATTATCAAACTTGATCAAAGATCAAACTTTTCTCCCCTTTCAAAGGCTTTTTTGAAAGAGATAAATAAAAAAACTGCATAAAATAACAAAATACATATTTTAATGATTGTGACAAGTATTGGTATTTATATTATTTAAATTAATTGTAAAATACATTATATTTGTATTTTATCCAAAAAGAAAAAAATCCATATATATCCATTTTATATCCATGAAAAGAATTTAATAGATTATGAAAAAAAAAAATAGTACAAATGGGTCAAAAAATATATTGTGGTGATTAGCTTTACAATGTAGTATTTTTTTACTTTATCCTTTCATCTTACTCCATTTAAGTTCTTAGATTCTAGTTGAAGAAATGAGAAATATTATGATTGTTGAAATTTACAATGTTATTTACAACATTCATCATTTTATTTAAAAAAAATTCAATACATTTAAATATTTATACTTTTGGTGTGTGTGTGTGTGTGTGTAGTGTATTGTGCCAACTTTAGAGAGATTTTTTTAAATGTAGCTTTAACGAAGAATTAATTCAATATTTAGAAATGAGTACAAATAAGTAATGAATAATAAGAAATAAGTAAATTTTCAAAATAAAAATATAATAGTAATCTAAAATTAGATTTAAATTAAATAAATAAAATGTTACTTATTACTGCCAGACACGATATAGTTATTAAAGTATGATATTTTTAAAAGTGTATCATGCTGTTAATGTATTGCACTTTCAACATTGTATTATATAATCTCACACACCTCTGTAGAAAAAAATATATTAATAATACAAGCTTGCTGAGGTTGGGTTCATTAACTTCACGTCACATTATGATATTAATTGAAGCAGGAATTTAAATAATCTGGCAAAATATTTATTAGGTTATTTTGCATAGTTATTAGCACCGTTACTCTTAAAGCTTCAAACTACAACACAAGAGTACTTGTACTTGTAGTCTTGGCTAAATAACTTGTCTTTACAGAATCATTTATTATTATTATTATTATTATTATTAACGCGTGTATTGGAGAATCTCTGACTGAATACAGACTGCGAGGACGTGGAGAGGAACGTGTTCAGTCTGTCTGATTTCATCTCAGACGCTTCTCACGTGGCGCTTTAGTAACTCAAACCTCTTCTGTTTCGTGATCTCTGCAGTCTACCTTCTAGCCTCAGTTTCCATGTGATGGTATCTGATCTTGTATACAGACAGTACAGGTACTCGCTGTACCGAAACCAGGCCTTACAGTGGACTCGTCTTTCAGCTCACACAACAACAACAAAATTAACCTTTACAGAAATCTCATATGAAAATATCTAACTTTAAACTAAAGGCAACAATGACATGAATAAATTAATTAATTAAATATATAATATAATATACCTTTTGTGAAATGTCATTTGTTGTGTTTTTGCCCTAAATTAGTGGGCGGAGTCAATGCTAATGGATCATAACTATTAAATACATTTAAGCAAATACAGCTTGGAATCGTTATTATTTTTAGTTGCTTATTAGTAATAATTTTGAGAATTTTATTACATCTAAAAAACATCGTAACATTATTAAAACATTGTGATTTTTCATTTTATTTTACTGAAATGCTAACAGTCTAGGTTTTTTTTTTCTTTTCTTTTTTTTTTTACAGCAATATTTAGTTCGTTCCATCTCCTTACATAAAATTGATGACACTGTCTCAACATTCTCAACATTTAATCCCTAAATCTGAACAGCTCCTGAATGTTGAGGTTGTCCTGTGTACTGTCCCCTTTTATAACCTTTCACCCCGTCACCTCAGTGCAGTGTTTCTCTGTCGTTTCTTCCACCGTCTCCCATTACAGTTCACAACTATCTTAGTCTACTGCCTGAGTTTTTAAAAAAAAGTTTTAAATAAAGCCTGTGGTTTTTACCGCCGGGTCTAAAAGCATCTAATGAGGACTGAATGTGTAATGAAGACATGACGGGTCAGACTGTAAACTGGATCACAGATCGAGCGTCGTCCCCCCCCCCCCCCCGTTGGGAAGTTACAGACGTGTCCTCTTTACCGACTGACCTCAAAACGGAGTTCTGTGCGCTAAAGATGGTGTGATATCACTAAGCAGTAAAATGCTTTAAGCCTAATTGGATTGCACAAGAATACACTCACATATTACACATAAGAATCAATAAGAAATAAACCCATAAAAAAAGATAATGTCATCTTATTCGCACCGTCATGTGATAAATATTACTTACTGTAGGAAACATTAATTTGACATTATCAGCTGATCAGGTATCAGCACAGACATTTTCCTGATGCTCTACTATTTGCTATACAGTGATGAGCTCCAACACTAACGCCATCATCATTAACATTGATTTTCACTTGTATACAGTACCAGTAAATATTATCAGGATCACCCAAGGCTTCACTAAATGCTGGCTTTGATAGAAAGGTATCCGAACACCCAGCGCATCACAGCCTGAAGCATACGGCGCTCAGCAGGCAGAGAGTCCTAGGGGTTGATCCGGTCTCCAGCTTCCCTGGATCTCAATCCGATTGGACGTCCATGGAACGCTCCGGACAGAGTCCAATCCATGGAGGCCCCCACAGAATTTGCTGCTAACATCTTGACCCAGCCTTCTGTCCCAACCTGGACTTCATCAGTTCAACCTGGGTTTTTTTTTTTCACCCAAACAAACAAACAAACAAAATTATTATTATTAGTTTTTTTTTTATACTTCTCAGGCTACTCTAGTGAATCTTGGGACCTTCTGTCCAGCCAGCCTGGTGCTTCTCTTCTTCATTCTGGATTTTATTTTTCTTTGTGAAATTATGTCCTATTCCATACAGTCTGGAGCTTCTGTTTCTGCTCAGCTTTCTTCTTCTTTTGTCCACCCTGGGATTTTGCATTGTTGTTTCACAGGGATACTGTTACTGGAGTGAAATGGGCCTAAAGTAAAAGCAGTTAATCTAAAAGTCATTTGGAAAACGTGTCTCGAGTGTGTAATGGCTTGCGTTCTTTGAATGTGCTATAATGTCATATCGATGCTTTGCATGTTTTCAGCAAACACGCATGAATAATACACAGCGCATGTGAGAGGCAGCACAGGAGCGTCGTGTGATTTATTATCCATCATCATTACGTGAATGTGTGTGTGTGTGTAAACACAACGCTGGAGCCTTGTAAGAACGATGATTTATTTCCCGACGCGCCACAAACAATGCTCGCGCTCTTTAACTCACTATTGTGTTCAGTTCAATGGAACCATTGAATTAGCCACATTTCTATTTTGAGATGATTTTTATGAGCAGCATGTTGAACTTCTCGGAGTGAAAGATGAAACCGTCGCCCAGGTTTATTTCTACAGTAAACATTTTGCTCAGACGTATAGAATTTCCACCGTTTCTGGTGACAGCTTTCCCCTCACCCCCACACCCTAATGGCAGAGTTAATACCCAGTGTTGATTTTAATCAGAGCTCTGGGCATAAATACAGGAAGCGTCCCGACACCGAGGGCTTTGGGTGACGATAAGTTTGATTTATATTCTCAGAGCAGCTTCACCTTTTCCACATCTTTATTCAGTTGGTTTATTTGCACCTGTTGCCGTAGAAACTTCAGGAAAATAGTGTTTCAGTCACAAGACAACAGGTCAGTTGTTCCAAAACTCGCACTTTTGTCACCTCACTATACTTAAAAATGTAAAAAAAAAAAAAAAAAAAAAAAAAATTATTAGTGGTGTTAAAAAATAAATCAACTATACGGTTGATGGAGCGATGAAGCAGAGGTTAATGCTAACACCCTAAAACATCTCCAGAAGTTTGTCCTCTTATTATACAACAGCAGATTTTATTATACAACAACAGATTTTTCTAAAGCTTACACAACATGATTTTTGTTTTATCATTTGTGAAATAAGCATTATAAACAACTGTTTTATCACCAGCATCTCCTTTTATCCCGATCTTGAAGTTAATATGCCAACAACAAAAAAAAAAACTTTAAAATAAATAACTCAAAAGGCATTGCCTCATGTCCTGACGATGTCGGAAAACTTGACGATACAAGTCCCTGTGAATGAGCTTTAAACTTTAAAACAATGATAAATATAAACCTGTGATTTGCAGCCAGTTTTGTGTAATTTGATCAGAAAAATCACATTGCAATTATTTTGCCATATTGCAATTTAAACTATGTTGAGTAACAAATAAATGTACAATTGCAAAAAGTGTAATTAGATGGAAATGGATGAGCTGTATAGCAGCATGCAGTAAGGAACACTCTTATATCATAAAGCTAGACCTATAAAGACGAGACTTTTCCAAACAATAGCCGATACAAGATAGTTCACATTTTGTAATGTGTTACAAATAAATCAAATGTAATATTTTATAAGGAGATAAGTCACTAAATGATAACTTCTCTTTGATTATCTTGTGCGAAATTCAGATGTAGGCGGGTTAATGTCTAAATCACACAAGGTCCCCGGGTAATACGAATCCTGTGCGAATGGGGCTTATGTTTATATAATCTGTAATAAATTGCAGCCTTTTGTGAATTTCTCAGATTTATATTTTTCATGTGCATCATAAAAAAGCTGCTGTTATAAAAATTTAACATAAGTATATTTTTCTATTCCTTATTGATTTAATAATTTGGCAAATGTTTGACCAGGAGACTTGCTTTAGATCATGTCTTGTCGCTGCAAACCATTAAATTTACTGCAAACTACAAAAACCTGTTTATATATTAACAGGGTTTGCTACGATTTTAGGGAGGAAAAAGTTCAATGCTTTATTTAATGGTATCAAAGATTTACCATTAAATAAAGCATTGACCTTTTCCCTCCCTAAAATCTGCAACAGTTTGTAATTATTAAAAGAACAGTTAAATAAAAAAAAAGAAAATCATAATATCCACACTATGTCAAAGTATTGCGACATCATTAATAACAATATTGATATTATTATGTTCAGAAACTTGCCTCGTCCTATTTAATGTTCAAATGTACCGTTTTTTTTTTTGGTCCTTCCATTACCTATGCAGTGGAAATCTCATTAAATTACATCTGGCTGTAGAGCTAAATGCAGTACTGTACATTACAGATGGAGCAGAAACGCCTCAACAATTAACCTGTTTCACATCACAACAATTATTTTGCAGGGCAGCAGGCACGAGAAATTTTAGCTTACTGCAGAAACATTAAACTCATGAGACACTCATGAGTTAAAAGTCCCCACGATATAAAGGGCAGAAGTGATGCCTAGATTAAACTTTTTCGGGTTTATCTTCGAGACCCACAAACTCGCACACTGCACACCGTCTGTCTCTCCAGGCCCATGCCATGCCATGTCCAGATGTGGAAGATGGACTCCTCACATTTTACCCCATGCTGGGAAGAGCAACAAACATTTCACACAAAGCCTGTCCTGTTAGTCTCCTGCTTGTAAACTGTGACTTCACACTTGCACTGCAGCAGGATCCAGTAACCAGAGTTGTCCATGCCAACCACAACAGAGTCTCGTCTTTCACCTGTTCAGAGATCTTAAACCTGTGTCTAGTTCTCCAAGTCATACCGTCCACCCAAGGCGGTTGTTCCTCGTCAGAGATCTGCGATTATTGTGAAGGTGCTTGAGGTCCTTGACGGTTCCCCTACAGAGCTGAAAAGCTGCACACTAATTCTACACACATTAATCTTTTTTATAAACTCTTCACAAAGAAAACTCTTGTATAAATATCTTTCATCCTAAAGTACACTCAGTGCACTTGTCAACAACCTGAACATACTGTAGTGGTGCAGCGCTCTCTCTTCATCTTTACCTAAAGAGAGAACTTTAGCCTTTCAGCACTTTCACTTGATAAACTTTGATCAAACAGATCAGCTTCCAAAGCTTACATTTTCACATTTCTAAATGCTGCTACTAGTACTACCAGACTAATCATCTCACAGATCACTGACCAGCCAAACCGAGTCTTTACTGTTGGCACAGTTGTCATGTGACCGCGTTGCATCCGTCACTCTTGGGGCTGTCTTTTGGCCATCTTTATGGTTTTTATGTTCGCCATGGAGGACTTTTTGGCCATTCCTGTGGTCCTGGTCAGCTTTGGATATCTACTGGCCAACCCGGGGTTCTGTCCAGCCTAGGGCTTCATCTGTCCATCATGGAGCTTCTTTTGGACATCTCTGTGGTCCTGGTGAGCGTAACATCTTCAGTGTCCAGCCAAAGACTTTCATTGTCTCTTCCAGAGCTTTTTCTGTTCAACCCAGGGTCTGGTGTTTCCTCTTTTAACCCTGGAGCTGCTTTTGGCCCTCCATGTTGTTCTGACCTTCTTCTAGTGGCCTCTTTCCAGCATAAGACCTCTACCGTCCAGCCTGGGGCTACTTCTGTCCAATATGGGGCTTCATCTCTGCATTCTGGAACTACTTCTGCCCAATTAGGGCCAACCAAATATCTGTCGAGCATTAGGGCTAAAAACCTGCCTGCTGTGCTTCTGTGCTTGATGGGGCAGTAATTGGCAGTTGAGGGGGCAGTAATAGGGGCTGAGCTGGAGGGTAATACTGAGCACTGGAAGGCATGCTCTCAAATCTGCCACCCAACCTTTGGCATTATTTTTGGTTTCTCACATTTTTTTTCACCATATTTCCACTGCTTTGGTTCTTTGCTTTCTTTCTGCTCGCTCTCTCTTGCTCTCTCTCTCTCTCTCTGTGTCTCTCTTTGTCCTCTTTGTAATGGATGAACTGTATGTGGTCGGCTCTCCACCTTTCACTCAGCTCTATTTTTAGCCCCTCGTGTCCCAGACTGAGGGAATGCGTGAAGGCAGGGGAGCATATCTTGAGATCCAGCAGGGGAACGGTGTGTGTGTGTGTGTGTGTGTGTGTGTGTGTGCGCGCGCGTGTGCACGCAAGAATCTAACACGAGAGCCCGGACATTATTCAGTATTACTGTTTGAATCATTTCAGACCCTAATAATTCACTGCTGTGAATTATTAAAACATCAGAGGCAGCCAAAGTGCTGTAGAGGTTCAGCGTCCACAGAGCAGCAGCCACATGCCTTATTCTTCCCAGCAGATTTGCACAGCAACTGTCATATTTAGTAAATTTATTATTCAGACTGCTATCGTATTTGCTCAAGAACAGGTTGATGAATAGAGCTAGGACTAGACAGAAATCCATGGCTGCTAAATGATTAAAAGATTCCTGTGCTTTACTTACACTCCCATTAACAGTGAATCTGCACAAATGTATGAATAATTCAGCTGCGTTTGATGTCCTGAGTTGAAAGTTAATCATATCTGAGGACAGGTCTAAGATTTAAATGAGGCAAATGAATGAATGAAACAGAACGCAAAAAAATGGATCTTAAAGGGTTTGTTCCCCAGATGGATCCTTTAAAGGCACTTGATTTTGGTTTTGAACATGGAAAATATGATTCACCACACTAGAGAGAATGTACACCAATCAGCCATAACCTTAAACCCACTGACAAGTGAACAACATTCATCATCTTATTACAGCGTTATTTGTCAAAAGGTGGGTATATTAGGCAACAAGAGAAAAGTCAGCTCGCACAGTTGACGCAAATTAGGCAAGAGGCAGATTGTGATGTCCAGACGACTTGGTCAGAACGTTTGCACAACATCAGGTCTTGTGAGATTTTCCTGGTCCTAAGGCGTCAGGATCTCCTGAAAGTTCTCCAAGGAAGGACAACCGGTGACAAGGTCATGGGCGGCCAAGGCTCACTTATGAGCATGAGGAGTGAAGTCTAGTCCATATGGTCTCATCCCACAGAAAAGCTCCTGTAGCACAAACTGATGAAGTAAAGCTGGTTCTGATGGAAAGGAGTCAGAACACACAGTGCGTCACAGTTTTGTTGTGTCTGGTCAGAGTGCTCATGCTGACACCCTCGTGTTCACCATCAAAAGCTCCTACAATGGCCATGTTAGCATCAGAACTCGACCAAGTTGCTCTGGTCTGATGAATCACATTTCCCTTTACATCATATGGATGTCCAGGTGTGTGTGTGTGTGTGTGTGTCGCTTATTTGGAGAAAAGATGGCAACAGGATGCACTACAGGAAGAATGCGAGCCGGCGGAGGCACTGTGATGCTCTTGGCGATGTTCTGCTAGGAAACCCCATGTCCTGCCTTTGATCTGGATGTTACGCTGACACTTCACAATACCACCTAAATATTGTTGCAGGCCATGTTATACCGATGCGTGTTCCCTGATGGCAGTGGTCTCTTTCAGCAGGATAATGTGCCCTGACGGACCGCACACATCGTTCAAGAACGGTTTGGGGAGCGTGATAAAGCCTTCAAATTTCACAGATCTCAGTTTGTTTGAGTCTCACAACTTCACAACTCACAGAAGATAAAGTCTCTGTTACCACCATCTTTACACCACCGCGCACCTTCAGAGGTCCTGACTCAGCGGATCAGAGCTGACTTGGTAGCACAAGAGGGACCTACATAATATTACTCGGGTGGTTTAGATGCAGCAACCGGGTGTTACGTTGAGGAGTGTGTGCCAGTGACACCCGGCAGCATGAAGACTGTGCAGTAAATATGTGCATTATAGTGTTACGTACATTTTGGTGATTTTGCATTCAGTTAAGAGATGAAGAAAAGGTAAGAGAAACCTTTTTTCTTTTTTTTTTTTGCAATCATCTTTACATATGAAAAGATTCAAGTTTATGTTTCAGTCTTGCTCAGAAAAGGGGTTGCCTCATTTTTTTGTTTTTGCATCTGCTCACTGGCCAGAATAGAAAGTGGGAGGAGCTTCCTTGCTGCTGCAGCATACACTAGACGGGAGGGAGAGAAGGAGCACAAATACATCAGTGCTATAGAGAGAACGAGGGAGGGAGGGAGGGAAACAGAGAGAGAGAGAGAATAAGAGGAAGGGAGGGAGAAAGGAAGCGAGGCTGGCTGTGCTCTCTGCACCGCACCACTCTGTCCCTCATTACCATTCCAGACACTGCCTTCTCTGAGGGAGAACCCTTCGCTCTGTTTGAAATGCCAATCATCGCTGGCTGTTCTTTCATCCTCGATCACACACACAGAAAGCGCGGGTGAGCGGGAGCCCCGCAGCCGCCGAGAGGATTTCCCGCTCTTCTCCGACCGACCAAAGTTACTTTGAAAAAGAAAAATTCACACGGACAACGCTGTTTAGGATTGCAGGGTCCTGACTAGACTGATTTTTCCGTCTGTGATCTCACCAGCAGACTAATCAGTGCCAAGGGGGCAGGTTGGCATCCTTTAATCAGAGTGGTAAGGACTTTACTTCCTCTTTCCTTTTTATTATCCACATTTCCTCTGGCATCGGTCTGTATCGCTCCATCACAGCTGTGTGTCTCCTGGAAAGGGCAAGAACCAGTCAGAGGAAGTCAAGGGTGAAGGGTGTGGACTTTAAGGCTGGTACTTTTCTGTGGTTACAAATCGGATCGTACAGTTCCTAACTGCTGGATATAGACTTTGGGCAAAACGGTGTATTAAAGGATTCCCATAGACTGCGGAAAACCGAGCGAATCGTGTTCATGCTGAGATGGCAGACATCAGGCACGGGCACGTCTATCCCGTCTGCCGGGGCCAGCAGCAATCTGGGCAGTATCTGCTGAGTTAAGCCCCCCCACCCTGAGGAAAACTTCCTCCATCCTCCTGTGCCCACACACTCCTTTAACAAGATGAACACAACTGAGCTGAACCAGAGCGCTGTGACCTTCTGCCTGCTGGACATTGGCTACTCTCAGATCTTCAACACGTGCCTACTGGAAGTCGTCGTCATCCTCTTTCTCACCGTGCTCATTATCGCCGGTAACTTGGTCGTCATCTTTGTGTTCCACTGCGCACCTCTACTCAGCCACCATACCACCAGCTCTTTCATCCAGACAATGGCGTACGCTGACCTGCTGGTGGGAGTAAGCTGTCTCATCCCATCCCTGTCCTTGTTACACCACCTTAAAGGGCTGGACGAGGAACTCACTTGCAAGGTGTTTGGCTACATGGTGTGTGTGCTGAAGAGCGTCTCCATGGCCTCGTTGGCGTGTGTGAGCGTGGACCGCTATGTGGCCATTACGCGGCCGCTGTCCTACGCGGCCTTGGTGACGCCGTGCCGTCTCCGTGCCTGCATTGCACTCATTTGGGTCTACTCCTGTCTAATCTTCCTGCCATCTTTCTTCGGCTGGGGCAAGCCTGGGTATCACGGTGATGTCGTCGAGTGGTGCTCATCGTCCTGGGCCACCCAGCCACTCTTCACTGCCTTCATCGTAGCGGCGCTGTACGCACCCGCAGCCCTCACCGTGTGCTTCACGTACGCGCATATTTTCCGGATATGCCGACAACACACCCGTCAAATCAGCGAGCGCCGGGCGCGATTTTGCCCGCAGCAGGCCGAGCCCGGAGAGCCACCCGGCCCTGACAAGCGTTACGCCACCGTGCTCTTTCGCATCACCAGCGTGTTCTACCTGCTGTGGCTACCGTACATCATCTACTTCCTGCTAGAGAGCGCTGGAATATACCGCCATCCTGCAGCCTCCTTTTTGACTACATGGCTCGCGATCAGCAACAGCTTCTGCAACTGCCTCATTTACAGCTTGTCGAACAGCACCTTCCGTAAAGGCCTCAAGCGCCTCTGTTTAATCTGCATAAAACGCAGAGACACGAAAAAAAACCCAGGAGTGCCAACAGCTCCTCCCCGCCCAGCGTGTCATGTGTAGCGCACCAGTGTGGACCGGAGAGAGAGTGTTGCATATCGTTTGTCACCGGCATGTCTCGGTCAGAGGAAACAGGCTTGTGTTGGCATCTGGATTGTCGTTCCCAGGTCTCGTCCCACAGTCTGGTTGTCTTCATGGCAAATCCTTGAAGCAGAGGAGTCACCCGGCACCCTGGTCATCCGTGTCCAAGGGGTAGTTAAGGCGGATGTTTTGTGAAGCGTTGAACAGAAATTCTTTATGCACTACATGAAGGAGGATGAAGAAAACGTGTCATGACACTGAAAGTATTATTATTATCATTATTATTATAATTATTGGTATTTATCCATGGGGGAAAAAAAGTAGTACGTTTCTTATCTGTCAAGCCGTAGGATCTCTTAAATAAGCGCCATTATATAAACGTAATAACATTTGACATCCATCTTAACCAGAGTGTTGCTGCGGTTTGTTTTCGGGACAAGAGAAACCTTTGACTAGTCATGTGCCACATTTCCTTGTTCTTTTCCGTTAGCTGGTTCTGTACCAACACACGTTTTTCAGATTGTACAACTTTTGCCTCTGGTCACAGGACAATTCTAAGAGTGAATCAACAAACAAATGAACCTTTCTGCCTGACCCCAGATTGCACAAAGATGCACTTTCTCATTGGAAGACATGGGACCTCATGGAATCATTCATGCTCTAGTTTTGTGTTGTTAAAAAAAAAGAAAGAAAAAAAAAGAAATATAACCATAGGTGAAGCCATTCTCAGAAGATGGCCAGCTGATGGTCCTTACTTCTTCTGACTTGCCAGAATCGCATCCCTGGATTTGCATCGAGTCTTTGGATGCGATGTTTCTTTATACCGTGCAGCATTAGTGTAGCACAGCTGTCTTGGCATGTTTGGTTTACTTTCCAAAATGGAGAACTTTAACTATCTACAGTTCTGTACGCCTTATTGTGTTACTTATCCAAAAAAAAAAAAAAAATGTAAATACTGCGATGATTATGGATCACACCATAATATAACACAAGCCGGAGAGCTGTGTCTCACGGTTATACAGCAAAAATAATAATAATTATCATCAACAGAACATGAGGTTTTTTAAAATTTATTTATTATTTTTTTTATTTTAATTTTTTTACAGAAATACATCTGGTTGAAGAACACACAAATACAAAGCAAAGCAAGCAAAAAAAATAAAAATAAAGAATCAAGAGAATACTTAATGCAAAAAAAAAAATGTACATGGAAAAAAAGGCTACATGACTGTTTTAGCAAGTTTAGATTAGTATTTCCTCTGTATTATTAATCTGGACTTTCTGTACATAACTCATAATTTATATACGTGAAGGTGCCAAGAAAAATGGAGGACACTGGAATCCGCCTCCTCGTCGTCTCGTCTCGTCGGTATGTCCCTGCTGTGAGCGTGAAGTCAGTTTGTTGTCACACTGGTCAGAACTTCAGCGGTACTGTTTTATTGTAGATAGCTTTGTCTTCTAGATGACCAAAGTGAAATATTTAACAGATGTTTCCTTTTTTTATTCTTTAATTATTTAAAAAAAAAAAAAAACACCTAATGAATGAAAATGCCATGTCTGAGAACATGTATGCAGTAATGTTTCCTGTATCGTGGGTTGCGTGCGCTTGGAAAGAATCTATTTATTATACCGTTGTCATTATACAAACGTGTGTGTCTTGATGTTTTATATACAGTAGAACTGTGACAAAGATAACTCTAGTTTTCTCGAGTAGCAGTCAGTTTTGACCAGCAAAGATATGAAAAAAAATATTTTTGTCAAGACTTTACTGCATGTTCAATTAGATTCAATTATAGATTTACTTTTCTAACAATATGATACAACATCGAAGTTATCTTTGTACTTAAAGATCTCCGAGATGTCGATGTTGAGAGTGTTTTAAAGCTTCTGAACGTGGTTTTAGACTGTTTCTTAACTGCCATGTTAGGGCAGGGTGCTGTGCAATATGTCTGTTCTTTGGAGGTTCTGAAGTAAAATGGCAGAATCGCATATCGCATACAATAGACGGAGTTAAAAAAAAAAAAAAAAAAAGGGCTTTCTTTATTTGTTCCACGTGTTCCAGTTGTGTGTTGAAACTACAGATTACAATCTGGTGGCCTCTAGCCATGTGCTTGGACGCATTTGGACTGTAGCTGTAGTGTTCGAGTGAGAGTGAAGCGAGTCGAGCGTAACGTCTTAACTCCAGAGCCATCTTTATTATTAAGTGCACATGACTTTGTGTTTCGTGTCGATGTTTGTTAGCTACGCCGCATAAACAAACAACGGCGCAAAGAGCTCATTCAGATTTTATTCATTTAATTATTTCAGACTTCGAGGATTTTTTGTTTGTTTAAACTATACTCAGAATACACTTTTCTAAAAAAAGGACTGATTTCAGCAAAAGGTTCAATTGGCTTTTGTATTACTTTTGAATTCTTTAATTATTTGTCATGTCATTCCTTGAAAAAAATGTCTAATTATTAGAGTTGGTTGGACCATACCATTAAAACTACAGTCATATTACGATGCTTATACAATATTTAAAATACGCCCCATGAGCTACTACGTTTAAAGGCAGCTTTATTTAATAACTACAAAAATAAAATTTAAAAAAGTAAATAAGTAAAAAAGTAAAAATAAAAGTTCAGAATTTAACAGAATCAGATTCAGGTCTAAACTGTAACATTGAATTAAAAAATGTAATCGATATCATCTTTTCAGGTTTTGAATTAAATTAAACTTGAATCATGTTGAAAGTTTTTACTTCAGAAATGATGGCAAACTAAAAACATCTTAAACAACCAGATTTACAAAATAGTTTGCGTTTTTCGCATATTGTTTTACAAATTTCACTCAAGTTTTCTTTGTATGAAAATTAGAAATAATGTTGTATTTAAACCTTAAACAAATTTATTTAACCTTTGAATTTTTTAAATTTAAAATTTTAATTAAATTTTTAAATGTAAAAATATAAAAAAATATTTAAATTCTTCATAGAAAGAAATATGTAAGAAAGAAAGTAAGAAAGTAAAGGTAGACAGATATAAGTTTCAGAGGAGTTTTACTTCATAATAAGAGAGATTTTGAAAATGTTTTTACGTGTATGCAGTATTTCCACTGATCAAATTGTTAATCTTCAGTTAATTTTTATTTAAAAATTTGTGTCTTATGTATGATTATATGTTTCAAAAAATAATTTTTAAGATTGAATAGATTACATCTCAAGTTACCAGTGAAACCAGGTACAGACTTAAAATAATTACGTATATCAAAATATAATATAAACGTTGTTCAAAAGTGAGAAAATTCATGATTTTACACCAATTGTTTGTAATTCATTCTGTTCTAAAACAAATATCTCAACATTTTGCAGTTGAGGATTTCATTTGTTTAAAGCAAAACAGTGGAAAAGGATGAAGGTGACTGTAGAAATATGGTTTTGTGTTACTACAGACTCGAGATTTATCTGTAAGGGTTAAATTTTGTTAAGAAAAGTTTTATAAGATTCTGTCAGGACAAGTAGCCGTTTTAAGATTTTGTGCAGTTTGGGTTGAGCTACAGTAGCACACTGGCTGAAATTCTAGCAGACAGACTTTTCATCTGAATTTTGCATGTCATGTCACGGACTGGCATTTGTAATATTTAATACACTGATACTAGTTTACCGTGCTGATGATAGTTTTGATGATAAATTTCTGCTATTTGCATATGAAAAGATTTGGATGTGAAAGAGTTAAATTCTTTTTATTTTTAGTTTGTAAAAAGCATTCAGTGTTGATTGGACAAAGTGATGATGTCGTGTTCTTCCTGGATGATGATTGGCTTGCAGAATTAATCTTATCAAATCAAAGTTATGAGTAAGTTACATTAGAAAAAAAAAGTTGTATATAGGAAACCTTTCTAAAACAAAATGCCAAATTAAAGGCTCGTTGGTATCTTGTACTGGGTTAGACAACCCCGTGTCGAGACGTCTGCACCGGGGGAATTTAGGCAAAAGGTTTCAGCATTGATGTCATTTTTTTAATTATTATTATTTTTTTACATTTTGATGCCAGCGTTCTTGAGTTCCCATTTTGTTTTTTGTTCTCTCTCTCTCTCTCTAATGCCAAAGATTTTTTTCTTTCCTGTGGGAAAACCACTCTGTTCTCGCAATCAAAGTCAAGGGCTAGTCGTCTCCAGGGAGGCTCCCGCTCTCCCATGCTGCCGTGCCGTATTAGGACATGGGACTTCGCTTAGGCTTGGTCTGGAGCTGTGTGTGTGTGTGTGTGTGTGTGTGTGTGTGTCTCTGTGTGTGTCTGTGTGTCTGTGTCTGTCTGTGTGTGTGTGTGTGTGTGTGTGTGTGTGTGTGTGTGTGTGTGTGTGTGTGTGTGTGTCCGTCCTGCAGTAGAAACACACACTTTCTTTAGCTTTAGATCAGATGTGAGGTGCTTAGAGTTCAGCCTCTGAGTTACAGTCCGATCAGTCCTTTCTTAAAAGTGTATTCCTCCCCACACACAGAAAAAGACGTTATAAAACACACACACACGGTGTGTAGTCTGTGTGTGTTAGCTGCTCTACTGTACCTTTTGTTTTTATTTTGTAATGATGTCATGTATGTATGTTTTAGCATAAATAATAATTGTTGATATTTATACTCTGTTATATCTGCACTGAGGAAATAAATGTGATCCTGACACTTGGTTTGTGTTTTGTGCGTGTGTGTGTCTGTGTGTGTGTTAGCCATGACGCAGTGTCGTTATTTAACTGGTTTTGTGATCTGCAGTGTCATGGCGTGTTTAATGGCGGTAAAGTGCTGAGTGTAAAAGACGCTGAGGCTCGCTGGCGTCCCGGAACATTCTCACTCCATTAACTGTGTGACGTCTCCTCCAGCTCTCCTCCAAACACTGATGAATTACATCGGAGAGGAGGAAGAATCATCCTCTCTCTCTCTCTCTGTCTCCTTCACTCACTCAGACAGTTGAAGTTGTTGAAGGAATACCAATCTCCTCTCGCCTCTCTCTCTCTCTCTCTCTCTCTCCTCATTTTTAACTCCGTCCTTCTTTCTCTTTCTTCTCTCTTCTTTTCTCTCCTCTCCTTCATTCTTTCTCCCACCTTTCATCTCTGCTCTTTCTTCTTTCTCTTTTATCTCTACCTCTGCTTTCTCCCCATCTCTGTCTACTTTCTTCTCTCTCTTCTCTCACATTCTGTTCTTTCTTCCCTATATTTGCTATTTCTCCCACTTTCTCATTTGTTCTCTCCCATGTCTCTTATTTCTCTTCTTTCCTATTTGATCCACTTTACTTTTTCTCTCTCTCTCTCTCTCTCTCTCTCTCTCTCTCCACAGCTTTCATCAGTCCAGTCCCAGGTTTTATAATCAGCTCGGCCAAAGAATAACAGAAGGCCATTTTTGCCCATTGTTGTTGTTCAGGAAGAACAATCGGTGCAGCGTTTCCCACGGACGCCTCCCTCCATCAGACACACCCATGTTAACACAACGAACACACACACACACACACACACTGCCTTGTTACTTTACTATGTTTTCACTTCCACACCAAAGCAAACAATTTTATACATTTAATAATTTGGAGGAGTGAAGTGAGAGTTCCTGCTGGTCACTGAACACTAACTCTCCGTCCATCTCTGTCTCAGTCTGTCCATCTGTTCATTCATCTATTTGTTTACTCAATTACTGTTCATGTATGTTTATTTATTTGTTTGTTTTTGTTTATCTTATCTGTCACTCTATCTATCTGCTTCTTTAGTTGGTTAATAATGAAGTTTATTATTCATCTGTTTGTTTCTCTGTTTGACTACGTGGTCCTTTATTCATTCATCTCAGTCTGTCTGTCTATATGCCAATCTGTTTATTCATCCATCATCCACTCTATCACCTGCTATCACCTGTCTGTCTGTCTGTCTGTCTGTCTGTCTGTCTGGTCTTGTCTTGTTTGTTTTTGTCTGTCAATCATCTGTCTAAGTATTTCTTCCTTTTTTGTTTTTCTGTTTATACAGATTTATATCTGATTTGTTTTTGCTCGATTATTCAGTCTTCTGTTTATTTATTTCTTCTCTCTGTATTCTGTCCATCCACCATTTGTTTACTAATTTATTGTTCATGTATCCATTTGTTCATGTCTTTCTATCCATCTATTCATCTATCGATCTGTTTATTCATCATGTATTTATTTGATCATCTTTCTGTTCCTTCAGTTACATATTAATTTGTTCATCTGTTCAGTCATTGATCCATCTGTCTATTGTTTCTACAATTTAAGTTTGTTTATCTTTTTGTCTATTTGTTTTTCATGGTTTATTTGTTTAATTATCCATCTCATCTGTTTATCTGTTAGTTTGATTTTGTGATTCATTCATTTATTTTTGTCCATCTATTATTCATTTTATCACAATTATTTTCCTTCATTTATTCATTATTTTATCTGTTTATTTTTTCATTTTTTATTTGTTTGTTTGTTTGTTTCTGCCTGGTCATCCGCCTATTCCCTTATTTATTCATCCATGTCTTTATCGATGTGTCCATCACCCTGCGTTTGATTACTTGTCTCTTTTTTTTGTTTGTCCATTTATTTATTTTTGTTTGTTTGTTTGCGGTGCGTTTTGTTTTGCATCAAGTTTTCAGGAGTTCAGTAAAAGGCGTGTGTTTATTTTAGAGGCGGACTTCACGCGGCTCTGACTCGGTAAAGTACTGCTTGTAAAGTACGACTTGTTCTTTCGTTAATAAAATTTGTAATCATCGGAGAATCGTCAGCAGGAATGAGAAACACTCGGTGGTGTAATGTGACGTTACTGGAAAATAACCTTCAGGGTGAAACTTAAATAAATAAATACGGCTATAATATAAGATTATAGTGAAATGAGCTTCAGAAACCCGAGGACACCGCCATGTTGTCGATTAATTTCCTGTAGCAGCACCACACACACGGTGGCGTTTGTCTTTACTCCTCTTGTTTCATGTAAGAAAACAAATTAAAACACCAGAAGGTGTAGTTCGTGTGGACGTGAACTCAGGATGTCTGTGTCTGAAGTTTGCTTTGTATTTATTTATTTATTTCACGACTTGGCGTGATGGGGTGGCGAGGGTTGAGGGGTGAGGAGGAGGAGGGGTGTTCCTGGGAACCCTTGAGAGAGACTAATAATAGTGTCAGAAGTATCCTGCGGCTCGGCTCGCTCCATTAATGCTTTGTTTGTTCATTTCTTCCTGGCATTCTGTTTGGACTTGCCTTCGGTTTCAATCTTCCGCCTCGGAAGAACTTCTTTTGGGTGGGCGAGCGAGATTCTCATCGAATAGCAGCCCCATTAATGCTAACGCTCATTCTCCAGAAATAGACCGTCGAGTCGTTAGTGACGGCCGGGCTGGGTTCTGCTAACGAGATGCCAACGTCTTAGTGGCACCGGATGTTTGTTTGTTTTTTGTTCCCCCCCCCCCCCCCCCTTGTTGCCAGATCCATTATATTATCAAATTTTACTGAGGCGAATTCTAGACGAGCAGAAGTGAAAGATCGCTGAAATAATAATCCTGATCTCAGGATCAAAATCTTTAGTTATTATGTTAAAAAAAAAATAAAAAATGTAAATAAAAAATTAATGAGAAATGGGTGTTTCTGTCCCACAACACTTGTATAAAGCCGAGCTGAAGTTTAAGTCAGAGTCACTTTGTTTATCTCAGCGAGGTGTAATTACAATCGGAATAAATAAATAACCATCAGATTGCAGAAGATGTTTGTGTAAGTGTAGAAACGGCTCAAGGTACAACCGACTGATGTAACTGGGAGTTGAATATATTAGCGACAAATAATTAATAATTGTCTAGTTTTGTTTTAACGCAAAAATTATTTTAGACAAATGAATAAAACCTAAAAAGTTGAAACAAAAATAATAAAAAAAAATAAAATGATTACTCCTCTTATGTCTTTATCATTCAAACTGCCTGACAAAAGTACAACGTCCAGTACAGTTTATCTCCTGAGCTGCAAGTGCGCCCTCTGGTGGTGTAAGAGTTAATAGATACGTGAGCTACGGAGAAATTTTATGCAAAACAAACTTCCAATCGGTTAAATTCGTAGTGACAATAAACCGTTAACATCCCTTCTTACTACCTGCTTAGTCAGCTACATTAGTCATCTCAATTCCTCATACTTCTGAAAAGTATCAGTAAATATCAAAAACGTTCTTCACCATCAACATTCCTCCAAGTAAATAAATTTTAAAGGGAAAAAGGAAGTGGCATCAAATCCAAATGTAAAAATATATATATGTTTTTTCTGTTTGCTAATAAATGACGGATGGCGGAACATCAATGTTTTTCTGTACAGTTTGAGGCTCAAATGTGCAGATTGAATTGTGCACTTTTTAAAGTAATCTAAACGAACAAACCCTCATTAATTTCATTTAGTCTGAATTTTGTCTCAATTGCTGAAATAACAAGCTAGCTAGTTTATAATGCGTTATTACATAACATTAGCTAACGTTTTTTTTCTTAAAGCTTATTTTTTTATACTTTTAGTGTCCTGGTTTAGACCTATTATATTATTGCATGATCATCTCAGGGCACACACACATGCACACGCAACGTCGTTGATATTTTAAAAATTCCAATCAGGGTTTCAGGATCGCGAGACCTCTACGAGTCGCACCCCGTCTCTTTCCTGTCAAGCCTGTATTTCCTGAACGCATTAACAGGATTAAGTGGTTGTAAAAGATAGCAGCGTTTCTCATAACGTCAGATTAATGCTCCTCTGGTCAGGAGCTCAGCTCGTCTGCGCAGTTTACTGAAACCTCGCCGTCTTTACGATCATCGTAAGTGCTAGAGAGTGAGACGGAGACAGAGAGAGAGAGTTTTAAATGTCCCTCGCTCCACCACATCTTCAGCTCTTTTTGCATTAATATGTTTCGTCTGCGTCGAGGCATTCGGCGTGTAGAGCGGTGCTGAGGCGTGTCAGCCGAGCGCTGCGGGCCGCAGATGCATTATTTAGCATCTCTTCTCTTCCACATAAACACATCATCAATAATGGAGACGCGAGGATAATTAATCTCTGAGAACGGGGGCTACGGTCGGTGAGAGTAGAATCCGCCGGTAGCACTCTGGGCAAGGGGAATGAGTTTGTTTGCAGCACTCGCGCACACACACACATGCACGCACGCACGCACGGTTAATGTGTAAAACCAATCATGTATGATGAAATAGGAGGGATAATTACAGAACTGGCAACATGACGATTTTGGAAACATGCTAGAAATATTAACGGGAATTAATATAAATGACACGATATAGGACAGATGCTATGGGGACAGTTTTTCTTTTGTGTTTGTGTGTTAGAAACACAACATGGAGAGAGAGTGTGTGTGAGTGTGTGAGAGACAGAACTCGCATTTACAGGAGATAAATAAATCATCTACACAGTGACCGCATGTTGAAGAGACCAAGATGGAGATTCCCTGTCTCCCATGGTGTGTGTGTGTGTGTGTGTGTGTGTGTGTGTGTGTGTGTGTGTGTGTGGGCGTCTTTCTATCTGTATTTATATTTATGAGGCGGTCCTTGCCGCAGGCGAGTTTAAAGCCTGTGTGTGATGGAGTCCGTCTGTGTCGGTCACTTGGTGTTCAGCCGTGTTCGGGTCTAAACGTGGCACAGCGTGATACAATATCGCAGATTCAGGATATCAATTATACAAAGTTGAGTAAATACATAAAAATATGTTTAATGTTTAAACAAATAAACAAACTGAATTTAAAAGATCAGATCCCGTCACTGTACTTTCATAGAATCTGTTTGGAAACCGTAAAGATGGTGTGATGGTTGTGTTCAGTGTCTGTTTGCGTAGAAATTTCTGGACAATATTGTGATATCTTACAATACGAGGTCAGAGACATAACCGTACAGTAGCTCCGCCCCCTCACTCCTCCTGCTTCATCACCAGATCTTTTCCTTTTCTCAATTCCAGAATATTAAACCATAATATTAAAGCTTTTCCCACTTAAGGAAGCAAACAGCAGGTGTGTCTGTGCTACATATATATTTTTTAACAATATCCAATTAATAAATAAATAAATAACTGTCAGGACAGGAACATGGCTCATCGTCAGAATGAGCCAGAAGTAACCTTTCACTTTGTGATGGCTGCTGTGTGTTTATCAAACGCTTCACACTCTGAGCAGCGCTGTCGGTATCAGCCAGGGACAAAACTCGGAGGTAAAGGTGGGAGAAAGGTGAGTGATTTTGGCAAGGACCGCTCTGTGACGTCTAGACGACTGGGTCAGAGTGTCTGCAGACCAGCAGGTCTTGTGAGATGTTCCCGGTCTGTAGTTGTCAGGAACCACCTACTGTAGGAAGGAGAACCGGTGAACCGGCGACACATTGTTCAGGAACGGTTTGAGGAACATTTTATAAAGAGTTTGAGCTGTTGACTCCGCCTCCAAATTGTCCAGACCTCAATCCGATCGAGCATGCTGGAAAAACACGTCTGATCCATGGAGGTTTTAATGTTATGGCTGATGAGTCAGGGTTTAAAGTCTACTGAACGTGGCCGAGTCCGAGTGCACTTGCTCGAAAGGGAGCGAGTAGAGGTTTGAGGCGATGGAGACGGAGCCGGTGGGGTGAGGGTCACCTTGTAGAGGCTCTCTTTAAATCACTCTGACAGGTAGTGAGAGTGTGTAGTGCACCTCAGCCTCCTGTGTGTGTGTGTGTGTGTGTGTGTGTGTGTGTGTGTGTGTGTGTGTGTGTGTGTGTGTGTGTGTGTTTTAAAACTCTCGGATTGAATTCTATTAAAACTTTGAATTTTATTCATCTAACACGGAGGTTTAAAATCTCAGCTTATCTATCTGATGTGAATCGATTGAAGATCAACAACAAAGCTGATTATTTTCCCGTAACAGCACAACATGGTGTGTTTTATTCCTTTTATTCCACAGCAGTTTGTCAACAGTTACAGTGTTTTTATTGATTAGAGTTAAATGACCACACAACTTTTTCTTTCTCACTTCTAATTCAGTTCTTTTCTTGTTTTCTACACTTTTCCTCATCCTGTCGTGTGTCCGTGCTCATGGTGTAAGTCAGAGGAGCTCAGCTGGGGCGAAGGATAATCTGTCCGTCGTTTTTCTCAGTAACGTATCCGCTCTTGTGGGAATACCCATTGAAACTGCACACGTGTTAAAAACGTGTGGATTGCGTTACTGCGTGCTCTGATCACAAGTGACGCGGACGAGCCGCGTGATCGTATAACGACTCCAGGTTATGTTCCTCACATCCTTCTCTTACTGACGTTCTGTAAATCTGTTTGATTTGCTTTTCTCTTTCTCTCCTCCCATTTTCCCCGGCTTTCTTTGATGTCTATAAATTACTCGTGTTTAATCTTCCCTGGAGGTCGCTTAGATTTTTACTCACACACGTAACACAAGTGTTCCTGGGAGTGTGGGTGGTCATGTGACCATGTAGATGTTTACATAAATCTTGTACCAAAAAGTAAACAATAATCCAAATAAACAAGAACATATTACGCAGTAAGAATGGCTTTTCATTTAATTCGCCCCTTTACCTTCATCCCTGTATACAAAAGGGATTTTAAACCCTACATAGTGCACTAGATTTCCATTTAACGCTATTTTGGGATTCGACCCCAGAACCTGGAAGTTAACAGAGCTGATAGTCTGAAATGGAACTATAAAGTCAATCTGGTGAGTTTCTCAGGACCTCCATGGCTTATTCTCCTCACCTTTTGGCTATAGAGTACCAGTAAGAGTTTAAAACCACTTTCACCCCTGTTCATTACACTAAGAGGATGCGTGTGAGCGGCGCAAAATAACTGGCTAAATAAAGAAAGAAATCATAATCTGCTGATGATAAATGCCGTTTGTGGAGCTGTTGTATAAAAGCCATGTCGCACTCGAGGTCGTGCTGTTGTGCTGAATATCAGCACAGCTCAGATATCTTCAGTGCTCTGCCTGTGCAAAAATGATGGTACCCCTAACTTAATAGTTAGTTGCACAACCTTTTGAGGCAATCACTGCAATCAAACGATTCCTGTAACTGTCAATGAGACTTCTGCACCTCTCTGCAGGTATTTTGGCCCACTCCTCATGAGCAAGCTGCTCCAGTTGTTTCCGGTTTGAAGGGTGCCTTTTCCAGACGGCATGTTTCAGCTCCTTCCAAAGATGCTCAATAGGATTGAGGTCAGGGCTCATAGAAGGCCACTTTAGAATAGTCCAATGTTTTCCTCTTAGCCATTCTTGGGTGTTTTTAGCTGTGTGTTTTGGGTCATTGTCCTGTTGCAAGACCCATGACCTGCGACTGAGACCCAGCTTTCTGACACTGGCCAGCACATTTCTCTCTAGAATCCCTTGATAGTCTTGAGATTTCATTGTACCCTGCACAGATTCAAGACACCCTGTGCCAGATGCAGCAAAGCAGCCCCAGAACATAACAGAGCCTCCTCCATGTTTCACAGTAGGGACAGTGTTCTTTTCTTGATATGCTTCATTTTTCCGTCTGTGAACATAGAGCTGATGTGACTTGGCAAAAAGTTCCATTTTTGTCTCATCTGTCCATAGGACATTCTCCCAGAAGCTTTGTGGCTTGTCAACATGTAGTTTGGCATATTCCAGTCTGACTTTTTTATGATTTGTTTTCAACAATGGTGTCCTCCTTGGTCGTCTCCCATGTAGTCCACTTTGGCTCAAACAACGACGGATGGTGCGATCTGACACTGATGTTCCTTGAGCATGAAGTTCACCTTGGATCTCTTTAGAAGTCTTTCTGGGCTCTTTTGTTACCATTCGGATTATCCGTCTCTTTGATTTGTCATCAATTTTCCTCCTGCGGCCACGTCCAGGGAGGTCGGCTACAGTCCCATGGATCTTAAATTTCTGAATAATATGTGCAACTGTAGTCACAGGAACATCTAGCTGCTTGGAGATGGTCTTATAGCCTTTACCTTTAACATGCTTGTCTATAATTTTCTTTCGAATCTCCTGAGACAACTCTTTCCTTCGCTTCCTCTGGTCCATGTTGAGTGTGATACACACCATGTCACCAAACAACACAGTGACTACCTGGAGCCCTATATATAGGCCCACTGACTGATTACAAGATTGTAGACACCTGTGATGCTAATTAGTGGACACACCTTGAATTAACATGTCCCTTTGGTCACATTATTTTCAGTATTTTCTAGGGGTACCATCATTTTTGTCCAGGCCTGTTCCATGAGTTTATTTTTTTAAATAATTCTGTTACATTCATAGAATTCTTATTTATTATTACTTTTGTCAGATTAAAGTTATTTCTGTGACCATTGTGAGTTTTTCTTTCATTGACCGAAGGGTACCAACAATTTTGTCCACGTGTGTATGTTCTATTAGTATAATATACATCATACTATTTTTCTTTTCCTAAAGTGTGTACGCATTTCTATCTGTGTGTGTGTGTGTGTGTGTGTGTGTGTGTGTGTGTGTGTGTGTGTATGTATTAAGCATTCCTGCCTTCATGCTCTAGGAAAAAATTCACATCCTAAGATTTCATTTAGTCGACTTGAGTTTTTATTCCAGCTCACACTGTCCCGTTCATTCCCTTCTTACCCTGACACACACCCATCACTCTGGAATAGGCTCGATAAGCACTCGCATCAGATCACATAACCTTTCTCCATCACTCCAGTCTTTATGTTTCTGAGAAAACTGAAGCCTTTCTAAAAATCCTTAGTTCCATCTTAATTAATCTCTGAACTCAAATATTTTTTTTGTTTTTCTTTAGAAAAAAGCCTGGGATTTTTTTCCCCAGGTTTGTGTGTGTGTGTATTGATATGAAGTGACGGAGCACCAACGGGGGAAAAAAAAAAGAAGGATCAGAGAAGAAAGAGTTTTTTTTTTTTTTTAATCCACAGCACAATTTTTATTTATTTATTTATTTTTGTCAGCGAGGTCCACTCACTTCACTGAACAGCTGTCGTGTGTGTGTGTGTGTGTGTGCGCGTGTGTGTGTGCTAAAAAAAAAAAAAAAGATGTTTTGTTTGCACTGACTGAATCTGTTTCTTCAGCTGAGCAGCGTGACCGTCTACAGTCGAGAGAGAGAGTCTGTAGAGATTAGCAAACATGCGCACACACTTAATTTTTCTAATGCTTTTATTTAATTTCATACCTCTTGATCCCTGACACTCAAACATGATCTCTCTCTCTCTCTCTCTCACACACACACACACACACACACACACACACACACACACACACACACACACACACACACACTTTTGTGTCTCAGTGGAGTCATAGTGATGTCCAGCTCCCTACATGTTCCTCACAGATGTGAGACTTGCTCCAGATGTGCTGAGCGTTCCGGAGGATTCATTTGTTCAGTTCCTTCCTTAATAATATTGTCATTTTCTCTCTCTCTCTCTCTCTCTCTCTCTCTCTCTCTCTCTCTCTGTGTGTGTGTGGTGTGTGTACAGGAATCACCTCAGGACAGTGCCATCACTCGAGACATTAACCGCACCTTCCCAGCACACGACTACTTTAAGGACACGGGAGGCGACGGTCAGGACTCGCTGTACAAGATCTGTAAGGTAAGACACACACACCTGTACACTGTTCATGGAAGGAGTCTCCAGTGTCGGGTCAAGCTGTAGCTTTGTTTCGCAGACGCACTTCATCATATTAAAGACACGGATACAAAGTGTCACTAGTTCTTTAATAGAGCGAAACGTGTAGTGAAGGACGAGTCGCTGTGGTTAAGGGCAATAAAAAGTGGTAATAATCCCTCCGCTTCACTTTAATACAGTCGTGATGTTTTTACTAGAGTGTAACGTACTGAACTGTTCTCGATCGCTCAACTCCATGACATCACATTTAAATCACCTTGGAACTGGCTAGGCATTAGCGACAAAATGCTACACTGCAATTTCATAATAAACTGCACGTGGGATTTCAGTGTAAAAAGAATTCTCTCGCCAGTCCAGTTGTCTCTGATCAAACACTTTGATCAGTTTTGGTTTATGGTTCAGCCGCATCCGAGTGGCGCTAACGCAGCACGTTCGACACGACGAACAGACGACCTGACACACTCTTTCACACGTCCTTATTTGTTAATAAATTACCCCCCCCGCCCCCCCACTCCATCCCTTTCTCTCTCTCTCACACACTTTCTCTCTCTCTCACACTCTGTCTCTCTCTCTCTCTCTCTCTCGGCTGTTAGAAGGTCACTAGGTTTATTGTGACGCCGGTGACGGATAGAGGACGCGAGACGCGAGTATTTGATTTGCATCTTAAGGCGCCTCTTAATAATTCACCTCCCTCCCCCGTGGTGTTTACCGCCATCACTCAGCGCCGCATGGATTTTTTTTCTTTATTGACCTCGTAATAATTCAGCTCGCTCACTGTACGCTCTGGGCACCCAGGGGACCTCCAGACGGCTCAATTAAGAGTTCACCAGGTTTAATACGGCTGTGCTGTCCCGCCATGTGCTAAAGAATTCACAAAGTTTTGAACTTGACCAGTGATAGGCTTTTTTTTTTTTTTCTTTTAAAAATAGTTACAGTTTCAGAAGAAAAATTTTAATCTTCCATTTAAATGTTATGTTAAAACTATTATGTTTGATCATAGCAGTAGAAAATGCAGCAGTGACTCGGCGTCCCTTTAATATGAACTCCCGGCAGAATGACATCTTTGGGTCTTTTTTTTTTTTTCTTTTCATTTTGGTCCACTCCCTTCAACTCAGCCACGCCCCATCACAGCCATGCCACGCCCTCCTCCATCACTGAACTCTTCTTGTGTTTCACTAGTTGTGTTTACGTTTAATCTGATCAAAATCATCCCGGTTAGAGATTTAAATTTCAGTGTTGACGTTAATCTGATAAGGAGTGTGTTCACGTGATCAAAGAATTTACTCAGAAGTGATTCCGCCTGCTGTGAGGGGTTTCATTATCTGGAAAGAATTTTTATTTCAGGTCAGGTCAGACTTGCAATCTTTTCTAGTAAATCCTGCGTTCTGCATCAGGATTGGTTACAAAAATTCCCTCTCTTCAGTGATTGGTGAGATGTTTACTGCATGTGACCTGGCGAGCCAATCAGAGCCCCTTCCTCAGCCAGAGACCCGGTGGATGAAAGGTTTTGTTCTCACAGTGGACTCGCCTAAAGTTAACCTCACAAATATGCGCAGGAAGAATAGATTTATTACAACAAGAGAGAAACGATCAGATCAAGTGTTTACTCAGTTAATATTTACATATCGAACGGATTATTAAAAGTTTACATCCCCTCTCATTTCCATCAGACAGGGTTTGGTCACAGTTTTCCCACTCAGGTGGTCACATGATGCAGTTTTATTCTGGTTGTTGTATGACTGTTTGTTCTAATTATTAGTTGATTATTAAGGGTCCATGTCAACGCTGCTTGTGTGTCACGACTGTCTGGGCATTAAATTTACTTCTGACAGATTTTAAGACCGAAATTTCTGACAGATTTTCATTCAGAAATTTGAAGATGGAGCTTGTAGGTTCCTTTTAATCCATTTATTTTGGATATTTTTCTTTGAGATGGGTGTGTCATGACTTCTGCCTGCTATAAACTTCACTTATTTCTGTTTTCTGATTTATGACTTAAAAAAAAAAAAAAAGAATTCTTTATATTTTGTCCCCGATTTTGTCTCTAATTTAGTCGTATCCAATTCCTCCGCGCCACTAGGGGCTCCACCACATTAAGGCTACTATGACCCCTCAGTCGGGAGAGCCTCAGACGATCACGTTTCCTCCGAACCATCAGACGTCACCAACCGCATCTGTTTGCTCGCGCAGCGTAACAGCGTAGCGAGCACTTCACCACTGCTCCATTCGGGGGGCCATAATTTTGTGACTTTTAATTACTACTGTGTCTTCATTAGACTAACTAATAAAGATCATCTTCGGTCTCTTGTCACTACATTTTTTCATCAAACCTCAACAGTCAGAGTGATTTGAAAATACTCGTTTCTGATTGGCTGAGCAGCGACTAAATCAAATTTGCACGAGTCTTATTCCAAATAGTTTGTATTGTGTAACTATTCTGCACTGTCGCCATGGCAACAATGGAAAGAAATGATTAGTCTTTAAGTAAAAAAAAAAAAAAAAAAAGCAAGTATAAAGAAAGCAATGGTTATGGGTTACGGTAAATGTGAATATTTTAAATCAGTGATTAAATGAGGAACCGTCGTGATGTCAGCAGCGGTGCTTATCGCTGTATCAGATTAGATCACCGTGGCAACGGTCATATTTATGGTCTAGCATAAAATAAACACTGATGAAACCACATTAAACTTACAGCGCGTCTTGTTACATGTGAACTTCATATCCCACAATGCACCTGCTTATAACACGTATGTCCTCCACCCCCCCCCCCCCCCCTCCCCTCCCCTAGGCATACTCTGTGTACGACGAGGAGATCGGCTACTGTCAGGGCCAGTCCTTCCTCGCCGCGGTGCTGCTGCTACATGTGAGTCACATGACCAGGTGCAGGGGATTCTGGGAAATATAGATTTATTGGATTGATCATCATGGAGTAGTGTTTACACAGCTGGGTCGCTTCAGCACAAAATAAAAGAAAACACAAAACACAACCAGGGACATGAGATCCAGATGTTCTCCAGCTGTTTGTCCTCACTGCAATTGCTAACCGTGTCAGGGAGAAAATAATGCTGTGTGCGTGTGTGTGTGTGTGTGCACGTGTGTCCGTCCAGATGCCAGAGGAGCAGGCGTTTAGCGTTTTGGTGAAGATCATGTTTGACTACGGTCTCAGGGAACTCTTCAAACAGAACTTTGAAGACCTACACTGCAAGTTCTTTCAGCTGGAGAGACTCATGCAGGTGTGTGTGTGTGTGTGTGTGTGTGTGTGTGTGTGTGTGTGTGTGTGTGTGTGTGTGTGTGTTAAAGCAGGATTAAGGAATTATTTCTGTGACATTCATGGAAGGAGTATTTCGTTTTTCTTTAGTTAATCTGAATATTACATTTTTTAACTGTGTGTGTGTGTTTATTCTGAATACTAAAAATGACATTACTGACGCAAGCCCCGCCCCCCCCCCCCCCCCCCCCCCCAGCCATGTATTTCAACACGTTGTGTGTTTAAGCTTTTTGTGAAGCAGTGTGTTTATTTTTTATTTTTTTTATATTTCTCTCTCTCTCTCTCTCTCTCTGCAGGAATACATTCCAGATTTGTACACACACTTCCTAAGTATAGGTTTGGAGGCGCACATGTACGCCTCCCAGTGGTTCCTCACGCTCTTTACAGCCAAGTTTCCTCTCTACATGGTGTTTCACATCATCGACCTGCTGCTGTGTGAGGTGCGACGCCGCGCTCGCTCAGAGATCATCACCGTCACTCATCAGTCGTTATTAATCACTGAGCCCAAGTGTAAAAAGTCTTTACCTCAATCTGTCTCTTCTCTCGTTTACAGGGGATCAGTGTCATATTTAATGTAGCTCTGGCACTACTGAAGGTAACACACACATGTACACACACACACACACACACACACACACACACACACACACACACACACACACATATCTATTGAATGAGCTGTTTTTAATGATTTATAACAATGACTTGTAAGATCCTTTTTCACGTTGAACTTGTTATAAACTTGTTCATTTACCTGGTCATTATAAAAAGTCATTGTATATAGTAAGAAGTGAAGCGTCGTAGCTGCAACAATATTTTAATCGAACGTTCTCACTGTGGAGCAAGTTAAATAAAATTGCTGTAAAATTACACAAATGTAACAAAATGTGAGAATTGTAAACAATCACAATATTCCCACAGACTTGAGAAGTGGAATGTAGAAAGATTCTGTAACTATAACACACACACACACAAAAAAAAAAAATCCCACCTGAACTGTGAGAAATAGATTGAAGGGGGAAAAAATCACCACGAGTATTTTTGAACGTTCTTTAACGCTAACGAACAGTTCTGCTACTGCAGGCGTTACTATACAGTGGGCCGCGCCCCGGACCCGCCCGGACTCAGAGACCTGTCCTGTTTAGATCTTGATGCCTGATCTGATAAATCACAATAATTCATAAAGCAGTAATCTAGATGGGCGTGGCTGTACGAATCACTTAATAGAGCCAAACAGCGCGGTAGTTTACCGTGTATAGACAGAGTGTGCAGAAGAAACAGGAACAAAAATGTGGCTTATGTCAAGAAAAGGAAAGCAGACTATTAAAACTGAACCTCCACAGATGAATGTATGTTTATTCGTCATGCAGGAAGTTTAAAACCTCGGATGTTCTGAAACCATGGAGCTAATAACGGAAGCGCCACCATGAGATAAAACACGGGTCGTTAGAGCGAACATATCCGCAGCAGCCCGAGGTGAGGGCGTGTAAAATACCCAAACTGTTACGCGCTCAAATCAGAACGTTTAGTAGAAGTGAAGTTCTACTACTGAGCCGTCAAGTACCAGATTTTGTGTCGCAGCATCACACAAAGCGGTCTGGACAGAATGTAACGAAACTCTTGCAATACTTGGATCTCTGAAGCCTGAACCAGATTGTCTCGTATGTTTGAGACAAAAGTTTAATCTGCACCATCAGTGAATCTAAATGTTGAGTAAAAGTGATGTTATGAACAGTTATGTGTGGGATTTAATAATCTACTTTAAAATAATCTACTAATGCGCTTCTGTCTCAATGTAAACAAACACCTGCACCAATAGATATTAATTAGAAAAGATAAAGTGAATATTTTGACTGGGATTAGTTCATATTTTCACTTTGGCTGAAATAACAGCGCTGAAGTGGTATAAGTGAATTTTAACACGCCGGAGTCGTTTTAAGACAAAACTTCATCTTTATCCGATCGACTTTTTTGATTTCTTATCACTTCTCATCAAATGTATAAAAAATAATTATTATTTTAAAGTGCATTTTTTTTTTTTTTTTTTGCTGTTGTTCGGAATACCAATAAATATTTTATTTTTTCTGTTTTAAATTGTTGGCTTTGGACATTTATCTCGCTTTACTTTTGCAATTTAGCAGCAGTATCATTAAAAAGTTTGTTTAAAGAGCAACTTGTCTCGTCTTTTTCTTTCCTCCAGACGTCAAAGGATGACCTTCTGCAGGCCGACTTTGAGGGAGCGCTGAAGTTTTTCCGTGTGCCCGTGCCCAAACGGTACCGCTCCGAAGAGAACGCCAAGAAACTCATGGAGCTCGCCTGTAGCATGAAGGTAACTCACTACATTTTTAAGAATTGTTACACTTTTGAATAAAAAAGTGAGGAATTTAGGTTTATTATTTGGGAATTAAACGGCAACTTTGATTTGACTTTAGAATGTTTTGTAGATGTTATGATGTTTAAAATTATTATTTTTTAAAATTTCTTAATATTTTGTAGTCATGAACTCATATTTTAATGCAGTGGTTCACAGCGACCAGCAGAGGGCACTGTGGTGTAACGTTTGAGATGATCATTATTGATTAATATTATAATCATCTCTGATTTTGAGATTTTTCTGCAGTAAAGGAGTGTTGCATTTCTCTCTGTCTCCCTCTCTCCCTCTCTCTCTCCTCTTACTTTATCATTTAAGATAACGAATATGTGATGCATCTAAAAAATATCACACATTAAAAAAAAAAATCATGCTCATTATCATTATAAATAAACCAGTGAAGGTGTAGCATGAAGGACACTAATGATTACAAATCATTTGTTTATTAGTATTATTAGTGTTTTTAATGTTTGTTTTTGATCTAACTGTATATAAAAACTCATTCACGAGGCTGCACATTATCTTTATGATTTCATTTAATTTAATAAATAGTTCTGTGGAAAAAACCACAAATTCTATTATTTTTAATGAAAATGAAAAAACTGACCTAAACACATACAGTATGTACATTACTCGAAACTCTTTGATGTGCTTTTTAAATCGCGTCCGGCTTTATATAATAGTTGAAATTCCAAATGTATCTCTTTTTTTTTTTTTTTTTTTCTGTGGAGGCGGGGCTTAATTGGGACAGAGTGACAGCGTTCCACACTGAGCGCTCAGTCTGTCGTCCTGTTCTTACCTCAAGCTGTTGAGTAGAAAGAGTGAGGTCACGAGGACAGGCAACAGGATTAATGAGGTTCCTTCACCGGGTTCTCCTGCTTGGTTTACTCTTTATTGGAGTCAAGTTTCTGCTCCACTGAATTGTGACGAGCCACTTTATGTGGTTTGGGGTTATTTATTTATTTATTTATTTTTGGACCTTACGATGGTGCAGATGGTCCAGGAGGTGGAGCTGGACCTGATCAGAGCCAGCTCCACTTCCCCCTGGTTTTTGTTCTGCTCGGGTAGATCGGTATCAGGCACTGGACCGGAGAGAGAGGTGCAGATCCAGGACACTCTGAGACACTCAGGGGAGATTAGATCTGACACTTGGCTTATGAACGTCTTCAGGGCGAGATGGAATCTCTGGCTGAAGATCGAGGACTCTGGCTTCTCCTCCACCGTCTGCTGACTGTAAAATAAATAAATGAATGAAGGAATGAATGAGGTCATGAACATAAATGTATACCTGATCCTTTAAGATGTGTCCATTAGTGTTAAAGAGTGACAATCAGAGGACAGGGAGGAGAAGGGGACGAGTGCGGGGGAGGTGTAGAGGGCGCTGCGCCGTCACCTGCAGCCTGATTCTGTCAGCTCACAGACTGCCGCAGGAGGCCAGGTGGCTGTGAAACTCATCTGCTGGAAGTCACAGGAGCACCGGGACAACAGCGAGGAACGCTCAAGGACACACACACACACACACTCTTAATGTGGCTCATATTTATAACCCAGGCTGCATGCTGCTAATGTCTGAGTGCAGAACCTCATCATGTGTGGAAGCTTCTGTCTGCACTGCAGCACAGCCAGTCCTCACCACTCCTGTGCCGGGCGCCAGGTTCACTAAAAATACCCAAAAATACCCCTCAACAAAAAGCCCTGTTTTGTCTCCGCTTACTCCCTCCAGCCACACACACACCCACACCCTTGAAGCACTCAATAACTGTGCAACTGAATGTATCGTCTGTGTTTAAAAAGTAATTCTAAATGGCCTCTTGTGAAACACATCATGTGAGGTTGCCAGGTCTGCGCAATAACATTCCACTGTGCGTCAGACTTCATAATCGTGGCTATTGGTGCCAAATTTCTTAAATATCACATTTATAAAATGTTTCATTACAAACATCGCATATTTATAGTCTTGATAAATATTCAGTAGTCTGTTGTTATTCATCATATAGATTGTACAGTGTAATAGACTGTACATGTACAGCGTGGGCCATTTATATGGATACACCTTAATAAAATGGGAATGGTTGGTGATATTAACGTCCTGTTTGTGGCACATTAGTATATGTGAGGGGGCAAACTTTTCAAGATGGGTGGTGACCAATTATGGCCATTTGGAACTTTTGTTTTTTCAATAGGAAGAGGGTCATGTGACACATCAAACTTATTGGGAATTTCACAAGAAAAACAATGGTTTTAACGTAACTTTATTCTTTCATGAGTTATTTACAAGTTTCTGACCACTTATAAAATGTGTTCAATGTGCTGCCCATTGTGATGGATTGTCAATGCAACCCTCTTCTCCCACTCTTCACACACTGATAGCAACACCGCAGGAGAAATGCCAGCACAGGCTTCCAGTATCCGTAGTTTCAGGTGCTGCACATCTCGTATCTTCACACCATAGACGATTGCCTTCAGATGACCCCAAAGATAAAAGTCTAAGGGGGTCAGATCGGGAGACCTTGGGGGCCATTCAACTGGCCCACGACGACCAATCCACTTTTCAGGAAACTGTTCATCTAGGAATGCTCGGACCTGACACCCATAATGTGGTGGTGCACCATCTCGCTGGAAAAACTCAGGGAACGTGCCAGCTTCAGTGCATAAAGAGGGAAACACATCATCATGTAGCAATTTCAAATATCCAGTGGCCTTGAGGTTTCCATTGATGAAGAATGGCCCCACTATCTTTGTACCCCATATACCACACCATACCATCACTTTTTTTGTTCCAACAGTCTTGGAGGGATCTATCCAATGTGGGTTAGTGTCAGACCAATAGCGAGTGCTATGCTGTGGGCTCTTGCTGAATGAAGCTAGGACAGCCACTGATGTTTGATCATTAGTGACAGTTTTCATGCGTCCACATTTTGGCAAATCCAACACTGAACCAGTTTCACGAAACTTAGCAAGCAGTTTGCTAACTGTAGCATGGGAGATGGGTGGTCTCGTAGGGTGTCTTGCATTGAAATCTGCTGCAAAGACCCGGTCACTGCGTTCACCAGATATCAACACAATTTCGATCCGCTCATCACGTGTTAACCTCTTCGACATGTCAATGGCTGTGAACAAAGAGAAACTTGTAAATAACTCATGAAAGAATAAAGTTACGTTAAAAGCACACCATTGTTTTTCTTGTGAAATTCACAATAAGTTTGATGTGTCACATGACCCTCTTCCTATTGAAAAAACAAAAGTTCCAAATGGCCACCATGGTCACCACCCATCTTGAAAAGTTTGCCCCCTCACATATACTAATGTGCCACAAACAGGACGTTAATATCACCAACCATTCCCATTTTATTAAGGTGTATCCATATAAATGGCCCACGCTGTATTTTAAAAAGAAAATAAAAACAATTGTAGCTCACGTTTTTTGTTTTCAAAAATTATTAACATATTTAATCTTAAGTATATGAACATAAAATCCATCAAATGACATTCAGCCCCTTTAAATAGCTTCGTTATTAATTTAATTGTATCCAAGATTTCGGTTTCTTTGATGTGACATCACTAAGAACAGGAAGTTGTTTGATTGACACTCCACATCAAAAGTCCCTTTATACAGATGAAAAGAAATACTTGAAATAACTGAAGTGTTATAAAAGCGATATCTGAAAATATTCATATTTTAAACAGTTCTGGCGGTTCTGTGTTTCTGCAGGTTTTACCTGCTGTGACAAAGTAACAACACGAATAACACGAGCACTGATGTTTCACAAACATTAAATGTAATCATGGAAGGATAAAAGCAGGCATGATGTTTGTTTGTTGATTAATTAAAAATAAAATCGTTAGTGAATGTAGTGAGGATTAAAACACTAGATGTGCCTTTACAGATCGTTAAAACAGAACTTTAAAACAATCTCATCCTCACTTTTAAAAATTTTTATATTTACACAAAAATAAGATTTGTTTTGAGTGAAGCTCAATTTATTCATATTTATTTTACTTGTTTGTTTATACTCGAGGGAATTAATCCAGATGAGTTATTTGAAGCACGCTGAACGGGTTTATAAAAATCTACAGGAACAAATAAAAAACTTAAAAAATGTTTTTAACAGAATTTAATCAAGTACCAATTTATCTATCTATATTTATCTTTGTTTGTTGTTTGTTTATTGTCTAAACCATGATGCGTATATGCAGTGTACTTGGACATCTGGGTATTTGAATAACCACACCTGGCAGCGAGGCAGCCACACCAGCCCTCAGTTTAACATCCACAACACACACACACACACACAGAGACATGCACTAAGTATACATGGTGTTTACAGGGAGCCAGTAGGAACCACAGCTCTCTGCAAACAGCTAATTTACACGCTCATGAGTGTTTACGGCGCTCACCGCGATCCGTCTTAAACGTTCTGTTGCTGAAAACAGAGCAGCGGCTTGTCTTTAAATCGGGTTAGTCAACAAGAAAAGCTGCAGCGTGAGCCGCGGGAGTTATAAATACATCTCAGAGCGCTGAGCGCGGAGAAATTACAGCCTGATGCACTGATTAGGGGTTTATTAAAACAGGAGCGTTCCAGTTTTTTTTTTTTTTTTTTTTTTAACGTGCCACTTTAGGAGAGTTTTAGTTTTAATCTGCACAAGAATCTTTTAAAACGGCTCCAGTTTGGAGGAACAGTTCCACTTTGTCTCTTGTTACCAAATGTCAGGCTCTGTGAGTGTACCGCTTTTGGGACCCTTCACGTTTATCTCTCATGTAACTTCTGAATACTGATGTGTGTAATGTTCGTATTAAACACTCGCTACACCTCTGAATACAGTGGTAATTATTATTATTATTATTATTATTGTTGTTGTTATTATTATTGTTATTAATAAAACCTGAGCAGATTGTGAGCTCGGTGTTCTTGATCAGATTTGTCTTCATGGCAGAATGCAGTGCAGCCTGATACTCTGTTTAAGATTTTTTTATTTCCACAATCTGTCATTTCATCCAGTATAAAAATACCTGTGTGTGTGTGTGTGTGTGTGTGTGTGTGTGTGTGTGTGTGTGTGTGTGTGACAGATCAGTCAAAAGAAGCTGAAGAAGTATGAGAAAGAGTACCACATGATGCGAGAGCAACAGGAACAGCAAGAGGCGCCCATCGAGAGATATGAGGTAACAGTCGTGTGTGTGTGTGTGTGTGTGAGAGAGAAACCAAGGTGTTCTCTGCATTGTGATTGCGCATTAGCATACACACTGTGTGACAGTAATGAGCAACACTGTGAGAGAAGTCTTGCCTTCTGGCTCAGAGGACGAGTGGAGCGACAGAGCGGTGTGTGTGTGTGAGAGAGAGAGAGTGTGTGTGTGTGATTGAGGGATCGCTGATGTCAGAGCTCCGCCCCTCCGCTCTCGGCCTCATCACCGCTCAGGAGAGCCAAACACACCAGAACCCGTTTCACTGTTTTTATTTCTGCATTTCTGTCTTAAAATGAAAACATATTTACACTTGTTAGTCTCTTGGGCGTGTAGTGTAACGGTTATAGGGTGTACCGGGCCTGTAGTGCTCTAGACAGGGTCTGTTGAGTGTATAGTGCACTAGTTAGGGTCTGCTGGTTGTCTAGTGCGTCTGTTATAGTCCCCTGTATAACAGTGTGTTTATCTGAGTTCAGTATCTGGAGTATAAACCCAGCGGTACATATGAGTGATGCAGGTCTTACCTGTGAGCAGGCTGATCAGGTGTGTGTTAAACCTGTAGAGCTGTGTGTGTGTGTGTGTGTGTGTGTGGAGCGAAGTACAGGATTAACCCGAGTGTGTCGGTGTAACTGTGCTCAGTGTGTCGGCATGTGTGGTTTTAACAAGCACTCATGTCAAAGGTTGCTGTGTTTACTGGCATGGTTAACAATCACACACACACACACAGTCACAAGACGAGCAAGTCACACGCTCTGTGTTCTCTGGTCCACAGAGGGAGAACCGGCGTCTTCAGGAAGCCAACATGCGTCTGGAGCAGGAGAACGACGATCTCGCTCACGAGCTGGTCAGCAGTAAGATCTCCCTCAGGAAGGACCTGGACAACGTGAGCGTCTCACACGCAGCGACACGTAAAGGCTCTCTGCTGTCCTGTTCTCACCCGTTAAAAAGTGTGTGTGTGTGTGTGTGTGTGGTTCAGGCGGAGGAGAAGGCCGACGCCCTAAACAAAGAGCTCCTCATCACGAAACAGAAACTGATCGACTCTGAGGATGAGAAGAGACGGCTGGAGGATGAAGCGGTGCAGGTCAGCTATACTGTAGTACACTGAGACCATCACTCCATCACCGTCTGTATCATATTTACACACACACACACACACACACACGCACATCACGTCCTCCAGTCTTGTGTTCGAGCCGCAGGAAAGTTCTCCAGGTCCAGTTCTGTGGATTAAATCAGGATCTAGTGAGAACTAAACTCATGTTGTGATCAGGATGTTTTCAGAAACAGGAGCCAAAAGGGCAAGTGTGTGTCAAGTATGAGTTTGTGTGCATGATTTCCCTTGTGTGTGTGTGTGTGTGTGTGTGTGTGTGTCTGTCTGTGTGTGTGTGTGTGTGTGTGTGTGTGTGTAAGAAACTAAGGAAATACGTGTATATATATAAATGTGTTCTCGTGCTCATATAATAGGATTTTTTTTTTGAAATTCCTTAAACCTTTTTTGTAAATATGAGAAGAATTTAGTTACTGTATGTTCTCGCTTTATATACACTACCAGTCAAAAGTTTGGACACCCATGATCATTCCTGATGTTTATTTCTCTCTACACTGTAAAACAATACTGAAGGCGTTTATACAAAGCACACAATAATCTCCTCTGAACAGTTGATATTGAGATGTTTATCTGCTCCTTCTGCTCTGTAAAGCTTCATAACGGCTCTAATCTGAGGTGCTGCTTGAGGTTAATTGGTGATTTCTGAGGCTGGTGACTCTAAATGAACTTCTCCTCTGCAGCAGAGCTCAGTTTTGGTCTTCATAAGAGCCTTTTTAAAAAAAAACTAAAGAGCTGGGTCGAGGCCAAAACATGAAGAATAGAACATGTTTTTTGATTGTGCTTTAAACCGTCACCGCTGACGCTGAAGCTCGACCACGCGGCCAGAGGTCGTGTTCCTAATTATTGCACAGACTCGTTTAAAGCCTAACGACTTTTCAGGTCTCTCACACACACACACACACACACACACACACACACGTTTCTGCGGAGTCTGCGCTCTGTCCCTGTGACTCTCTGACAGGTTCTGTCCAATTACTGACCCACTGTGGGGGAATTGTGTCTGAGACAGACAGAGAGAGACAGAGCAAGAGTGTGTGTGTGTGTGCGTGTGTGTGTGTGTGTGTGGGAAGGGAAGAGATAGTGAGCATGTGGTTGAGACAGATAGGCCAAGTGTATGTGATGGAGAGAGAGTGTGTGTTTATGAGGAGAGAGAAAGGGAGAAGAGTGTGTGTAAGAAAGTGTGTGTGTGTGTGTGTGAGAGAGAGAGAGATTGATGTCTGGTGATCTGCTTTTTAAATAAATCAGGATTAAGCTCAGTGTTGGTTCCAGTTGATTATTTTGCCCTAACAGCGCCCCCTTGAGTGTTTTATTCCCCTTACACCCACCTACAGCTAATGTAATGTTTAATCATTTATTTTAAAATGATGCTTTTTATCCATTAATGATGGCATGAACCAGTTTGTTCCCGTCCTCACCTGGGTTTTAATAGAGCACTGCTGAGTTCTGCGATCTGATTGGTCAGGAGCTTTTGATGAATTCTCTACAGCATAGTGCCGCTCGTTTCCATGGCAACAGCTGCTTCACTGATCACTCACGGCTTTTTGTGTCCTTACTTTTTACTTTGAGGGAATAAAGCCGGGCTGGAGAGGGAGTGTGTGTTTATAGCCATTATAACCTGTGTGTGTGTGTGTGTGTGTGTGTGTGTGTGTGTGTGTGTGTGTGTGTGTCCTCAGCTGAAGGAGATGTGCCGAAGAGAGCTGGACAAATCAGAGTCAGAGATCAAAAAGAACGGCTCCATCATCGGAGAATACAAACAGGTTAGCGCGCACACACACGCGCGCACACACACACACACACACACACACACACACACACTTGCACACACACGCACTCTCACATGCATTCGCGCACAGTGTACAGGGCCCGTTTTCTCCTCCTCTTTTCTCTTCTCCTTCTTCATCTCTCCATCCTGTTTCTTTCTCCCTGTTTTGCCCGATCTCTCTTCTCACCCTTTTCTCTTTCTTTATTTTTCTCCCTCTTTCATCCTCGTTCTATTTATCTTTTTCACTCTCTCGTTCCTTTTCAGTTGCTGTAGGAGTCTTTAACAAATAATTAATCTGATTGTACTGCACTAATACATATTAATATTTAATATTAATATTATTCAGGATTATAAAAATGTTGCATTAAATATTAACTATATGAACAATAATAATGATGAGCGGAAAAATAAGAATATATATTAACATATTATAGTGTTTATATGCTCATGTTTATTTTACTGCAGGAGTTTAGTATTGTCCATGTTTGTTTTTTATTTATTGTTTAACATTAAACTATTACATGTTGAGCTATGGAGATTTTATGAAAAAGAAAGTTAAAGTATAGTGATATACTGCTCTATATGGATTGTGTGTGTGTGTGTGTGTGTGTGTGTGTGTGCGTGCACGATGAGAACTCAGTTCTGTAAAAAATAGTGCTTGTGTCCCTGTAGAGTTGCTTTAATAGGGCCTGCTGACAGTGTGAGCAGACACACACACACACACACACACACACACACACACACACACACACACACACGTTTACACAAACCCGGTGGTGAAGTTTTAATAGGACAAAACTAAACGATACAAAACACGCGTATGTGGACAATTAACATGATGGTGCAGTGGTCCCACACACACACACACACACACACACACACTCACACACACTCTCTTTCTCTCACCATTTGCTCACAGTGTGTCTCCTTAAAACACGCTTTGGTTAGAGTTATAAAGCTCTACATTCCTGTTCTCAGTGTTAGTGAGTAATAACACAGACGTGCAGCAGGTTTTTTTTTCGTTTGTTTGTTTTTTATAAAATATTTTTTATTTTATATTTTATAAATATCAGTATTTTTTTTTTTTATTCCAGATTTTGTCATCATTCTAAACAGACTTGTTTAATAATTCACCCCAACCACACAGGACGCTGAGCTGTGGGAATAATTCATAACTGCAAACAGAAATCAGTTTAAAATTAAAAATCTCAGTCTCGCTCATATTTCCAGCTTTTTAAGGAGACAACGAGAGACAGAGAGAGAAAGACTGAAAGCTTTTAAAGTCAGGAAGCTGAATGAGACTGTGACCTTTAGGCGGCCGCAGTGTAAATTACTGGATACCAACTGCTGTAAAAAAGGAGGAAGAAGAAGAAGAAACCACGCAGTTAAAGAGCGTGTTATGTGAAACATGTTTTTTTTTTCTTCATTCGTAGGAGGTACAGTATATTAATTATGATGTCCTTCTCATGAAGCCCTTCTACGTTCATTAGCAGCCTGAGGACAAAAAAAAAACAGAAAGAAGTAACACGTTTGTGTGATACACTCTCTGATAGGAAGCTGCATGGAGTGAAGTCACGCACCAGGTGTTGGAGTAAACGTGTTGTGCGTCACACTAGCTGAACACGGACACGTGTGTTATCAGGCGAAAACAAAAACGTCTGCTCAATTTGGAATGGAATTTTTTTATTTGTCTGTGAAAATGAGGGTGTGTGTCGTGTGAAGTTAGCAGAGGATTATGGGTAACGCAGAGACTGGTGGAGATGAAGACAGAACAGGACAGGTGGGGGATTAATAAGGTCCTGGAGAGCCACAGAGTGAGACGCAGTGAGACGCAGTGAGAGGAAAATCATGAATAAATCACCACCGTGTGAGACACAAGAAGATCACAAGAAGACTTTAGACGTTCCTCTGATGACGCAACATAAAGTTTACACACAGATGATCATCTCCAGGCTTCTCTTTTTTTTTTTTAATGATCTTATATTTTGTAATGGATAATTATTCAGACATTTATGTGACATGATGAGGGTAAGGTTAAAGTGTGTGCCAAGGGGCGGGGCTAAGGGTATGATCAGATACACAATCTTTTTTTCTTTTTTTTTTTTACATTTAAATGAGATCAAGTTTTTATTTTGTTCATTGTTTGGTGATCAGGACGATGATACACGGGCAGCGATATATTTAATGTGTTGTATATCGTTTTAATAAATTCATCCTGAAATGCAGTTGATTAATTGAACCAACAAATTCTTAGCAGTTCTAGATTATTGATTTAGTAGATGATTTGTTGCTCTGATTTGGATGAAGCCAGCCTGCTGTCGTTAATTCCATGTGTGTGTGTGTGTGTGTGTGTGTGTGCGCGCGTCTCAGATCTGCTCTCAGCTGAGTGAACGTCTTGAGAAACAGCAGACGGCTAACAAAGGAGAACTGGAGAAGATCCGGGTGAGTAACTCCTCACCATTTCATCCGCTACATAAACACGGCACCACATATTTATTTACCCGGACGCGTCTGATCTCTGTAGAGACGCAACGCTGAGTCACGCTAACGAGAAACCGTGCTTCTGCAGCCATCCTACTGAGACTTTAAACTGATTATGAAGGATTTAGGATGTAGAGTCTCACCCTAAGTGGGCGTGGTGATCAGCACTGCGGGTACTTTCTGAAAGGGCCAGGAAGCTTCTGATCAGAGTGTCATTATCCCCTAGATGGTTCCTGATGTACTTTATAGTTCCTGTTCCAGAATCAGTGCTTTTTAAAAATTATTTTTGACAGCAAACTGTTGACTTTTAAGTTCCCTGATCTGTTGTGGGCGGAGCCTGAGATATAAAACCTTGCCGATTGGTCAAATCTCTGTGGTTCCTTCGCAGAGTCGCAGTACAGTATATTTCAACCATATACAGTTCAGTACACAGTGAAACGAAACAACGTTCCTCCAGGACCAAGGTGCTACATACATGCAACGACATAAATTAACAACACAACATAAATTTAACAACGCAGATTTTTACATTTTTAAGTTAACCTAAAAAAACTATCAATTTCTATACAAAACAGAGACAACAGAGACAGCAGACAACAAAGCGCACGTGCAAATGTGCAAACGAAGAGCTACATGACAACACAACAACGTAACACGTTACAGTTAAGAAATACCTTTTTAGTGATCAGGTACTGTATGGGTTGAGGTAGTGGAGAGAGCAGCAAGTAAACAATTTACATTGTGTTCAGAAATATTGTGTGCAAATCGCAAAGTGAAATGAAATATTGTGCAAATATTGCAAAGAGCAGTTCAGATAGGTGGGTATGAACAGATGAAGGTGGTTGTAAATCAGTGTGATTGTGCATGTGTGTGTTTATCAGTTCAGTCCGGATGTTATTTAGTTCGTCTGTTTTAGTGATTTGTGTGTGTGTGTGTGTGTGTGTGCGCACGCGTGTGTGTTTTTCAGTCCAGTCTCTTTGTGTTGAGGAGACGGATGGCTTGTGGGTAAAAACTGTTACATAGTCTGGATGTGAGGCCCGAATGCTACGGTACCTTTTTCCAGATGGCAGGAGGGTGAAGAGTGTGTGTGATGGGTGTGTCCGGTCAGCCACAATGCTGGTGGCTTTGCGGATGGAGCGTGTGGTGTAGATGTCTTCGATAGAGGGGAGAGAGACCCCGATGATCTTCTCAGCTGTCCTCACTATCCGCTGTAGCGACTTGCGGTCTGATATGGAACAATTCCCAAACCAGACAGTGGTGTTGAGGGACCAGGTGAGGTTCTCCTCCAGGTGGACGCCCAGGAATTTCGTGCTCTTGACGATCTCCACAGAAGAGCCGTCGATGCTGAGCGGAGAGTGATCACTCCATGTCCTCCTGAAGTCAACAATCATCTCTTTTGTCTTATCGACGTTCAGAGACAGGTTGTTGTCTGTACACCAGTCCGTTAGCCTCTGCACTTCCTCTCTGTACGCCGACTCGTCGTTCTTGCTGATGAGACCCACCACAGTCGTGTCATCAGCAAACTTGATGATATGATTGGAGCTGTGTGTCGCTACACAATCATGAGTCAGCAGTGTGAACAGCAGGGGACTGAGCACGCAGCCCTGGGGGGCCCCAGTACTCAGTAGGAGGAGTTTACACATTAAACACTGCAGATTAGACAAACATAAGCTTTATAAACTGACCAATCAGGAGTCTGTATACTTCCTGCTCTCTGAGCTGATACTCTTATCTAAGGGGAGAGGACCTCTAGGGGCGGGGCTTGTTATATCCGAATGTTGCCAATAGGTGAAAATTTCCAACTTAAAAATCAGCCGTTTTTATATATTTTTGTCCAGGAACTGTCGAGAATCTTTTAAGTTCCTGCTCGAGTCTTTTTAATGACCAGAGACTGTTGGGGGTGGAGCTTGAAAAAAAAAAAAAAAAAAAACATCACTTATTGGTCAGATACAGTATGAGTTTTTATAGAACTATTTATTTCCTGTTCCAAAGACTTTTAGGGGCGGAGCTTAATGAACTACAGCTGATGTCTGCCTAATTAGCATTCAGGAACCGTTTTTTTTTTTTTTTTTTTGGTTCCTGCTCCAGGCCTGTTTTTAAATTTCCCCTACTGAATGTTCTTGGTTTCTCTTGTTGTGAAGATTGACACAGTTTATTCTCAACATTCATAAAATAAAATGTATTCATTGATAAAAAAGTATTGGCATCCTTTGATTCAGTGTACTACTGCTGAGTTTTTTTTTGCTTTTTTTTGCTTTATTCCTTTAACTTTGATGTCATGTTTTGTGACTTGAACACATCAGTGCTAAAGTTACACAGACCTGATTATTCGATCTTATGTAGTGTGCATCTGGTTTAAAAAGTTGTGTAAATTTTTCTCACAAATCGATATTCAGAGACTCAGAGTGTGAAGTGTGGAGTGGGTGAGAAGGTGCGGGTCTGATCTGAGAGTTTCAGCAGTGAGGTGGAGACTCTGAGCAGGAGATGATTTAGCGTTTGGTTAATGAGGTGAGGAGTGAAGTGGAGAAGCTCTCGAGTAGACGACGGCCTCTTGATGGAGGACGCGCAAGTCAGGCACAGATTATTGGGCTGTCTGAAGACACACAGCACGGACCGTGTGTGTGTGAGAGAGAGAGAGAGTGTACTGTATTTCTCCTGTGGAGATCATCTTCATCATCATCTTCATGCTGCTCGTGCTCTCACTGATAAGAAAAACATGGTGTTCAGGGTGATTTTCTCTCTTTGTGCTTCTGCTCGACACCTCGCTGATAAAGAGCACGCAGTCAGACGGATTTACACCCATAACCCCCCGCTGTGTGTGTGTGTGTGTGTGTGTGTAGATGAAGGTGGAGGGCTGTGAGAAGTGCAGCGCGCTCTTCAGTAAGGAGGGCCGTGTGAAGGCTGTGAGCGCTCCTAAAGAGCTGAGCGAGGACGAGACTGACGAGGAGAAAGAGGCTCTGCAGGTGCAGCTCAGGGAGATGGAGCTGGAACTCGCGCAGACCAAACTGCAGCTGGTGGAGGCCGAGTGCAAGATCCAGGTGACCGAGTGCTCACACACGCACATACGCGGTTTATACCTGATACACACACAGCGTCACACTTAAACCTCTGCATCCACATCAGTAGGCGTGTCTCGTGTGGGCGCGTCTCAACCGGCATTGTTGGTGCTGGTGGGCGTGGCTTGTCTAGATTTAATGATTTTTTTGTTGTTGTTGTTGTTGTTTAAATCAGAAAACACTTCAAAAGCCAACACGCCCTTCTGATCTTCATCATCTCTATAGGAATTTAAAGATGTGGCAGGATGAAATAAAAACACGGATAATGTTATGATGCTAAAGCAAAGGACACTTTAGCGCTAGGGTTTCTACTACTGACGCGCGCTCCAGACTACTTGCACAACAAAGAAAAAAAAAACCCTACAAACATCAACAAACTAGCAGCCTTCTTTAGGAACGACGAGCTTTTATCATTTCCTTTTCAGAAGTGTTTCCCCCAAGTGTGAGAGATTCTGGACCAGAGGTGGTGGCCGGTGGAGTGGGCGGGGCAGGGCAGGGCGGGGCAGGGCGGGGTCGTAACCTACAGCACAAAAAACCTGCAGTTATATACAACAAACAACAAATGCACATGACCTTTAACACAATGTTTGATTTTATTTGATATTTATATTAATTTTACATTTCAGAGATGCATTAACCTCACCCTCCCCTCCGTCCACACACACACACACACACACACACACACACACACACACACACACACACACACACACACACACACACACGTAGAGAGTGAGACGGAGTCAAAACATTAAGAATTGAGATCTTTGGTGTACAAACATGGAACCGTTTGTTAGAGCACATCGCCATTAAAAGCCCTCGAGATTGTTTTTTCTTTTGTTGTTGCATTTTGTTTTAATAATAATGACTCGGGATTGTCCTGTTCATCCTGAGCAAAATGATCAACTGGATTTTATTTCATTTTAACCAACAATATAAACGTGACTGAACAACAAAAACAAATGAGTCACATAAGCAAAGAATTAGCAAAGATTCCTAAAATCACATTGTTATGGCTGTTTGCAGTTGTTTCTCTGACCATTGATGATGATGATGATGATGATGATGATAATGTAAACATTCTGTGAGTTCTACATTGTCGTCTCGTGACTCTCATGTTCTAGTAGCAGTAAAATGTAGACGTCATTAAAAGTAATGATGACTGTCACACAGACCCAAAGTTGAGTTTAAATGTTGTTTGCTAACGTGGATGCAGTGTTACACACCAGCTTTAGCTCTCAGTCTCAGTTTGCGCGCGCGTGCGTGCGTGTGTGTGTGTGTTTTTCAGGATTTGGCCCACCACTTGGCTCTGGCGCTGAACGAAGTGCAAGCGGCGAAAAAGACCTGGTTCAACCGAACGTTAAGCTCCATTAAGACGGTGACGGGAGCTCAGGGCAAAGAGACCACCTAAAGATCACCTCCCTCTGTCTGTCTGTCTGTCTCTCTGTCTGTCTGTGTGGTGAACCTCCACGGCACCAAAACAAACTTTTTTTTTTTTTTTTTTTACTTTTTGGTAAAAAGGTCCTGATCTTTGCAGAGTGAAAACAAAACACACAGAATATACTAAAGCAACGGAGGCTTTAGCGCTAGGCTTTATACTACTGACACACACACACACACACACACACACACACACACACACATTAACACAACACTCAAGCTACTGTTCTACTCCAGACTACTTGCACAACAAAAACAACAAACTAACAGCCTTCTTTAGGGAAGACAAGCATTTATAATTTCCGTTTGATGATGAATTTGTGTGAGCTTATAGAAAGTTAAGATGTTAGGTGTGTGTGTGTGTGTGTGTGTGTGTGTGTGTGTGTGCGTGCGCGCACACATTTCCGCATGCGCACTAAAGGACCCTTGTGCCATTGACTGAGTGACCACACGGTGCTCTTCATCATCTCAGAAGAGAGACGAGGCAAAGAAGCACATTTTCATAATGAAGAAAAGTAATGGCACCCCTCTTTTGCTAGCGCGCGGCTTTCCGACACTAGCGACGTACACTAAAGGCAGAAGCGACGGTCTGAGAGAGAGAAAGTAGCGCAGGGTTGTTTTTTTTCTCCTTTTCCAACTTAAAGGTGCCATTAGTGATATTTTTTTTTTAAGTCGTAATATTTAATCTTTTGTATTTATAAAATGTTCCACGAGAGGAGAAACTCGGCGCCTCAGAGTCCACGCAGGAGAAGAGAGCGAAGAAATACCAAGTCAGGTTTCAGTTCATTAACCCCAACTTCTGACCAATCCTGAAAAAGGAGGCGTGTCCACTTAAGGAAAAGCTCCGCCTCTGCAGTAATTATGATGTTTAATCTCTTTGATCTTTAAACTGTGATACACACATCGATCAGCAGAAGCTAGCATGCTAGTTTGGATCCTTTTTAAAAAAAAAATTTATATATATATATATATTAGCATTAGCATTAACTTTATGATCTGGGGTCGTCCGAGTCCTCAAGCACTTATTCAGTGTGTGTGTGTGTGTGTGTGTGTGTGTGTGTGTGTGTGTGTGTGTGTGAGAGAGAAAATGCTCACACACACACACACACACACACTCAGACACAGAGAGCACAAACACGTGGTCGACTCGGACCTTGTGTGTGTGTGTGTGTGTGTGTGTGTGTGTGTGTGTGTGTGTGTGGGTGTGTGGGTGTGTGGGTGTGTGGGTGTGTGTGTGTGTCCAACAAGGCTATGTAAAGAACACTCTTTGGGTTTCTAGGTTTTTGCACCTTCCAGACGTATTTATAACCGGATCCGACCGGTTTGAGTTTGTCACAGGAAGCCCCTTTCTGTCTCTCGTTGAAAAGTGAACGAACGAATAAATGAATAAATCAAGGGGTCATTCCACGAGGCACTGACGGTTTGTACATAAAAAGCATTAAAGGTTTGAGTTTGTTTCTGTCTGTTTTATTTTGTATAATTTCTGCTCCATGGTGACGTCGTCCTCCTGACGCTGCCGGACGATCGAACGTGTCGCTTTAAGGTTCCGTCTTTAATGTGGAACTGAACTGCTGTTCAACTGTCACTCGCCAGAAACCACCCGGTCCTGCGTGACGTGTGTATCGACGTGCTAATAGTCTGCTGCATTGTGTATACTTCATCAATTTCAATATAAAGCTACTCAACACAAGTGTATCGTCTCTGTGTGTGTGTGTGTGTGTAATTATTCTCTGTGTACCTGATTAGAAAGGCGCCGTACGATAATAACACGAGGATGACAATCGGTGACTCCGCCCATAAAGACATTTCTATTGCTAGGTTTTATTGTTGAGTTTTTTTTTTCCCAAACTTGATCGATCAATTGGAGTCAGAACTCAGAAATCACTGGTTTATAAAGTGGTGTGTAAATGGAAATAAAAATAATCAGATGAACTTTTCTCATGATGTATAAATAATCCCTGGTGTGAACTGGGTCGCGATGGGTTTGACGTTTTTAAAAAAGGTTTTGGGGAAATGCTGATCTAAGGAACGAGATAAAAATACATCTGGTGTGTTAATTTAAGAAAATATATCTACAAACCACTTTTAAAGAAATTCAAATCAAGTTAATGAATAAATCAATTTAAAAAAAATCTTTTTTATAAAAATAAGGAAAATAGTTTTAGACCATGATTACAATGTCTTTTAACTGTTTTTTAACATTGTAGACATTTTTATTTTAAAACTCATAGTTTCTATAACTTTGGTCAGCACTAAATATTTTACAGACAATTAAAGATTTTATTTAGTCATTCATTCGTTTATTTATAGGTTTATTTTATTTTTTTCTTTTCTTCCCCTCATTGATCCTCCACGAACGATCCAGTTTAACACCAGTGATATTTAAAGTTAAAAACGTAGCATCTTTGAAAGAATCTGGATCTTTGTAAAATAATTCATGTATGAAAATGTAATTTAATGACGGCATGAATAAAATATGACCTATTAATCCTGTCTCACTACAAAAATATTTGTTCATTAGCATAAAAATGTCTTTAAAAGAGAAAAAAAAACGCAACTGCTGCTGATGTGGAGAATTTAACGAAAGGAAGAACTTGCTTGATATTTCTGTATTTTTCAATAAGAATGTGTTTCCTGCGCGGCGACGTGTTTATTGTTCGACACTTCAGTCCCTATTTTTGTACCGAAGCTGCATCTGATCTACAGGACCTGAACACACGCGTTCATCGTTTCTGCGTCTTGCCGGTGTTTTTCCTGCTTTACGATCGTCAGGTGCGTACACACCAGCTTCTTCATGTCGGTGCAGCTGCAGTTTTGATTCGTTACTTTCTAAAACTTTTTTTTTCTTCTTTACAGATGCCATATGTGAAGGAACTCTAACTTCAAATCATCTACAGTAGTCGTCCTTATTTCTTTCGGCAGGTGAGATGTGCTGTGACTTCCTTCAACTTGCTCTCTCACTCTTTATATCACATCAGAACTTTTTTTTTTTTTTTTTAAACACAAGTTCCTTGTTACTTATCGCTACCAGCACTGATACAGTGACGTTACTGAATGTTCTGTTCAGCTGTTTTATGTCTCCTGGATTTAAATCCGGATTATTATATACAAGTGTCTTGTACTAAATAGCTACATTAGTTAACTTGGATGCTTTTGTTTTGCCCCTAAATTTGTTGCATCACAGTTGCGTGTTGTTGATGAAGGATAGCAGATGATCATCAAAACTATCACACCAGTTTTATTAGTTGCTGAGTTTTATTTATTTTTTACTATATTCTGTCATTTTAAGACAATGTGGTCTCTTCTCCTAATATCTTTATATCAGCGGTTTCATTAGTGCTTTCTCGGCACCTGATTTAACTCAACAATGTTTTATTAATTGAGGTGGGCGTGGCAGAGCAGGGAAAGGGAATCATAGGAATAATAAGGATTAAGTTCTCCAGGAATCGGGTTGCTTTACAGAGCAAGGTTTGCAGCAATACGTCCAACATCGCTGTGCTTTAGTGTGTCTACATCCACTAGACTTATACTGCTGTGAAAAAGTATTTGCTTCCTTCCTGATTTTTATTTTATATATATATATATATATATATATATATATATATATAAATATAAAATGTCTTTTAGCTTGCTTCACTTTGTCAGACAGGCTATTTAAGTGATGTCTTGTTGGTGACAATTGGTGGTTTTGTGGTTTGAATCCTTTTGAACCTTTAAGCAAGCAAGGGAGCCCTTAACCCACAACTGCTCAGATAAATATGCGCCCCCTAGAGCACATATTTATTGCATCTTAAGAGCCTTGCTTAAGTCCTCAACAGTGATAATTTCGTGGTGCTGGGGCTCGAACCACCGACCTTCCAACCAGAGCCCACAGCCGTTTATTCATGGTTTAGCAAGGGGGCCATTAATTTTTCACATATGGCCTGGTAGGTTTCAAATTTCAAATAGTTTTTCTTAATTAATTTAATTTATTTTCAATTAAACTGCATTCTATATTTAATTGGGTTACCTTAGGTAAATGCATTCTGTATTTAATTGGGTAATATTCTTTTGATGATCTCAATCATTTAATTACAGGGGCAAATACTTTTTCACAGCACTGTACGTCATGTTTATAACGGATGTAGGGATCAGAACCTTTTTATTTTCTACTTGTGTGTCTGATTAAAGGATTGATGTGTCCATGTATCTAATAATCAGCACATTTTTCACAGCTGAGGTAGGTGTGTGTGTGTGTGTGTGTGTGTGTGAGCGAGCGAGCTGATGTAGGAATGCGGTGTGATCCTGTTACACTCAGACACTCGTACGTCAGCGTTATGCGGAGGGTCTCATGTGTCCGTGATTATAACCCCTGTGAGTGTCGGACGTTAGCGGTTCTCGGTGTGAGGATCATCTAATGGATTTTCTTTTTTCTCTGGTGTGTAACATGATGTGGCTCGTGTGCTGATGATGCAGCTCCATGTGTAAAATATCCGGAGGAGTAAAGTATCTCCGGGCTCTAAAAACAGAGCGAAACCCCCCCAGTGATCTGTAACGAGTTTAACACACGGCTCGGGTGCGTGGACTCGGGTTCCGTACTTACCGTAGAGAGGAGTGTGACCGGGTTCTCCGTGCGCTCGCCGTGCGCTCCGTCTCTCAGGTTGCTCTCATGTCAAGTGAGAAGCGTGTGATGTCATTGTGTGATGATGTCAGTGCACACTCTGCTCTGCAGCGAGTCGTAAATGTGAAGTGCTTAAAGTATCATTTTAACAAAAGCTGTTGAATCAAATCATCACGTTGCGTGTGTGCAGGTTCGTACGAATAAGATGGTGTTAAAACACTTCAGAGTGTGTGTGTGTGAGAGAGAAACTGAAGACAAGAAACCACACAGCAGATGGAAAAGGTTCATAATCAGTATGTCTTTATTTGCTTTAAAAAAGTTTTTACACTTCAGAGAGTTGCTGCAGGTTAAGCATGTCGTATAGCGAGTACAGTGACAGACAGAGACCACCAGGGTGTTTTCACTAATCACTAACCACAGCTAGCGGACATCGAGTGTCGTCGCGTTTACGCGGAGTCTGCTCAGGCACAGCTCGCTCACGGAACTTGTGCGCAGTTGCCACGCCACATGATTCGGTTGTAGCTAAGAGTGTAGATGTCTGATATCTTTTCAAGTCACATACAAAACCGTGAACCAGAAAACCGAGAGTCGTGGAAGCCCGCGGGCCGAATCGCGGCGAGGACGGAGCGAGTATCTACAGCAGCTGAATCACGGGAGGAGCCGTTTCTCTCTCACACACACACACACACACACAAACCCCAGTACTTCTATCATTCATATGTTTTATACCTGCACGATTTACCAAAGAAAAAAACCCGACATCGCTTCTTTTTTTTTTTTTTTTTTAATATATATATATATTATAATACATTCTACTTGTGTACATTCCTAACTCTAAGGGAAAAAACCCAGCTCCGTTTGAGTTCACGCGTGGATTCTGGACGTGTGTGAAGATTTACACTCGAGAGTTTAGACGAGCAGAGAGTCGAGTGATTTGTTTGGGAACCTCATAACTCGCTCACGGTGAAACCGGGACCTGCTCAGATTCACCAGTGAGGTTTCAGGTTGATAAAATCAATTCCCAGCCTTATCCTGATCCTCTCTCTCTCACACACACACGTACGTTCCTGCTTTAGCTGTGTAATAAAGTGATTAAAAACATTACTCTGGATTGCTATTAACACTCGTGTACTTCTGCAGAGGGCTGTTGGTGATCTGCTCCAATGTGTGGCTTCCTACATGAAATTATTAGGCTAGCTTTAAAAAATAAAAAATAAAAAAGAAAGAGGTAAAAATGTCTTTACAGTAAGGTTGTCAAGGTAACTGGTTCACATAGATGGCGCTGGTTCATCCTTAGACCAAGCTGCAGCTGTGAGAAATGAGTAACTATACAGTAGCTGCTGGATGTCTGATCTCAGTCTGATCATCTCTGATTGCCTGCAGTGAGCAAAATTACACTCGCGAGAGAACAGGAGAGGTGAGAGAGACTGAGCGAACTGATGAGGACAGAGAGAGACAGAAAGGAAGGAAGCAATGAAGGGATGAAACAAAGTTCAAAAGTAAAAGTTAACAGCTGTAAAGCAAACAAATTAAGACTCGAGTGGCAAGAAGAAAAGAAATGAAGTGAATACAGAAAAACTAAAGGAGGAAAAGAATGTAAAGCAAGAAGATTGAACAGGGATGATGGAAATGAGGAAAGACAAATGTGTGAAGAGGTAAAGAAAAAAAAACATCTGAGATGATTGACTGAGTATGTGAAGACTTAGACAGACGGGGTGAGGGAAAAGGTGGTAAATTCAGAAAGGTAGATGACAGAAGGAATTAAAGAAAACCATTTTTAAAGTCCTACTGATCAACTAGTGATTAATCTCACACACACACACACACTATGTAAAGCATTAAGAATGTGCATTTAATTAATAACCAGAAGGGCGTCTCTCGCTCTCTCTCTCGAGTTCAGATCTTCTCCACGTCCACACCATCCACTATTTTAACAACAAAAATGTTTGAATTTGTTTTTCTGATGGGAGGAAAAAAAACATAATAGATGTAAGCAAATATAATATTAGACGACTTCTGCACTTCTAATAAAGGAATTTTTAAAATTTAGACCAGATCGAAGCTTTGTTTTCTTAATTGCATTCCTGCATTTTTTTTTTTTTTTTTTGTTTTGGCTCAGATTATTAAAATTCCAATGAACAGAATTTTAATAACTGTATAAATAACAGTAGTTTAATCCTATATATATATATATATATATATATGTGTGTGTGTGTGTGTGTGTGTGTGCGGGTCTTTAAACAGATTTTACCCGAATATTATTATTTACATTTTCTCTCTTTTTTTTGTTTTAATAAATAAAGTCGAGAACATTCTGGTCGAGTCGTTAAAGGGAAACTCGTCAAGCTTTAACGCTCACTTACACCACGATCGCGCAGGTTTGCTGGATGTGATTTAATCCTGTTTGTAAATTGGTTCATGTGTTTAAACCTTCTATTAATTAATCTAGTCAAAGGCAAAAGTTTGTATCCCCCGTGATATAAAAAAGTATCTAAGGAATTTTAAAAAATAAAGTGTTTTCCACAAACAAATGTTTGTTTTGTATTTTTTACATGGTGTGTTTCGTTCAGGTGATGATAAAAGAGAGAAATCTTAAGAAGAGAATTTTGGAATGGAAACCCGGCAGAGATGAGGATTTTAAGTGTGTGTGTGGAAATGCTGTTTAAAGCCAAGTTCCCACTTTGTGAATTCTTTATCTTTAGCAAAAAAAAAAAAAATCATAAGATATACCTACACACTGGCCACTTCATTAGGTACACCTTACTAGTACCGGGTTGGACCCTTTTTGCCTTCATTCTTCATGGCACAGATTCGACACGGTGCAGGAAACATTCAACTGGAGATTTTGCTGCAGGTTTGTCGGCTGCACGTGCATGATGCGACCCTCACGAACCTCCACCTTGTCCCAAAGTCGACTATTATTGGACTGAGATCAGGTGACTGTGGAGGCTGAGACAGTAAAGTGTCCTCACTGTCTTGTTTAAGGAACCACTGTTTTAATCTTTTAGCATTGTGACACGGGCCGCAACAATACTCTCGGCCACAGGGCTGTGGTGTTTAAACCAGGTGCAACTGGTAACTAAGAGGCCCAAAGTGTGCCAAGAAAATCTCAGTCACACCACCAGCAGTGGCCTGAACCGCTGACAGCCTGAATCCATCTGGCCGTGTTTCACATAATTTACGCCAAATTCCGACCTGACCATCAGGTTCATCAGACCAGGCGACGTTTTTCCGTGGTCGTCATCTGTTCGCCACATGTGACCTGTCGCCTCAGTTTCCTGTTTTTACCAGACGTCATTCTCTGTAAACCCTAGAAATGGTTGTGTGAGAAAATCACAGACGATCAGCAGTTTGGGAAAAACTCAGCCCGGTCCGTCTGGCACCAACACGCCACGTCACACTCACTTAAATCACCTTTCTTCCCCATTCTGATGCTCAGTCTGGACTTCTGCAGATCATCTACATGCCTAAAAGCATGGAGTTGCTGCCATCCGATTGGCTGGTTAGATAATGAGCAGTTGAACAGGTCTTTCTGTGCCTTTACGCAGCAGCACTGTATTTGGCCGTGGCTCTAATGACATCAGACGTGAACCTGGAGTGATCTGTAGTAAAACCGTGAACAGTGTGTGGAGCGCTGCATTCTGGCTGTAAAGTGAAACTGCACACACGATATGAAAATGACAGTGTGTGCAGCGATGAGCTGAAATAATATATAACAAATGATAACGTGCATACGGACAACGTCATAAGAGCAGCAGATTGACATTTTCTCCACATTTACTGAGAGTTTAGAATAATTTCTGTGACCAGAAATGGCAGTTTTGTGACTTAAAACTTACACATACAGGGGAATACACGAGGAAACTGATATTGTAATATATATATACACATCTTTTTACATGATCAAGAAGTTTCCCAATCATGATAATCTCGTATGATGATGTAACGTATATAAAAGCCCACATGCTAGACATCATACTTGGTCCTGGGGGTGTACAAACTTTTGCATTCGACTCTACAGCCGCCACGTGGAAATTTTCTGTAAATGCGTTATAAAATCTGTTTCTACGTAAACCCTTAACTGTGCTTTTTTTGTTCAAGTCAAACGAGCTGACCCGAGTGTGTGGACAGAACGCAAGCGGCCGCACCAGACGGCGTGCGAGTGTGTGTGTGTGTGAGTCCTAAAATCCTGCGTCTGAGTGTGTATGATATTGATATGAAGTGTTCCCATATTGCTATGCGTTTATGACGTGTGGAGCCAAAACACCAGGCTTTGGTCTGACAAACTCTAACACACACTATCACACACACACACACACACACACACACTTAATCTAATGAAGCGACGTGGTCGAGGCGCAGAGGAGGAAGCATCGCTAATCTACCAGCTGTAGATTAAGACCCGGGCGCTCGTATTGCACGTTCATCTAGATTAAAACCATCAGGTTAAATTGCTCAGTATATAGAAAACTGGAAGAGGAAGCTATTGGCTAAATGCTAAGGTTATAATAGATTATACATTTCACTTTCTAAAATAATTTATAACCAACGATATTTAAATGTATATACTGTATATAGTATAGAAATATACATAAGTACATCAGTGTATCTACACATATATATTTATAGTAGAGTTTTACCATACATATATATATGCACGTATTTATAATAGTCACATATTCATTGGTGAATATACAGAGAAAATTGAGATATTGCAGCACGAGAGTAAAGACTGAACATTCACATCATCTCAGGAAAAGCTTCAAGCCGTTAAAAAAAAAAAAAACGAACAAACAAAAAAATAATTATTATAATAATCACGTATTGCCAAAATTCCTCGGCGATGAGCCGAGATTGAACATATCAGGTATTGCTTTTGTTACGAGCTGCTTGTGTTTAGGGGGGAGAGAGAGAAAGAGAGAGAGAGGAGTGTGTGCAGATTTTTAGGGCGTTTCTGTGCGGTTGAGAAAGAACGAGAGACAGAGAGAGAGAGAGAGAGACACTGGTCAAGCCTGGAGCGGTACACGACACTTTAGAGCCACACAACCTGATGGTTCTAGAAGTCAGAGAAGAGATCTTGAGGACCCAAGTGAATAATAAAAGGTGCGATGGTCCGCGGCTGGTAAAAGGGATTGTCAATGAAAAGACCACCTACAGTGAGGAGAAGAGCAGAGAGAGCTGCGATTAATAACAGGAGGCGGGGCTACACACACTACACAGGAAGGGATGGGAGGGGGGGGGGGGGGGGGGGGGTTTAGAGCCGGAGGGTTGTCGGGTCTCTGCTCTTTCGGGCTGTACGTGGGGTTTTCATTGAACCAGAAGGTTAATAACTCAAAAAGTAAAAAAAAAAAAAAGTTGCACGGTTATCACTTTCTGCTAAAAAGTTACAAAAAAAAAAAAAATTTTCTTTTAAAAACTTTTTTTTTTTTTTTTTAAAGCAGAAGGATGCGTGAGGAAAAATATGTTGGCAACTTCCAAACGTTTCAGACGGATGTGGTTAGTACGGTACATAACTCTGACAAATCAGAACCAGAACGATTTCAGAGAGCGAGCGAGCGAGAGAGAGAGAGAGACAGAGTGTAGTACACCATGAACGCCATCGCCATCAAAGAGAACAGGCCCCATTGGTTTCTGAGTGGACACGGGTGGGGGTGGGGGAGGGTGGAGCGGTTTGATTTAGAGATGAGGATCATGATGAAGGATGGAGAAAGGTCTCCATCTTACAGCAATGGGGGTCATGTGACCACAGCGAGTAACCAGGGAGACAGAGAGAGAGAGAGAGAGAGATGGTGGTTCTCTTTGGTTAGTGATGGCCACATTTTCCTGTCACTGACCAGCACAAACACCTCCTGACTGATTAGAGAGTTAAAAGAGAAATGCATGTTCTGGATTCTACCTTAAGAGCTCTGAGGAAGAACATAAAGGAGGTTCTTCTAAACTATATAGACGTTACTGTACAATAACTGAAGCTCGGGGTGGTTGGTGCTGGACTGTGGACAAGAAAAGACTTCGACAGCTCACACTCTCAACAAGACGCTCAACAAGAAGGAGGGAAATAAAACACCAAATAAGAAAAACAAAATAAACGGGACATTAAGGACGATTAGGTAGCACATCTCCATGGATCCCGTGTTGCTGCTTTCGATTCTCCGATGTGTGCCGGTGACTGGAGGGAGGCTCCGGTGTGTGGAGGCGGCGCTTTGTTGTGTACAAACAAGTGTTTTCATGATTCTGTTCTGTCTGTGTGTGTGTGCGCGCATGTGATCATGTTTCTCAGCTACACGTCTACAGCCGTGTGTGAGCTCTTCGCCACGGCGTCTCATGCACACACCAGTCGATGGTTATGGCGGTTGAATAAGAAAGTTTTATTTAATCAGCAGTAGCTTTAAATTAGACCTGTACATCCCATAATTTCTGCCGTCTTTACAGAGACGGTGCTTAGATCGGATAATAATCCATCCTTTAGAAAAAGAAAAGAAAAAAAAAAAGAAAAAAAAAATAACCGTTATGACAAAAAAAAAAATGTCAAACTCCATGAATGAGGTAACAATTCACAGTACAAATCCTTCAAGTCTTTTTTTCCCTTCTTTAAGAACTTAAAAACCTGCATAAAGTCAGAAAATTAAAAATAGATTAAAGTAAAATAAAATCTTTACAAATGATTCTACACACGGACATGTGTTCTGACATTCCCTTCTGAACTAAAATGTGTATGTGTGTGTGTGTCTGTGTGTGTGTGTGTGTGTCAGTAGATCTCCTGAGCTAAAAGAAGGAGTAGTGAGGGATGGGGTAGGTGGGCACTTTCATGACGGGCAACAGAAGCATTCTCTTGGGCAAACCTAGAAAGAGAATGAGAAGAGGACTGGAGATGAGTGCGGGAGATCAACAACGAGAAAATCCTAAAGTGAATGCTGTTGACCGTTTGTACTTCAGTCTCATTGTACTCATGAGTGTGTGTGTGTGTGTGTGTGTGAGAGAGAGAGAGAGAGAGAGAGAGAGAGCAGGGTGAGTCAGTAGGCCAGCTGAAAGGCTGAAGGTGAAGCCCACAGCGTTAGTACAGACAGGAGCGCGAATGCAGATGATGTCTGAGTTTCTGAGGAGGAAATGAAACTGCTGCACTTTTCACTGTATGTGGGTCTGAGAAAACCTCACAGGTTTGGGCGAATTCTGGCAACAAAAAAAAAAAAGACAAAGACTTGCAGTGTGTTCTTGCCGGTTACACACATTTATCTAAACTTCTCTCATTATGTTTCCTAGTTTGTTTGAGAGCGATGCACAATAAAAACAAACTGTCTTTAATGTTTAAAGCTGCTGTAAATCTGTACGTCTCGATCTGTCCGGTTCAGTGACGTCTTCTCTACTCTACATCAAACAGGACCATCCGCGGCAACACGGGACTAAACACCAACACTAGTGACGACTGCTTACGCGGGAACAGAGTAGTTTTCTACATTACATTATTTAAAGAAATAATGTGTACATCTGGAAAAGGGGCGGGGCTTCTAGATCCATGTGTTGTATGTGCTTTATTGTTCTTAATCATGGCAGTGAATCTTACACACAAGGTAATGAACAAGAACACGTGCGGCTTAGGAAACTATACGAGAAGAAGCAGCATTACGACGATGTAAAGGTTTTTCTCAGACCAGCACACGTTTATTCTCTTAACATCTACACTTAACAACTATAAACTGTTTAGGATGCATTTGCACGTGTTTGTGTGTGTGTGTGTGTGTGTGTGTGCACGCTTGCAGGTTTGGTAAAGAAACGTTCGGTTTGTTTGATTAATTCTGGAGTGCGTGCGTGTGTGTGTGTGTGTGTGTGAGAAGTGTCCCAGTCCCAGTTTAGAAATCACAAAGCAGCAACAGGAGGCAGAGGTTTGGACAGCATTGGATGATTTGAGTGAGAGGAACATGCACACAGATCTCCGAGACCAGAGAGACAAAAGAGAGAGAGAGAGAGAGAGAGAGCGAGCGAGCGAGCGCACGCTGGTCTCCTACAGCACTGTACTGGGCTTTCCTCCACCCAGAGGAGCGACCGTTATGTGGCAGGCAGAGAGCAGGACCGCAGTCACCCCAAACAGCCATCAGGGCTTTCTCTGCTTCTTTCCGCCCCACACATACCATTCATTCAATGCAGCTGTGGCCAGGAGAGACACACCCGAGAGAGAGACACACATCAGAGAGCAAGTGTGTGTGTGTGTGTGTGTGTGAGAGAGAGAGAGAGAGCCTCAATCTTTAGCTCATGGTTTTCTCAGTGAAGCCATATTACACACTGTAATATGCAGCCTGAATAGTCTAAGAGACTGTGTGTGTGTGTGTGTGTGTGTGTGTGTGTGTACATGCACTGCAGTGTTTTAAACCTCATTGAGTTTACAAATCCTCTCACTAGACAAATTCTGTGATGCACAATATGAATAAGGTTAGTGTTTGTCTCACACACTGCCGCGAGGACGAGTGTATTTTTATAAAGTTCCAGCAGTGAGCGTCGGCTCGGTCCCACAGCCTCAGGTTACTCAACACCACGTCATGAGCTTTTCTTTAAAACTTTCTGCCGTCATGTCTGACCTTACATTTAGAGCGTTCACTAATCCTAAAAATCCAGAGTGTGAAACAGAGCTTTCTGCAGGTTTAAAAGTGACATGAGAGGTTTATATTCCTGTAACAGTGGACCAGAACAGCGTGAGGATGAGATTTGGGACACGGCGGCAGTTTTTTTTTTTTTGAGTCACGGTGTCGCATGACTTAACGACACTGGTACAGGAGGCATCGTGTTACTTTCTAAGAATTAGTACAGCTGACCTGAGGATACACACGGCGTATGAATATAAACTTCATCTGAACTTTAAGTGTTTTATGTGAAGTGTTTTATAAACCAAACCAGCTGAATAAAGATATAAAGATACCGGTGATGTCAGAGGAAAATATCATGTGATGAAAAACAAAAGCTTTCTTTCAAATCTGCATGAAGCTCGACTGTACAAAGCACTATAAAATAATATTACAATAATAAAAATGAAGCGATACGCTTCTGTAATGTAATGTGTCGAGGCTGAAGAGAGACATCTACAAATAAATAATGTCTTTTTTTCTGTCTCCATGCCTGTTTTTGACCTTCATCTCCATTAGAGGAACACAGCACGAGACGAACACTCGAGCTGATTTCTAACTCCGCTCCTCTCAGGATCACTCATCAGGGTGTTCAAACACCATCGTTATCTTCATCATCGCAATAAAATCCTGAGTGATTAAACGAATCCTTCTGGCTAATTTGTGTCCCCCCCCTTACAAGACCCAGACTCTGTGCGTCAATCTATTTAGAAGAATCAAGAGTTTCTAATTAGATCTAATAAGAAAAAAAAAAAGAAAAAAAAACAACTGGAGGAGTGATGAGGGCAGGAAATAAACTTGGGGTCACTGAAATCACTGTTCATGTTAAAACAAAATTTTGAAATAATATATTTTTAAATAAAATTTTTAAAAAAGGATTAAACAGTTCAACATATTTTATGATTCTTTATAGCTGCTTTGCCACGATGGCCGCTGTTAAAAGCGCAATATAAATAAAACTAAATTGAATTGACCTGACTTGAAACTGAGCTGAAAAGAAAGAGGCGCAATCAAACAGCGAGGAATTTTGTAAAGACTTTTATATTTAAATTTTAAATTCTTTGCTGGTGTTTAAAATACCTTGCTTGCGGTGGGTGAACACAAACCGGCTCCACATGCTCCGAGTATCATTATAACAGACCGGGAATTCCACTGATGCTTTTATAGCATTTCCGTGTTACAATTAGCGTATGCTAAACTTAACATACACGTCTGCGTACATTGGAATGTCTCTATCTGTAGGTGTTTACACGCAGCTTCTCAGCTTTCTAAGAAGCATGTGTGCGTCTGTGTGTAGTTACTGAGCAAACAATTATGCATGTGTTTCCGCGCCTCTTTACAAGCTTCTCTATATAGCTGAGCACTTTACCCTGGAGTCCTAGCAATGCAACGCGTGTGTGTGTGTGTGTGTGTGTGGTGAAAGAGAAACATGCCAGTCTTCTGCCGCTCCATCACACGGAGATCAGCAGCTGTCTGTGTTTGGCAGCGAGAGCACGCAGATCTCATTCCCAGCACAGACACAGCAGGATTACTCTCTCAATAAACTAATCGGTAAAATATACAATGCTGCACGATCGGCGGGACGTCTGAACACGGGGCATGAGCTGCACTCGTCATGTTTCATTAGAGCATCGAGAACACGGACAACATGTTTACTCCAAACTCACTTCAAGGGGTGTTGAGTATAGAGTAAAACACTACGTTTCGTACAATTTTCTGTCTCCATGTCTGTCTGTCTCTCTCCAGCCAGATTCTGTCTCAGCATCACATGAAACTGCCGGGACAGAATCTGCAGCACTTAGATCTCTGCCTGAAGTTTAATCTGCACCATCAGTGAAATCTAAATGTTGAGTAAAAGTGACGTTATGAACAGTTATGTGTGGGATTTAATAATCTACTTTAAAATAATCTACTAATGCGCTACTGTCTCGATGTAAACAAACACCTGCACCAATAGATATTAATTAGAAAAGATAAAGTGAATATTTTGACTGGGATTAGTTCATATTTTCACTTTGGCTGAAATAACAGCGCTGAAGTGGTATAAGTGAATTTTAACACGCCGGAGTCGTTTTAAGACAAACCTTCATCTTTATCTGATCGACTTTTTCCATTTCTCATCTCCGATTACTGAACAGGGAGTGCATTTGTCTGGCGATGAAAGAAGTACAACTTAGCGTAAACATAAACTACGCTAAGGAAATTTGCAGATAACAGATGAAAGACTGTGAAAGCCAAGTCTCCGCCCCTCATCAATCACACCCTCACCTCTTCACGTGTACGTGTGTGTGTGTGTGTGTGTTTCAAGAGTTTGAAGAACACATGAGGAAAATTGTTAAACACCTATATACACAATGCTTAGATGTGTATATATTTATATAACCCTACAATATCTTGGCAGGTGAATGGATATATTTATAGCTGGTGTGTGTGTGTGTGTGTGTGTGTGTATGTGTGTGTGTGTGTGTGTGTGTCTCTCTCTCTCCCTCTGTGTGCGTCTCTGCAGTCAGGGTTGCTTTGAATGAATGCGGTATCTCAGTGCTGTAGACAACAGGAGCCATTCTGACACTGCAAAAAGAGACAGGTGTCCAGACTCAAGGACATGGGGACCGGGGAAAGCAGGCAGACTCAGACGAGCAGCACCGACACACCCAGCCGAAGCGAAGCAGGGCTTGCTCCAACCACAGGAAGAACCAAAAGGTTATGAGCCTGTCCTCCCGTTGGCCAGGGGATCTGCCAGCGTAGATTCTAACTGAGACAGACGGCTGGCTTTAACACGCTCAAGGCCCAATTGAGAGCAGAGTCAATAAGTGGGGAAAAAAGGGCAGATTTGGACCCTAGACTCGCACCGGGGATGGGGTAGGGCGGGGGAAAGGGATGGCCTGGGGTACGTACCGTATGCTGGAGCAGCGGCTGCAGCGCTGTAGCCGTACGGGCTTCCGAAACCTGAGGGGAGAACATTTTACACACACTGTGTTACACAGCCATCGGTAAAAAAATAAATAAAAAAATAAATTCTCTATAAAACAGCAGCTCTCACAGTGTGTCAGGTTAATACTAACAGGTTATCGTTTCTCACTTAGGAGAGAGAGAGGAAACGAAGTTTTACAGCTGAAGTAAGAACTGAAAAGTGTTGTTTTTTCACATTGCGGTGGTGTAAGAGGAATAAAACGCTTGTAATTAAGGTATAAAAATGAATACAGCTCTGTTTTAGGGAAATAATCACAACAAGGTGGTAACAGTGACCCGGCTCTGTTACACCCCCACCTGGTGTGACGTAGCCTGGTGCGGCGGCGCTGACGAAGGCTCCTCGTGCAAGTGCAGCTCTTCCTCTTCCTCGAGCGGCCTGAGCCGCGACAGCAGAGGCGGCGGCGGCGGCGGCAGCAGCAATCGCTCCTTTATTCTACACACACACACACACACACACACACACACACACACACACACTGACTTAGGAAGCTATTCAGGTAAGGATGTCATTCAAGTGTTAGCAAAATTAATGCAATTGATATCACATGGATTTAATTCTTTAACAGGAAGTGACATCATGACAGATTTCATAATAATAATAATATAAACACGCTTTAAACATAAAACATTTCTTTAAAAAGAAGCACCGCACTTCGGATTGGAGCAGTCTTTAGTTGCGGCTGTAATTTAAACTCTAGTTTACTTTTAAACGGCCTCTTTCATCACTTCCTGTTCTGCTGTGCTCTAATGAACCGGTCAGGGTTTGTACACGTTTACAGGAAGTGGAGTTGGACGTTGGACGGTCAGAGTACCGATGATGGATGTAGAGACCTTTCTGGATGCTCAGGTTACTCAAGAGAGCTGAGCTCAGCCTGGTTCAGCCTCCAGAGGATCAGAGTGGTGTTTATTGATTATCGATGATGATGATGATGATGATGATGATGATTACTGACCTGAGGGAGGATTTTTTTCTTCTTGTTTCCAGCAGCGTTGGGTCCCGAGAACAGTTTCTCCAGAGCGGCGAGGGCGGCGCTAGCCTTGGCTACTTTCTTATTAGGCCCCGCACCTCGGAACTTCTGTCCGTCGACTTCCACCTGATATAATAAATAAATAAATAAATAAATAAAACCAGGCCTTGAATTGGATATACAGTAAATAACACACTGAGCTCTCAGAGACGGGGACGTGATGCGGCTCACCTCCATGACGAAGCGTTTGTCGTGGCTGCCGCCGCTCTCGGAGATCAGCTCGTATTTGAGGCCTCGCCGTTTCTCGTTCAGCTCCATCACTGGGTTCTTACCGCTCGCCGTCAGAATAGGACCCTGAGTTCGCACCTACACACACAGCTTTTTTTTAATAGCTTCTCATGTACAGAACCATGACTATAAGTAACAGATGAGGAGCGAGATGCTTTGGAGTCAGTGCAGATTCCGATTTCTACACGTAGCAATACGACGTTTTTTTTTACTTTTTAAAACATTCCCAAATAATACTGCGATTATACCCAATTATGACCAGAAAGAGTACAGTATGAATGTATTTCCTTACAGCTCAGTGACATCGGCAGAGCAGCTCAGGCATACTGTCAGGACGGAAGTGAGATTAAGTGTGTTTTCACACCTACTACTGTGCTTATAGAGTCTGTGTGTTTCTCCACACTGCATGAAGCTCGATGAACAGAAATGCCAAAAATATCACAAGTACAACCTCATTTCTTTGTTTTTGTCTTTCACTTCCTTTTGTCTTTGCTCGAATTCAATTGTTTAAAGCTTTTCTTATTTAATACAAAAAATAAAAAGAATAACGCTAAAAACTGACAGAGATAGTGACAGCGCAACTGGACAATATTTATGATTTTATAAATCAATACTTTACAACACTTTGTGTATCATGTCGATGTTTATTTTTTCTTTTTGTTTTCTCCGGGTGTTCTGTCATTTCTGCACCGCTACAGCTCTGTCCTTATGAGGCCTCACGGGGTGTTTGATTCACTTCCTGATTCAGAGTTGGATCGCTTTCTCATTAGAGTTCACCAGAGGGGATAATGTTCTTGGACCCGAGTGCGAGTTTGCAGAGCGAGTTTTCACCTGAATGAAGAACGACTCTGAGCAACTCACACTAGCTGCTCTCTCTCTCTCTCTCTCTCGCGCTCTCTCTGTAGATTCACTGTATAATAAACCCTCAGAGTATATTAGTAGATTCTGCTTTACTCTTCATTTCCAAACAAATTCATTAAAAATAGAAAGCAGCTTTACAAATCAGAGAACCTGAGTGGAGGTCGTCTATGTCGGGTTACTGAGCACCACTAGTGTACACTTTGTCACCTACAGTATGTAGTTCGCTAATACGGATCTCAAAATGTGAACCCTATAAAACACACTGTGGGATTATGGTTGTAAACAGGAAGCCTCTGTAAAAAATGACCTCTTAAGGTACTCGTTTTTTACTTTGTCTGTGTATTTGCATGTGTTTGCTTGTGCGTATTTGCATGTGTTTGCTTGTGTGTGTGTGTGTGTGTGTGTGTGTATACCTCCAGTGTGTTGGAGCTGTCTGTGGAGTGTGATGTGTTATTGCTCAAGTGTGTCGACGTCTCGCTCTTGCCCTCGCTGTCCGACTTCTCGTCTGCGCTCATGGAGTCCAGGTCTGTGTCAAAGCCTGTTGGGTAACCCATCGCCTGCAGAACCTGCCAATCACACACACACACACACACACCTATCATCATCCTCCTCTACATCACATACACACTTGTAGTACACTCTCACACAACTCCAAACACACGTACACATCCAGTCTTTACACAAGTACACACACATTTATCTGTTTAAACATTGAAGCAGGCAGTATTTTACGATTTCCTCCGGACTGCTTACATTATAAAAACACGGTTCCTGAAATGTCCTGCGTGTAACCTATCAAATCCAGATGTTTAATTCCTGAGGAAGAATTTTTTTTTTTTTTTCAAAGAATGTATTAACACACTATCAAAACCTGGAAGGATAGAGCTGAACTGTCAACTTTGTGCAAGAAATGGGGGAGGGAAAAAAAAATAAAAAATCATGAATGGAGATTGGCGAAGTTGCATGGTTAAAATTTATTATTATAATTATTTTTTTAAATCAACAGTAAAAACCAGAGCTATGTTTAAATAGTAAAAGTAATAGCGATTCCACACACATTGATCTAAACTCAATACGTATAGTCTGACTCATTTAAAGATAAGAAGTTGAATCAATAGCAGCAGTAATATTTACACTGGCACACTAAGGTCTACCATCGTAGGAAAAAAAAAAAAGTGATTTAACATTTTTATGTCAACCTAACGCTGTACAGCAACAGATACAACACGTTCTGCTCGAGATTTACTTAAAAACAAACTCAATCAATGAATCCATCACATTAGCATTAAAAACAGAACCACAAACAGGGCAGAGGCCGCGCTTACGAAGAGGAGCTCGCAGTCATTAAAGCTCTGGCAAAGCAGCAAATTATTTATTTTATTCTAAAAATCAATGGCAAGACCTCTGAGGAGTTTTGCATTAAAGATGAATGAAATACAACATGCTTTTCTGCTCTAATCATAAATATATAGAACAAAAAGGCTTGAGATTAAAAGTACAAATCAAACACATCTTGCACAGAATAATCTTTAGAGCTAATAAGGTTTTAGTTAAAAGGTGTACACTAAACGACTGAGCTGCACAGAAATGCACTGCAGGGAAGTGAAAAATAACTGGAATCACGTTTACTGGAAAAGGCAGGGGGAAAAATTGATAAAAAAAAAAAAATCAATAAGAACAATTCCTGTTTTCGTCCGTCTCGTGCTGTGAGACGAAGTTGTAACTTGTAATTCTCCACCCACAACCAGGAAAAAAAAAAAAACACACCCCTCAACTTTGGGCAGCAGACCAGCAGTTCTTTCCTGTTTTAAATCACATTTTGTTTTTTGCACCACTCTCCATACTGAGTGTACAAGGAACCACGAACACTGCATCAGTCTTTATACAACAGCAACAACATCTGGATTGTGTTTGGGATTTGTTGATTAACTAATCCTATCGTTTTATTCTTTATTTTCCATTTCTCAAAGGGCGTAGAGATGACCTCCAGTGTTCAGGAAGTCAGCTGACCAGGTCCCAGGTGGCAGCGTAACACACCTGAATAAAAGCGCTATCCACCCACTTCACAGACACCAGTGATTAGTTCAGTAGTCAGTTGTGTTCGTCTGACTGAAATCGTACTAAATTTAACTTTCTGCAGTCAGACAATCACACCCCGACTCGAGCTACTCCTGCACGTAATCAGTCTAGGTGCTCTGCACATGCTCCACAGTTCCCGTTCCAGGCTTTGACCCAGACGTTGAACAAAATGCATAAGGGCAAAAGGAGGCGGCAACAATACGGCGGTGTCGTCTGCCTTCACATAACATCATAAAGACATGGACAGCGTGCAGTTCATCTGTACAAAAAAACGTTACCATAACAGCACGTATGAAATGTAAAGCGCTGTCCATGTTTTCTAACAAGCTGAAAGGGAGCATATCGCCACCTATCATAGCCTGAGTCAGACATACGGACATTCGAAATAAATCAATTCCCCTTCCATGCTCGTACACTGAGACAAGAGCAGGTCTAACCATAACTCCAGTTAGCTGTGCATGTTGACATACTGAGTGTGTCCGAGTCTGGAACGCCACTCCTGTCCTCTGTTTTACTCCCTTGGACTCAAAACCACAGACGGATGTGGCATCCTTCAGTTCTGTGCTCCGCTGCACCATTTGCAAGCAACATCAAAGAATTTCTACTGTATCATCCAACACACTGAGTCAGTGTGAAGATCACTGAAGATAAAAACAGATAAATGGATAAAAAGCAAGTCATTCTTTAACTTTACTACAGCAGCAGCACACAGTTTAAAAGCAGAATAAAAAAAATTATAAAACTTTTCAGTATAAAGTAAATATGAGTTTGTGATGATGATGTTGAGGATTTCAGGGATCAAGTCATTTCTGCAACACTTTTAAAGAGCACACACTTCTCCCAGGCTGAATGGGATTAAGTCAGAAAGCGTTATTCTGTTCTGTGATTCAATTTCTAGCTGAATCGTGTGTGTGTGTGTGTGTGTGTGTGTGTGTGTGTGTGTGTGTGTGTGTGTGTGTGCGTGCGTGCGTGTGTGTGTGTGTGTGCGTATACCCATACTGGTTCCTTTTATGGCCTGGAGGAAAGAGGATTAGACCGGCTCGCTTCTCCAAAGTCGCTTTATTCACAATCAGCCTGGAACAGCACAGATCCTGACCCCAGCATTACCGTGCTCAAAGAATGTGTGTGTGTGTGTGTGTGTGTGTGTGTGTGTGTGTGTGTGTGTGTGTGTGTACTGCATGGTCACAGCTGAAGTTTATTGGTATACTCTGCTACATCCCCGAGGTCAGTAGTGTGTTACTGTTACGTGACTAATCCACTTTGTTTCGTTTCTATGGCAACGCAGACAGGGTTCACTTTTAACGAGGAGAACTTACAGTAAGCGGTTATCTTTATTGATCTGCATGGAGATCCAGCGCAGATCTGTAAAAGTTAATGGAGCTCTGGCAGGAAGGTGAGTGTCTGTGTAGAGGATTTTTTTTTCCCCTTATTGTAACGGTACATTACAGCAGTAATGCCTGATTACTTATAAATAAATAAATAAAGCAAGCTGAATAAAACTTCAAAACACCCTGTATTTGAACTGTGAAACTTAAACAGAGAGCACTGTTTGTGAGGGTGCATAAACCTTTGCATTAAACTGTATACGTTGCGACAGCGTTACCTTAACGGCTACATGCAGCTTGGCCGTTTTCTTGGAAGAGCCAGAGGCTTCGTAGACGGTGCCGTCCACGTCCACGGACATGGTGAAGACGGGAGCGTGAACCGGGCCGGACTGGGACAGGAGTTTGTACTGCAGGCCCGGGCGGATCTGATTCAGCCGCATGAGCGCGTTCATGGGCTGGTTGGAGTCTATTGCTTTACTGTCTAAAACTGAGAGATGAAAACAGAGAGAGAGAGAGAGAGAGAGAGAGAGAGAGAGAGAGAGGGGGGGGGGAACAGAATTAAAAAAATGGAGGGAGATATTTAGTTTCTTCTGATTGCTGAAAAGACCTTTAAATGTAGCATCATAATATTTCAAATGATGAGGATGAAGAGTGATGTGCTGATGTCTTTGATTTCGGCTGACACTCTGTAGGACACTGTGTGTATCTGATGCGGTCTGCTATCTGCCTAATGGCTAAACTCGGCTCCCCTGTAAGCTGATTGGCTGAAGCAGTTAGGGGTGGGATGGTGTATGGCTCCCTGAAAAATTACTAATCAATGGCATCGACTCGCCGTGTGTGTCCTCTGTGAGAAACATCGGAGATTAGGACCTCAAGAAGGGGGAGAGAACAGCATGAAAAAGAGTAGCGCACTATAAACAAACAGAAACACACAGACAGAATGATTAAAAAAAAGGAGAAAAACATTATGTAAAGGACGAAAAAAAAACGCTCCCTCAAATAAACCACAGGGAGAGAGAGAGGAGACGAGCGGAAAACACAGCTAGACAAAGATAAGAATACTCTGGGAGATATCCGGCATGTACTATTTTTAAAATCCTGTGTGTGTGTGTGTGTGTGTGTGTGTGTGTGTGTGTGTCACCTTTTCTCAGGTTGCGTTTCATTTTCTTGATGAGGTCTTTGTCATCCATCAGCCCGTCATCGTAAGGCCTCTTCAACCCCAAACCTGATTAACATCACCAGCGTTAATATGTTTTAAACACAGCTTCACCACGTGGGTTTTATTTATCATGCAAGAATCAATGCTTTAGTGGGGGGAGGGGGGGGGGGGGGGGCGCAGGGGGAGATGTACTGTGAGTGAAAGATTTGGTCTATAGAGATAGAGACAGGTTAAAAAACATTAAGGGGTAAAGAGATAGCGATAAGAAATGATGAAGACAGAGAGAGAGGTTAAAAAAAAAAAAAAATCAGGGTAAGAGGGTAACAAGTGCACACATGCGTGCTCACACACCTTCTTTATCTGACCAGGGGTATTTTGACGAGGGCTTGTTGGAGGGAAGTGGATCCATCTCCAAGACCTTGTAGATCTGACCGAAAGCCATCAGCCGGAGAGCGTGCTGCAACACACACACGCACACACACACACACACACACACACACACACACACACACACACACACACACACACACACACACACACAGGGTTATAAAGCTGGTCTTGTGTGCAATCCACAGTACATTGAACAGGTCAGTCCCAGAACGATGCTGCGCTACACGAGGTGTAATAACAGCCACACACACTTCCTGTTACACGCCGCCGCTGCGTTACTCTTCCCGTTAATGAAACTCTTAGAGCTGAGCCGTGACCCCGAGGTCACTCCGACTGCTTAGCAACAGCGGTGTGTTCATCTGGAGTTACAGGGGGAAAGCCGAAACGCAGCAGCACTGATGGATTTTTGCCAGAGAGCCCCATTAAGAGAACAGGCAGGGGCTCGGATCCTTTCAGAGATGATGAATGGAAGAACAGCGTTCGAGAGAAAGAACCCTGACACTTCACGCATTAATGCATTCATCTTCCTCTCCTCTGAGGCTGCGTTGCAGCACGGCTACACACACACACTTTAAGACTGCAGAAGGAAGTACAGCATTTTATTTAGCGCTAAAGGAGGTGTCGCTCTATGGATGTCATCACTAAAGGAGGTGTGGCCTTTATGCTTGACTTTATGAGGCGTGGCCCTATGGTCTTTATATCCGTCAGTCAAAGTAGGTGTGGCTTTTGTATCCAAGTCATAAAGAAAGCATGGACATTGCATCACTCAATGAAGAAGGTGTGGCCTTTGTACTGTATCTGTTACTCAAAGGGGGCGTGGCTTCTTAGTACCTCAGTAGCAGTGAAGACGATTTTAAAGTCTCCTGTAGTATGAGAATGCTCCTGGTAGCTAGACAACTGAAGGAGTTTGTTCATAAATCAATGTAAGTGAAGAGCAATCAGGCTGCATGCCTCGTGAGTTCATTAATTAATTAAACCGAGCAATGAGGAAGGACACCATCATCAGTACACACACACACACACACACACACACACACACACACACACACACACACACACAAAGCTAATGGCTCAATCGCCAGACAGACAGTACGCTTTGTGCTTTCGAATCTTTCAGATCAGTCGCTGTGCACATGATCGATCCGATTCTCACTCCCTCACTCTCTCTCACACACACACACACACACACACATCCATCTCTCCTCACATCTACAGGTAGCTATTTTTACCATCGATTACTGTAATCATAACGATTAAAGAAATTACAGAGGAGAAAAAACACAGACCCTCAGTAATTATCCTGTTGTGACTAAAGAAATTCCTGAACAGCTGCTCACGCGCACTTCACCCCGTCACGATAACACGCTCTGAAAGGCCACGCTGCTTATTCAACCTGGCCGCTGTGACATTAACTAACGAGTTAGCAAGTGTAAGAAACAAGCTGCCTGCTTTCTGAAAACCCAAATTAGCATTTTGTAGCGTCAGGAATGCGGGAGGTGAAAAGCGGACTCAGCGTTTTCTGCGTTAGTGTGAGCTGAGCAGTGTTTGCTGGCGGTGCGAGTTTCTGCATTAGAATAACGAGGAGAGAGGAAGATCGTCCTGTCTCAGAGTTAGACCGCTCTCTTATTACTGCTTTTTTATTTTCAGTAAAGCCTGACGTAGGGACGGTGCTGACAGAGCTCCCCGAGCACGCACACACACACACACACACACACACACACACACAGTACAGATTTGTAATTAAACGCGCAAGAGATTTTCACACAAGGCTGTGGCTAAACTTTGAAGAGTACTTTAAAATCTCATGATGGCCGGTTCTGTAGGTCACATGACATCAGGCTATAAAACCAGGCTGATGGTTCTGTAGTTTTGTTAGAGGTCATTAAGGGCTCATGCAGGTTCAGCGTGACCCCCTGAGTGCTGCAGCTCACAGTTAGAGTCTCACATTAATTATAGGAACGCGCTTCATCACTCTCCTCCTCATTCTTTCCACAGATCTGTGTAGCCTGGCAGAGCTGCAAATCCCACCAGGAAACGGGGAGCTCGCGTTTCCCGGGAAGCATCAGCATTTCAGTTTCAGTGTAGCAGTGCGGCTAACTCAGATATACTCAGAACAAACGAAAGCTCATGGCTCCGCCCACCCCAGCACCTCGGTGGAACGTGACTGCAATGATACTGGCAAGCAGGTCAGTAATCCTAATCGCCTCCTAGAATCCACTGATCGACACCATGTCGAGCACCAGAAACTGCAAACCACCCGAGATTCCATGGTGAAAAACCAGCCACCTTGACCACTTAGCAACCCCATAACAAACTACAAATCACCCTGACCACAACCACCATAGAGCAAACATCTAGCTACACCCTAATAAACGATCTAGCAAACGTCTAGCAGCAACTGAAAAACCATAACAGCAGTCTATGAAACAAAAAGCAACCACATGAAGCACATCGCAGCCATCTAGCACCCGTCTAACAGCCACTTACTATTACATCGCAATCAACATTCAACAGCATAACAACCACCTCGAAAATCCTAGAAACACCAGCCTAGGCACTACTAAGAATCATGCTAGCAACCACTTGGCAACACCATAGCAACTCTATAGAAAGACCTTAGACAACCAGACGCCGTAGACATAATCTGACGACACCCTATAAACCACTTAGCATCACCCTAGACACTACCTAGAAACACGCTAGACACTGCACAACAACCACATAGTAATACCCTAGCAACAAACTTACTGCACCCATACATGTGTAAGACCACGGGATCAGAGTGAGACCTGAAATCCACATCAGTATCACTAAACCCAGTTTTTTTAGAGGCATGTGATGTAGAGATGCACCGTGGTCACATTTACACAGCGAGCTGAGGAAGAGAAGGAGCAGGAGGGGGAGGAGGGAGAAAGTCAAAGTCCCCGAAAATGTCCTGCAATGCAATTAAGCATTCTAGCATTGTTTTCACCTGCCTTCAGTCAAGAGACCTCTTTTAATCATGGTGTGTGTGCGCACACACACACACACACACACACACACACACACACACACAAAAGAGGTTTTAGTAGAACCATTTTCCCACGTACATTAGAGATCTGGCCTTGAAGAAGCTGCAGCTAGAGGTGTGTGTGTGTGTGTGTGTGTGTGTGTGTGTGTGTGTGTGTGTGTGTGTGTTGACCAGTGCAGATATAGCCACTGTGTGTGCCTGTGAGTCAGATGGCAGTAATGTGAAGACAGTAGATAAGATAAGCCTGTAAGACTCATTCTCTCTCTTTACCCTATTCTCTAGCTAATCTCACAGTTCACACACACACACACACACACACACACACACACACACACACACACATACACACACACACATACACACACACATACACACACACACACAGCGCTCAGTAATCGGAGACGGGGTGACGGATCTCCACTGTTCTCGCCCGTCCCTCTGATTTATAATTCATCATCAGGGAAAGACTCTAAGTTGAATCAGCTCTCACACCATCAGATACTAGCTTGTGAGGCGAGTGTGAGGTCACCTGCGCGCTGTACGTGATGGACTCGGCCTGCTCGTCCGTCATGGCCGCCAGCGTGTCCCTCGGCTCCTTTTCGCATGGGTCATGCAGCCCCGGTCCACCTGAGGACGAGGAACACTCTTCTTACATGGAGGTCAAACAAACAGCGCTAATAATGAATGAAGGAAAATGTTGGACGTTATCGTGTTAGCATGCTGACGTACACCGCTGGGTCACACTGGCTGTCAGAGCTGTGCGGCTGTTCCTGTAACTCAGACCAGGGACTCGCACAGGGTTTGAACAAAGGTGAATGTACATGGGCTTTTTAAGACTTTTGAATGGCAGGAATTGTATAACGACGGCTTTAAACCATATCGGTAAACACGCGGAAACATCTTCCTGCTTCCCGCAGGTGTAAAGAGCGATTATGTGAGTTATTATACAATTAAAACCAAACTGGCCGGCAGAACTTTAACACTTTAAGCACTCAGCGTGTTTTGTTTTTCATTCCTTCTGTATGACCTCTAGAGATCACGGTGCTGAAAACCCCAGAAGATCAGCAGGTTCTAAAACACTCACAGTGACTCATCTGGTTTCAGCGACCGTACCACGGTTAACCCAAGGAAAACTGAGCATAAACCGGAGATCTTGAGCCGCATCTGTGTGTTTTTTTGCGCTGGGCCAGTGATGCTGCTACATGATTGGTTGATTAGATGACTGCATAGCTGTATATAACAAGTGTACAGGCGTTCCTATTAAAGTGGTCTGTGGGGGTATGTTATGTGGTATTGTATCACAAGTTTGAGACGCAGCATCATCTACATTAAAGCAATGAAGGCGATCAGATGAGAAATTAGGATTATTTTCACACGATTATTTCCCAACGTTTATTATACACACATTAAAAAGAAATCCTGAAATCCGGCCTTCTTTGACCCCAACAATGACCCAGAGGTTCCCGAACCAGGAGTCACAACCCCACTTCATAATAAAAACTCACAAGCACCTCTTTTTGTTTTATTCATAAACCAACATTAGTTGACACTAAAGACAGAGCTCGTCAGACGCTTTCATGCTTTAGGAGTCAAACTTGGAAATCTAACAGACTTTCATGCTTTGGCTCTTACGGACTGAATTTAAATCTCCTGGCTGTACATTACTCACGCATTAAAGCCTTTTTACATGTGCATGTTACTGTAAATCAGTGTTAAAACATGTAATTAATCCTATTATTACTTTTACAACAATATCACAACCTTGTTTCATTGACAGACAGACTTTTACCCTGTGTAATAAACCTACGTTTTCTTGTATATTAATCTTCGCCACATGACCCCTGTGACCCTCGCCGTGGCCATGTACAGGAAATCACACATTACATCACTTCCTGGTCAACAACCCAAGCTCAACTAAGGCTGATGTTGAGTGGATTAAATATTAACATGTGCATTTTTCACTATTAATTAATTATAACCACATGACAGCATGGAAGGAGTGTGCATAAACTGGTTAAACTGGGGACAGAGGAAACCAGCTCACGGTAACCCCTGCAATGCCAAGCCATATCAATGTTTTTATCTTTTTTTTTTTTTTTTTTTTTAGACTATTTTGTTCTCAGAGATGTTTCTTGATCCATGATGACGATTACAAAAAGCCATAAATAATTGTCGTCTCGACGTGGACTGGCTTTATTGGGCATTTTGTTCACGCATTAACAGAGCAATGCAAAGGTCATTATAGGATAATAAAATGATAGGACCTGCAAAACATCACAATCTTGCTGTTGTTTGTTCCCTCTTTTCTGTTTTTGTCTCTCTGTGTAATCCCTGTACAGCGGAGGGAGCGGTGTTTACCTGGGAGCAGGATCCCGGAGGCGAGACACTCCATGACCCTGCGCAGAGCCTCTCCCGCTCCCAGCGGCCGGTTACACGTCGCGATGGCCTTCTCACACAGTAGCTCCAGCGGCTAACGGTAGGGAAGAAAAAAAAAGTGCGAATACTCAGATGCTAGGATGAATATTTGCTAGAGATGTTTAGCCAACATGTTGCGTTATAACTGTTTACATATTACAAATATATCATTTATACACTGCCTGGCCAAAAACATATCGCACAGTAATATTTCCTTGGATCGTCAACAGATTGGGTTCACTATGGTCATGATTTCATCAACTATGCTTCCATTTAAATGATGTTCTCTCTATGATGTTAGAGGGTCATTAACCCAAACCCAGTATTTTCACTAAATCTTCCTAGTTCTTGTCTTTGCTCAACACAGGACTATCATTTGAGATTAAGATTCAATTATTTGTCACATGTCCTTTACAGAACAGTGAAATACTTTTTTCACACATCTCAGTTTGGAAGCTGTATTCAGAGAGCAGGGTTTAATTCAACTAAATTTTATTTGTATAGTGAGTCGTCATTGTCGCAAAGCAGCTTCACATTTATAATATTTCAATACTGCAGTTTAAATGGAAATCGAAAATATGTCAAAATAATCGCAATTTTTTTTTTTTCCCCAAATCAAATCCAAATCATCCAGCCCTGCTTCATAAATAAATAAATAAACCGTATCTCCATTCAACGCTAACCACCTCGAGGACCAACTGGCAAATTTCAGTCTGTTGTCGTCTTTATCCCTTAAAAAAATTGACAGCCATCCAAACCATTTATCATTAGATTACACCCACGCTCTGTACCCGATTAGCCTTGCAGATAAACATCTAACTTACCACATAATCCAGCAAGAGTTATCAGTTTGTGCTCAAACATAAATACAATCCAGCAGAGCAAACACAGTTTGCTATACAGCATATAGATAGATTGATATCAAACTAATTATTAAGAAATTAACAAAACAGCTAACGAGCAAGGCATTTGTGTTGACTTGTACAGTAATTAGTTGGATAACAATGTATTTATCAGCCTGGCCACAATTACTGCACTAGCGAGAGAGTTCATCCAAAACCTGATATCATAGTACAACCAACAACTTCGTATTAAACTTCAACTATGTTACTAAAAGACAATTGTACATTTTTTTTTTTTTAAGAAAGTTTAAATCAGTGACGGACTCAGCGTCAGCCAGGATAGGAGATACAAGAGCTTTCTCAGGTTTAAAGAGCTTTGCCCTCAACAGAGGCCACTTGGCATTGCTGGTTGTTGAACCCCTGACCTTCCTGATCAGTAACCATTTGGGCCACCTGAAGGACAGTAATGTCTTCTCAATGAGCATGAGATGCGTCTTCCTACATGGTTGTTTAAGAAATGAGAAGCTCCTCACTGCATCAGGTAGAGTTGACAGAAATATTACAGCTGAAACACATTAATCATTGCAGCAATCTTTTGGCCAGGCAGTGTATACTGCTTATAAAATAAATATGTTTTGGAGCTAACAAGTGTGTAAAAGTGAGTCAATAAAAACAAATATCTATTTACGCCAGCCAAAAGTGTGATTATTAAACATTAACCGCTCAACCTTTCATCTACTGAAAATAAAGGATGCGAGATATAAAAATCATATAAAAGCGGCGTTTAGAGACAGTCCACTCACTCACCCATCCTTTGAGAGGTTCCCAGGCCGGCACTCGGTTGCACATGTCCCTCAGAATCCGTAAAACTATCACTCCTGATTTTAAGCCGTTTACTCTCGCCTGAGGAAATACAGGTGTATCGGCGTGAGCTAACGACGCTAACGGCACTCGCAACACAACTCGTAACTTCAGTCTTACTCTGCTCTCGGTTAGTGTGTGAGTGTGTGTGTGTGTGAGAGAACATGGATCTCTGTGTGATCAGAGGTCCAGCATGTTATGGGTTCGGGTGAGGGGGGAGGAGGAGGAGGAGGAGGAGTCCAGGTAAAAGCACTTGACAATTTTTTTAATGAAAAACAAGCAGGTTACACAAAATAAACAAACAAGGCAAAAAAAAAAAACGTGTGTAACAATTGCTTTTGTAGCCTTACGATAATAACAGCACTTTATTTTGTTATGTTATATAGAGATATGCTATCTTTTTATTAGTTTTTTCTAAGTGAAGCTCATAAGGCTACAATAACAATGAGAGAAAGAGAGCGCCAACCTGGAACCATTTAGCATGTCGCAGAGAGGCCAGCGCCACCAGGCACCTCTGTCTATCCAGCAGGTCCGACGGCTCGCTCGCCTCAACAGCGCTCTCTATCGGCGAGAAGAACGGGACAAGAAATCAAATCACACAGGCATACACGCTCGCGCACGCACATATGCATACACACGTACACACGATGGCTCAGTTAAGGTTCGGCAGTGGTGGTTTGGAGGGGGAGGGTCGATGCCGAGTGCCCGAAGTCCAGCGCATCCGAATGCGATGAGAACTGACCGATCTTAAGCCACGCCCCTCATTTGGTTACTGTTGCTATCTGGGTCGCAGATAAAATAATAATAATTTTTTTTTAAAAACTGTTGATTACTGTTGCTGACTACAGCAGCCCAGATTGAAATATTTACGGCAATAGCACAAGTCTCAGGTGTTATATAGACAAGATTGCCCTAATACGTTACCGTTTCCATAGCAACAGCTCATTCACAGGGTCTTGTACAAACTTTTTCAGATTAAAATACTCGTTTCATCTTTGATACTGACAAAGTTTCTATTAGGAAACATTTATTTAACATGAACAGAAGCACAGACTCTCCTCCTTCTCTTTTTTCTCCATCTAGTTTAATATTTCGTCTGATCTGGCCATGTTCAAGCAGACTACCGTTTTTCTCTTTATCTTTTGCTCTTTTTGAATATTGACACTGTTACAGGTCGATTCGTCGAGATCTTTAGTAGTGATCACACAGCTTTGGCGCCTCCAGTGGACAAATTGATTCATGCAAATGGGAAATATGACAGAGAGTGAGGCTCAAACTCTGACATGTGACACATCACAAATATTATCCAATATTAGACTTGAATGCATACGACAAAGTGTCACGTCCCCATGCGATCACGTGTATTAAACATAACGCACTTCATGGTGATAACCCTTTAACATCCTCCTCACCAAGTTTTGTGAGTTTTGAAAAGGTTTTTCTTTTCTGTTGGGGCAATAATAAGTAATAAGGTCTTCTGACAAATGGTTGAGATGTGACTTCATGGTTAAAGTATCAATACATTTACGAATACCAAATAAAATCAGGAAAAGTCACATAAAATGCTAACTTTTTATTTTTCTGGGTATGCTATGAAGCAACTGATAAAGCATACTATTTTAAAACACCAACAGCAACATCTAGTGATTTTATTCATTTATTTTTTTTAGCATACCTCAACCGATTGGTAGAGATGGCTTAATCAGTACAAGTTCAAGACTTTTTTCAATAAGATCTAGTGATTAAAAACGTGCTTTATCCATGACACACTTGCTGCAAGTCTCGCCATTTGCTGCACTGCACAAGTTAATTGTTTATTTAGTTATTTACTTTGTATTTTAAAAGAAGAAGAGTTTTGAATAGATAGAATAAGCATAGTGTAAGGATAAGCGTCTCATGATCAGGAACTTGGAGCTATGAGCAAACACCAAGTAAAATGGAATAAATTTCAGCACATTAAACTCTTTGGTACGAGTTAATATGCTATGTTTATACGTCTGATGCTTCAACCTTGTATACCTGGTTTGTTATAAAGTCCAACTTGATCATATGACAAAATAACCAGCGGATTAAAAAAAAACAAAAGTAGAGATCTATATGTAGGATCCATCAATAAATCAGTGAAAGCTCGACCAAAGTAACCCTGGAGAGGCAAAAAATAAAACTCAGGCTTGGGATCGGTCAGTTCAACGCCATCTCATTGGCTGGCTGGAAACTGGGTGGGGAAGTGGGCGGGATTTGCTAACCGGTCTTAGCATGCCCATGCTGAGTTTCGTGTTGAAACTCTTTAAGCGGTCAGGAAGGAGTGGGCGTGGCCTGATGGAGCAAAGCATCAGGCTCAGATCGACAGAGATCTGCGGTGCTAAGACCTTTAGCAAATCGGTGCCGGACTGCTCGGATCTACAGTGGAGTAAATGTACACATGCAGTGGGCGGTGTTAGCACAGTTACATCTGTAAGAAAGAAACACGCGCGCGCGCGCACACACACACACACACGCGCCCCATTTTAGAGTGCACTGGTGGTCCTCATAGCTCTCTGAGGACGTGGTTTTGTTATAGCACATATGTATTAAAGGAAATAAAGAAATCATTAAAAGAATAAAGGTAAATCTTTAAGGAATTGGTGGAGAGAGAGAAAGAGGAAAATAAAGAGTGCAGGAGATTAATCGCGGCGCTCTGTATGGAGATCAGATGCTGATGATAAGAACGCTCGTCTCCATTTCACTTTCCTGCACGGGATTTAATCAGAGCAGCACAGCTGAGACCTGCTTAACTACAGCCTCGCGCACAAACCCATCCGTCTGTCTGTCTGTACGTCTGTCTGTTCGTCTGTCCGGCTGGCTGTCTGCCTGTCTGGCGATACATTCAGCACTCAGCGTCATTCACATTCATCTCTTGGGCTCTCTACAGTACATGTATCTATGTCTCTGTCTCTCTTTACAGTCTCTCCCTCTACCATGCTGTCACTCTTCCATTCGTTTTTTCCCCCCACATTTACCCGTCTATCCCTCTCTCCACTTGTCCGTCCCTTTCTCCACCCGTGTCTTTTCCTCCGACTCAATATCAATCTCTCCTTTCTCGCATTCCTCCCTTCTGATCTCTATTGTCATCTCTTTTTCAGTGTCTCTCTTTTCCATCGACCTCATTTTCGACCCACCACCCTCTCTATCTCTCGCTTCACCTCTCTGTCTCTTTTCTTTCCCTCTACCTCTCTATAGATCAACCTCTTTCTCCAGCCACCTCTCTCAATATCTTTTAGTCCATCTTTCCATCCCTGTTCCAGTCTCACTCCATCGCTCTCTCTCGATGACTGCATCTACGACTTCCCCCATCTCTTTGTTTCATTCTCCCTCTCTGTACTATTCTCTCTCTCTCAGGATGAAGTTGCTCCACTTTCTCTCTCTCTCCCTCTCTTTGTAAAGAGCCGTCCTGTCCTCTTTTTTCTACATTATCCAAAGACACGAGATTATTTACTCTGGCTGAAATGAGTTGTGATTATTAGGACGAATCGTCACACAGGAAAAAAGGCTTTTTAGCAGATAAGTCTGAGTTCACCGAGTGCTCTCGGGTAAACGCGGCTGCTCTGCCTGGACGAATTGTCGGACTGCGGGCAGGAAAATCACTTCCACCTGCACTTCCTGTTAGCGCCAGATTTATCACCTGCATCAGCGATCAGTGGACATCAGGTGGCCTTTAAAACACCTACAGTAGGAGCGGACATCACTCAGAGTGTGTGGGAAGCTCTATCTGCTCATCTCTCACGCGCTCTCGCTGTGTGGGTGTGTGTGTGTGTGTGTGTGTGTGTGTGTGTGTGTGTGTGTGTGTGTGTGTGTGTGTGTGTGAGAGAGAGAGACTCTGATGAGTTTTATCTGGACAGTCAGTCAGAGATAAAGCCGTTCCTCATGGGGACAAGGTCTCTGATCCAAGTGAGAAATATGACCGATGATACAGCTCTCCTACACACGTGCGCACACACACACACCCCATCACATGAGAAAAAGATGGAGAAAGAGAAAGAAAGATATACAGGCAGAGAACGAGAGCTACACGCAGACCAGGAAAGAAAAAGAGAAATAAGATACAGAAGGCTATAAGAGAGGAGAAACAAATAAATAGAAAGAAATACAGACAAATAGAAAGAGATACAGAAAGAAAGATACAGACAGAGAGAAAAGGTGATGCAGAGAGAACGAGAGAAACAAAGAAAAAGGAGACAGATACAATACAGACAGAGTGATACAGAGAGAGAGAGAGACAAAGAGAGAGAGGGAAGAGATACAGGGAGACAGACAGACTTGTAAGGACAGAGAAGGAGACGTACAGTACAGAAAAAAAGAAAGAGAAAGAAATGGAGGGGAAAAATGGAGGGAAAGAGAATAAAAATAAATAAGGATTAGAATATAAAAGAGATGAAAGCGTTTCCCCTTAACTCTTCGTCTACTTCCTCTGTCCTGTGAGGTGTGTGTGTGTCTGTCCTCCGAGTACGCACACACTAATCTCGTTTTTTGCTGGTTTGCATCATCTTTATCATCGCATTTGTTTACCACTGCGCCCCCTCTCTCTCCGCGTGCGGGGGAGGGGGGATGGGGGGGCTTTACCTTGCTCTGGCGTCTCGCCGTCCTCTCTGATCTGTGGAGAGGTGAGCGTGACCTTCAGCCTGAGTTTGGGCTCGGCTGTACCGCGAATCAAGATGGCTGCCTCAGGGATGCTGCTCTCCACTTCGTACTTCTCTTCTGCTAGCTTCTGCCAGAAAAGTCCAAAGGTCACAAGGTCAAAGTCTAAATGTTCATTCAAACCAGTAAAACCATGTCATAAAGCACTTCACCATTTCAAACCAAATGCCAACATTTTCCACCAAGTTTTATGGCGATAAATAAATAATAATTTGTAGCAAAGTGACAGGAAGTGACAGTGAAAAAAAAAAATGAAAAAACCTGCAGGGACATTGAGGACGAAGTGATAGTGTTTTATGAGACACAAACTGCTGATGTTTACTCTCCGCCAGAGCAGAATAACAGACTAATTAATATTCAAATGTATTCAAATATTAAATGTATAATTAAGTAATTACAATTCAATTAGACTTTCAGAGGAATTTAAAGTCCCACTGACCTTCTACTGAACATAAAGCCACGGAATCTATTCCAAACACGCACTGCTCTAATCTGCACTGCTCTTCTGATTTGAGCGAGTGAATAACCCCTCCCTTAAGATACAGAGTGTGTGTGTGTGTGTGTGTGTGTGTGCGCGTGTGTGTGTGTGTGTGTGTGTGTGTGTATGCATACACGAGTGAGAGAGAAAGAGAGAGAGAGAGAGGGAAAGAGAGATAACGGGATATAATGATGGACAGGATAGACACAGCATGTCTGTGTAAATTCATGACTCAAGGGCAGAAGGATTTCCTAAGAGAGAGAGAGAGAGAGAGAGAGAGAGAGAGAGAGGTGGGATAAAAGAGAAAGTGAAAATGAGTGAAAAGAAAAAAAAAAAAGCAAAACGGAAAAAAAAAAAAACGAAAACAAGTGTGTGACAAATAGCACAGTAGACTGATAGAAAGAAAGAACATTAAAAGAGTTTTGTAAGAGAAAAAAAATTGCAAAAAAAAGAATAAAGGAAAAGTCCGCTGTTCCATAAAACCTGATTTATTACATTGTGAGTGTTCTAGTGACGGATCACTCAGCTCTAACCACATCTCTAACCTGTGTGTGTGTGTGTGTGTGTGTGTGTGTGGTCCTATATGTGACAGATGGTGTTTGCAGGTCTGCATTGACGGTGCGTAGTGTCTGCAGCGTGTGCATATCTGCAATGTGTGTACAAGTGTATGTAAATACTGAATGAGTGTGTACATTGAATATGGCTGCAGTGTGCATTTATTTGTGAGTGCCTGCAGGGTGTGTGTGTGTGTGTGTCTGTCCGATATGTGACGGTGTGTATAGGTCTGCACTGAGAGTGTGCAGTGTCTGCAGCGTGCGCATATCTGTGTGCGTCTGCAATGTTTGTATGAGTGTGTCCGTGTGTGTGTGTGTGTGTGTGTGTGTGTGTGTGTGTGTGTGTGTGTGTGTGTGTGTGTGTGTGTGTGTGCAGTGACCTGGTGATCAGGCCCTGCTCTCCTGCTGTGTAATGAAGGGAAGCTTGCGGCCAGCAGGATCAGATTAATTACACATGATGAATATAAATAGAGCTCGTTAGTGCCAGTGTTGCTGCTCTCTCTCTCTCGCACACACGCGCACACAAGCAGCAGTTCTCACTCTTGTGGTTCGTCTCTTGGTGGGCGTGGCCTGTAATGCATTTTTTAATTATTATAATCATTTATTATTAAGGCGCACGAGTTGTAAACAGAGATGAAGCCCCCTCTGATGAAACAGAGACTCGATCAGACTGTGATTGACACGACACTCGACTTTGAGTTATCCGAGTGAACTAGTTACGTGTGCTCACCAAAAACATCAGCGGTGTCTACTACTAGCTTTGAACGTCTCCGTTACGTCTCTGTGTGTGTGCACCGAGAGATGCGCAGCAGAGTGTATGTGAGTGCGTGTGTGTGCGCGTGTACATGCATGTGTGTGCGCCTCTATCTGCAGTGGGAAATTATCACAGACGGTGCTCAGCGGTGTGTGTGTGTGTGTGTGTGTGTGTGTGTGTGTACCTCTATCTGCAGTGGGAAATTATCACAGGCGGTGCTCAGCGGTGTGTGTGTGTGTGTGTGTGTACCTCTATCTGCAGTGGGAGGTTCTCACAGACGGTGCGCAGCAGTGTGTGTGTGGGTTTCTCTCGACACATGAGCACCAGCTCCAGGTCCATGTCGTCTTTAATGAGGAGCCCTTTAGCCACCAGGCCGACACGCATCACCCCACACAGCACCCTGCCATCACCCCCGCTAGTACTGCTGCTGCTGCTGGTGCTGCTGCTGCCCTCACTGAGACAGAGAGAGAGAGAGAGAGAGAGAGAGAGAGATTTAACACACTCATGCTGTTAGCTGTAATGTTGAATAATGATTAATGACTGTTAATGGAACACACAGTACTGGGATCAGTCTCACACTCTCTCAGCGCCTCACTTCGCTTCAGCTGAGTGTGTACACATACAGGAGTGAAAAGTGTGAAGAACAAACATATTAGCCATAAACTGATCAGCCATAACATTACACACACAGGCAGAGTCACATCAGCATGTGTCAGGGGTGGGATTTAATAGGCAATAAGTAAACATGCGGGTCTATACGTTTGAGCGCTGTAAGCAGAAAGAATTGGCAGAAAATCAGAGTAACTCAGACGAGGGCCAGACTGTGACCTCTAGACGACTGGGTCCGAGGGTCGTGTTCAGGTGTCAAGTTAGGGCCAGAGTGCACTGTGTACTGGATCATATACTGGGCGCGTTTGTTACTGTATTTCTGTCAGTGATATGGTGGTGTTTCTCTAGTGTGTGTGTGTGTGTGTGTGTGTGTGTGTGTGTGTGTGTGTGAGGTTCAGGACCAGTCGAATGAGAAGACTCTCCTATAGGCACTGTTGGCAGAGTTGTCTCACTCTCAGTCACACGCTGTCCTTCTCTCACTCTCTCTCTCTCTGTGTGCCTGATTCTCCAAATGTTTCTCTCTTAGTCCCCATTCGTGGGCGTACATGTGTGTGTATATGTATACATGCGTGTTTGTGTGTGTGTGTGTGTGTGTGTGTTATTCTATTATCTCTCTCAGACCTCCTCCACTTCTCTCTATTTCGCTGTCTATTTCAGTGTGCAACTCACTCACTCACACAGACACACACACAGACACAGACACAGACACAGACACACACACTCCCCTGCCTCCATTCCACAGCATCTGTTTCTCTCTCACTGTGGTGTGAATGAGTTAGGTTGTGTAGTGAAGTCACTCACTTGGTGCTTTCCTCTGCTGATTCGTCAGCGCTGGGCTCGGGCTTGTCCTCCTGCCCGCTGGACTGATTCGGCTGCTCGACCTGAGGCTGGTCCATCCAGTCGGAGACATGTTTGAGAGCGCACTCGACAGTCGAGACGAGGCTCTGTACGGCTTCCAGCGCCTCGGAGGACGGGTAGATGGTGGAGTGTTTCGCCATGACGTGGCGGTCGTCATTTCCGAAGGAGCGGATGGACCTCTGAGGGAAAAGAGGAGGCCTCTGTTTATTATAACTCCTTCCAGAGTAATCATACAAGACTGATGATCGCAGCATCCTGAGAGCACTTATGACCAAGCCTAATTTTTTATAGGTACAAAATCAATTTCAGCACTGTTTCATTTTTAATAAGCCGTTAAACCTTATTGCTCCCTCTCCACTCTCTCTCTCTCTCTGTTCTTTGTTTCTCGGCCACAATCAACTCCTTTCCCTCAGACTTTTCCCACGTAACCTGCCTGCTTTATAACCGCTCGACAATTATAAATGCTCAACATTTGGTTATAAGATAAATAAAATGTGCTCCGATTGGCAAGCCGCTGCTGTATGAGAGAAATAAAGCACCTGAACTTGATGGTAACTTTGCTTTCTCTCACCACCCTGTCATTGATCATTTTTCTATAAAATGACACAGAGTGTTGCCTTCCTTAGATAGTTTTAAAAAACAAAAGCATTTTAAGAGCTTTCATGACGGAAAAGCTCTCTATTCTGTTGATGTGTTCATTACTCCCAGAAGAAGATTAAACTATTTCTTTACTCAGAGGATTTATATACTCAGGATTTAAAAAAAAAAAATTTTTATGCATATCTCAATAAAGTGAAGTCTACAGACATTCAGCTGAGGCAGTGAAATCAGAATAAAGGAGGACGACATACAGAAATGTCACAACCAATTTATATGCTGCTATACATTTCTGTCTATATCTCATCTCCACAGCGCCTTCGCTCTCTGTGCGTACTTTCTACAGCAGGTCACATCATGTACACCAGACTACTGTGTGCTGGACCAAAAATTATTCCCTTCCTTTGAGATAACTGCTACACTGAGACATGGATAAGGACATAAACGACAAGTCTAGTCTCGCCTGTAGAACGGCTGCGCTAAGGCAAGCTGACATTCGTCTTTCTGACAGCTTCCTGCGACAAGACGTGGTGTGTGTTCAAACATCTCGACAAAAATCATCTTCAGGATAGGAGGTGTGCATCAGTGTGGTGTGCATTTCTCCTACAAATTATGTATGAAAGATAAGGCTGAAATATCAGAGGAATTTTAATCCTGTTTAATGCGTCATTGTCTGCTGTTGTTTTTTTTTTGGACCTGATATAAATACGGTCATACTGTGAGTTTGTCATAGATACTGTATATAGAAACAACAATGTTAAACCTCAGAAAACGTATTATGTAAAATTTACACACACTCTGAGCCGTGCACAAATGTCAACACTGTGTTAAAAATGCAGCTCTAAAGCTTTTGACCTCAAGCATCCTCACGCCAGTGCGGATCGGACAGATGTAAATTTGTCACGTTCACACACCATGCAGTAAAACAATGACTGTTTGTCTCACATCCTCACCACACACATAATGAAGACAAAGAGATGGAACTGGGGATGAGTTGAAAGAGGACCACAGACTCTGTTTACACCAAACAAAAACAGAGAGAATAAACAAATCTGTCAAAATTCTGATTTAATTAAAGCATTTAAAAGAGAGAGCTAAGAGAGCAATGAAGTGGGCTTCGTTATAGTGTTGCCCAGAGGTCCCAATGGACGTTCAAAGCTTCACATGTCCTCCACAGAGATTAAGAACTATTTTGAAATAATCACCAATTCATCAAGACACTTGTCAGTAAAATCCATAGATTTTAATCTAGTCTCGAGTCAGATAAAAAAAAAAAATAAAAAAAAACACCTTTCTGGGCTAAACTATGAGCTCTGTGTGGGAAAACCAGGCAATGCTCATCGACTGGTTAATATCATTCATACTATAACAGGGACTCTAGGGAGGTCCTGAAGACACCCGGAGTGTTCACGAATTTAGACACAAACTTAAGCATGATGGCAACTAACTAAATCATACATTATCACTCAAAAGTTTGGGATCAGTTTCTAACTCTATGATCTTTCTTGATTTTATTCATTTCTACACTGTAAAGCAATGTTAAAGTTATCCAAAATATACAATAATCTACAGAGATGTATATCTGCTACTTCTGCTCCATAAAGCTTCACAACGGCTCTAATCTGAGGTGCTGGTTGTTAATTGGTGATTTCTGAGGCTGGTGACTCTAAATGAACTTCTCCTCTGCAGCAGAGCTCAGTTCTGGCCTTGCTTTCCTGAGAAGGTCTTCGTGAGAGACAGTTTTCATCAGAAATGTACTTGACAATACTGTTCTTCCAGAAAGCTGACCTCCATGCCGTAAAATAACAATTTACTGTCGTTATTGTTGTTACATAATTACCTATTTCCATACGTTCTACTGTTATTTTACTGTTTTGAAATCCCCAATATTGTTGTAGAATGTAAATTATTTTAGCAAAGGAGCTTCTACAGAGAACTGCATATATATTGTTTTTAAATGAGAGATTTCATTTTTAGATTTAAAAAAAAAAATGGTGTTTTGAGTGAATAAATCATCATTAAAATGTATAATAAAGTGTGCAAAAAACAAAGATCTGAATACTTCACTCCCCCCTGAACTGCACACTCTTTGGCTGTGAGTGCGAGTGTGTGAGTGCGTGCGTGAGTGAGTGTTAGAGAGAGACACATAGATACGCAAACCTGCACTGACCAGTGTTAATGTTATTATTAATACTATTATATACAGTATATACACACAAAAAAAGCGAATCTTTAAAAATGCTTTCCTTTTTCTCCAATGTTCCAATTTCACTTTCTTTGACATCAACTAAATGACTGTACTTTAATTTAATATACATTTATTTATTATTACTCTTTTTATACTATTCTACTATTCTGTTTTTGTTTGGTTGTTTAGTTTTTTTTTTACAATCTATTCCCGTTATTTCCTTGTGATTCCTTGTGAAGAGAGGGAGGGGGAGGGGGAGGGGGGGGATCTCCATGCTGCTGTATTTAACAATCAGAGTAAAGTTTATGAGGCGTTTCTAATAGGAGCTGGGGCATGGGTGTAAAACTCACTGCTGGAGTGTGTGTTTGTGTGTGTGTGCATGTGTGTGTAAGAGCGTGTTTAACAGCCAAGGAGGATCACTGCATCTTAATCACACACTCATGCACTGGCACATGTCCTCACATTTGGGGTGTAAACATTTCCTGAACTGAAGCCTGTGGACTGTTTTGATATCTGCAGCTGCAGCCCCTGAGACGTGGTGAGCCGTACTGCACGCGCACACACACACACACACACACACACACACACACACACACACACACACACACACACACACACCAGATTAAAGATAAACTAAAACTGTGTGTAGAGCTGCTTAATGACGTATGGAACAATTCTATTCTCAGAGTGTGAAATATCTGACAAACACACACACACACATCGATGGTGTTACACAGGCTACAAATGTTAATGCAAACTGAACAGTGTTGAAGATGTCTTTCAGAAGCTCCTGACCTCACGCATCATTCCAACAGGGTGTCTCAGCCCAATGTAAACCAGTCACGCTCACACACACACACACACACACACACACACACACACACACACACACACACACACACACACGCACACACCGTGTGATAAAACATAGCGGCTGTGTGTGCCTCACATCTCCCGCCACACACTTAAACACCAGTAGCTGGAATTGTGGACTGACGAGGACGTTTAGTTTATAAGAGGATTAAAGGATGCATCAAACTAAAACAACAGTGTCTGATTAGCCAGCGGGAACCACAGGATGAATAATTTTTGGTGAATGAAAAAGAGTCTTTTGTTTGCTTGATACAGGACCATAATTTGACTCTTCAGAAACAAAGACAACAACTAAAGAGAAAAAGCTGAAATGACTAGAACTGTTCAACAAATGATTAAAACTTAAGGATGGTGCTTCTAATAGTGAAAGTAAGGCCATTTCCACACACACACACGCATATGCGCACGCGCGCACGCACGCGCACACGCACCCATGATAAGAACTCACAGGATTGGAAATAAACAGCTGTGTGTACATAAGAAAATCACTCATTAGTGAGACTCATCAGAAAAAAGCCTTCAGTTTGCTAGGGAGCATAAAGACTGGACTGGAGTGATGGAAAAAGGTCATGTGACCTGATGAGTCCAGACTGAGTCTATTCCAGAGTGATGGGCGTGTCAGGGTAAGAAGGGAAGCGCATGAAGCGATGCTCCCATCATGCATAGTGTCCACTGTACAAGCCTCTGGAGACGGTGTTATGATCTGGGGTCGCTTCAGTCGCTCAGGTCGAGACTCAGCGACGTCATGTGGAGATAAAATGAAGTCAGCTGACGACCTGAATGTACTGAATCACCAGAACATCACATCTATGGAGTTTCTCTTCCCTGATGGCACACACCATATTCCAGGACTCAAGAGTGTGAGAGAGAGAGAGCGGTTCTGGGAGCACGAGGAATCACATGAACTGGACACTACAGAGACCACAGTCAGAGTCTTTGGGACATGCTGGAGAAAACTTTACTGAACAAAACATGGACAGAAATAAATGCTGTGACATTGCATAAGGTCTTTAAAATCAAGCTAAAGGCGGGCTATGATATACGAGTGGGTGACTTTTTTTTTTTTGGCCAGGCAGTGTGTATTGTCTGAGCTGAGAAAGTAAACAAAGCAGTGTTTTTCAGGACCTCTGCATCAGAAAACAAGCAAACCTTTTTAAATCACACAAACGTTACATTCACCATGTGAAGGTTCTAAACATTTATGCAATACAAACAGCTTAGCACAATACACACTATAGATTTATTAATATTCACATGCATTCAAATATTTCAGGTGATCCAAATTCAGTGTCACATTTTCAGGTATGTGAGCAGAGTGTATGCTGCTCTTGAGGTAGAAGCATTTGTGTGTGTGTGCGCGCGCGAGCGTGTGGGAAGACAACTGCAAGGTGAGTACGAGGCTGAAACGCAACTGCGCTTCAAGCAACAAAGGCATGCATTAAAAATTCATGCGCGCGCGCGCACACACACACACACACACACACACACACACACACACACACAGCTTTCAAATAACCATAAACAAGAGAGCGACTACACAATAAACCTCCACACAATGAGCACGGGTTACACACTGAACTTCTGCCAGAGGAAGCGGAAATCACTACAATTATCCAAAATGCACTGCTGTGGGTGTGTGTGTGTGTGTGTGTGTGTGTGTGAGTGTGTGTCCTTCTCAACGCTTCTGTTTAAGACGGACTGCTAAGAATGATGCAAGGATGACGTGTGTGTGTGTGTGTGTGTGTGTGTGTGTGTGTGTGTGTGTGTGTATGCGTGTGTGTGAGGGAGAATGTGTGTGTGCGCTTATGCGTGTTTGTGTGTCCTTCTCAATGCTACTGTTTATGCCGAACTGTTAAGATTGATGCAAGGATGACGTGTGTGTGTGTGTGTGTGTGTGTGTGTGTGTGTGTGTGTGTGTGTGTGTGTGTGTGTGTGTGTGTATGTGTGTGTGAGAGAGAGCGAGCGAGAGAGAAACACTCCAGCAAGGTCAGCACATTCTTTGAGCAATAAATCGATCAATTCATAGACACAAGAGAAAAAGAAGTGTGTGTGTGTGTGTGTGTGTGTGTGTGTGAGCGAGAGAGAGAGACACCCAAATGAGCCCAAGGTCATTGATGCCGGCGCACTGCCACTGGATTAGCATTAGCGCTGGTGCTAGTGCTGTGCTGATTGTGCTGGTTTATTTATGAGGCCTGTTCGTTGCGCAGCGTTAATAATTCAAAGCACACAGCCTTCACACTCCCCCGAGACCCCGCCGCAGCACCGCGCCATTTATCAAACCCTCATCTCTCTCCCTCTCTCGCTGTGTGTGTGTGTGTGTGTGTGTGTGTGTGTGTGTGTGTGTGTGTGTGTGTGTGTGTGTGTGTGTGTGTGTGTGTGTGTGACGTTATCAGCATAGCTTGACATCTCACTGTAGCTGTAATCGAGGGTTACGTTACGGGCGAGTGTGTGGAGGAGTCGAGCTCACACACACTATGGGTCTGTGAACGTGAAGGAGAGCAGAACACCGATACGGTCAACTGAAGGAGGTCTGAATCGTTATAGGGGAACAAGCAGAGGTGGACACACGAGTAACAGGACAAGCAGATTTGTTAATGAACACTCTGATACTAATACAGTTTTTAATCAATTTTGTCATAAATTAATCAGAGAAAACTCCTGTTCTGACACTAGAACAATACGCTTCCTTACACCACACACAGGTGAAACTCTCCACTCTAAAAGTGCAAAATATTATTTCTGTTCACATAGACCATCACTCAGGCTATAACGTGAGCTACGTGTACATTAATGCGCTCACGTTAATACGCTATCGTTTATATAGTAGCAGCTCGTTCACAGGGTCGTGTATGGTGACGCTCCGCTGGAGTGAGAAAAAGTGTATTTTGTGTGTTAATCACATCAGGTTATGACTGTAAACCAATAATAAATATAAAAAATAGGCGACTTACCATGGCTGCTGGTGGGCGTGTCTCTCTTTAACTATGCGTGGGTCCGTGTGTGTGCAAGCGCTGTGTGTGGGGACAGGGGTGTCCAGATGCCCCTTCCGCATGTGCGTGCCTCTCAGCCCCCCCGCTACACCCTACACCACTGAGATCTGTGAGAGAGAGAGAGAGAGAGAGAAATCAGTCATTATGTTTTATTTCAGCAGCTCAGGCAACACACACACACACACACACACACACACACATATATATATATATATATATATATATATATATATATATATATATATAAAAGCTTTTCTTTATTACTATATTGTACTATAACCAGAAGCAGAGTAAAGATTATATTTCATAACGTATATCGAGAGACACTTTAGACTCCTCACCTCCTAACATTTTCTCCTGAATTTGTTTTTCAGAGTAATATCTGCCCTCTTCCTCATACCTGACCTCACAGATGCAAAAGACTGGCTCGTTTCACACACACTGTGACCATAAAGCTTCAGCGTCTAGCTCTTGGCTAGCAGTTTAAGCGAAAAGCAAATGCGTTGATACCAAAATATAATGCAGTCTGAGCAAGAAACCTCACACACCCTCTCACACACACATGACCCATGCTTCACATGGTCATCTCCTCTAGTTAATTCCTTTACAGCAACAGTGTAAGAAATTTGTTGATTGAATGCTGAAGGTTAATCCCTTTTGATCTGGACTAATCCCCACTGCTGGGATCCTTCCACTGGAATATTCCATGGATGAGATTCAATATTCCGTGGATGAGTCATGGAGAAAGCCTGCATCTTCCCTCGTTCTCTCAGGCTGATGGGCAATGAGTGTATGTACAAAAGAGACACGAATGTTTAAAGAGCTCTAAAAAATGTTTTTTTTTAAATCCTGAACATTAATTCAGACTTCTAAAACCAATTCTAGACAACTCTCTCCATCCCATCTGCATGAGAATGGAAGATGCATGATGGATTAAGGAAGACCAGTGGCATTATAATTATGATATATATATATATATAAATAAATAAATAAATAACACACATTTTATATATATGCTTTTCATTCTCACATTCCTTTTTACATACAGTACATACATATAGATAGCGATGTTTATAGATAGATATGAGAGAGCGAGAGACAGACAAACACACACACACACACACACACATATTATCAAAAAGTTTATTCATTCAAAAAGTGAAACACAAACTGATTTATTTTAAATATTTATTTCTTTTCATTTTGATGATTGTGGCTGACAACTAATGAAAACTCAAAATTCAGTATCAGTATATTCAGGGTTTTCATGAGCTCTAAGCCACAATCGTCAAAATTAATAAATTATCAGTCCGTGTAACACGGTGGATTCTTGTGTAGAAGAAATTTTCTAACTAGACCTGTAATAACACGCAGATGTATATAATATATACACACACACACATACATACACAGGGGCTGGACAGTGAAACTGAAACCAGGCTAATTTAGTGTTGGAGGCTTCATGGCTAAATTTGACCAGCCTGGTGGCCAATCTTTATTGATTGCACATCCCACCAGTAAGAGCACAGGAAGCTGTCTGAAAGGGATGTCCGATTATTGAGACACTTTGGGGTGCCAAAATGCCAAATGTCGGTTTCAATGGTGCCACACGCGAAAATCTTGAGCTGTGGACAATGTGAAGTTCTCTGATGAGTCCACCTTTACTGTCTTTCCCACATCCGGGAGAGTTACAGTGTGGAGACGCCCCAAAGAATTGTACCACCCAGACTGTTGCATGACCAGAGTGAAGCATTAGGGTGGATCAGTGATGGTTTGGGCTGCGATACCATGACATTCCCTACTGTAGGCCCAATACTTGTGCTAGATGGGCGCGTCACTGCCAAGGACTACCGAACCATTCTGGAGGACCATGTGCACCCAATGGTTCAAACATTGTATCCTGAAGGCGGTGCCATAGAGGATGATAATGCACCGATACACACAGCAAGACTGGTGACAGGGTGGTTTGATGAACATGAAAGTGAAGTTGAACATCTCCCATGTCCTGCACACTCACCAGATCTAAATATTATTGAGACACTTTGGGGTGTTTTGGAGGAGCGAGTCAGTTTTCCTCCACCAGCATCACGAAGTGACCTGGACACTATCCTGCAAGAAGAACGGCTCAAAATCCCACTGGACACCGTGCAGGACTTGTATCTGTCATTCCCAAGACGAACTGACGCTGTACTGGCTGCAAAAGGAGGTCCTACACCATACTAATGAATTATTGTGGTTTAAAACCAGGGGTTTCAGTTTCATTGTCCAACCCCTGTATATACAGTATATATGGAAAAGCTATGAACTGTGGACAACTAACACAGACGTACAGAATGTGCTGCAAGCTCGAGTTATTCGCAGCACACACTGTCTGATCGGTTTTACACCATCTCATAAAGACTACAGTGAATAGAACAGGAATGTGGTGTTGCAAGATGTCTGCCATGTTCAACTGTATAAAGAGTATGAACACAGAAACCCACATCAGCAATTTCTCGCTCTGTCCTTCTGTCTCTCTCCCTCTCCGTCCCGTTTTCGGAGGCTCTGTGGGAGCTCATTAGAGGTGCGTGTGCAGCGGACTGAAGCGAGCGACAGCCACTTAGGCATGTAAATGACTGAGAGCAGATGGGGAGTTATGAGCTCTGCGTGGTCTATGTACCAGAGCCTTGGAACCTCCCGAACATGATCATGAACACACACACAAACCTGTGCTGTCAGAACACATTAAACAGCTTCAATACACTTCTAATATTTAGATGCTTGAAGAGGTCACTTGACGCTATTAATTTCTATTCTGCTTAAGCTATAATGTACACAACAATCTAATCTCTAACACACTCCTGCTGTAAACAGCTGAATATTGAGCACAGAATATTTAGCACTTTAGGATTAGCAACTAATTACCTGTGTGCATAGTTTAAAAGAATAATAATCAACACTACAGTTGCTGTTACACTCTGCACATCCTGGAGTGTTTTATTCCTCTTATACCACAGCAATTCATCAACAATCACATTTTTTTTAAATTAAAGATGACCCCATGTTTTTTTTATCCTACATTCACATCCATGAAACAGCTAACTTCCTGTTCTAGCAGCTACAAAAACACTCGTTCATCACATGGATTAATATTTAACGAACATAATAGACCTGAATCTTTATGTAAGCGACCTGCAGCTCTTTTGAGGAACAGCTGCAGTGAGGGCTGCTGAGTGATGTGTGCTGAGGCAGACGGTGTGACATGCAGGAAACACGAGAAAATTAATGTGTGTGTGTGTGTGTGAGAGTGAGAGGCTGCCTCTACGTCTATCAGTTCGGTCAATGCGAGTGTGTTGTATGATGAATTATTCGAGTCTGATGCTTTCAGCTGAAGAGCAGCGCTTATTAACACAGGCGGTGTGTGGGAGAGCAGCGTTTAACCTCACTGTTAACGCATGATTAAGCTCTCGCTCACAAACACACACACACACACACACACACACACACACACGCGACAAGATGAAGCCCCATTTTCCACAGCGGACTGATAGCAGAGCTTTATATAGCGCCGATCTAACACCGACACGCTTGACTGCTGAAGAGTAAACCCATCAACTCTCACCTTACTCACCTGCTGCCTTAATTATCAAACAACTCTTTAAAATAAAGCCGATTTCAGAAGTGTGATTTTGACGCAGTTTAGGTCGTCTGCTGATTATAATGATTTTGAAATCTAAATCCATACATGTACAATCTCTTCTGAGTTACTGAGCTAAAGGCACTCTTACATAGGACACCGGGGTTGGGGGAGGCGGTGTGGGGGAGGGGGGGGGGGGTATGGGGGGCGACCATTAAAGAAAGAGACTCTTAAAATCAACACCTTCATTTCTTTATTGAAACGAAACACAAAATTCACCTGTGGACCAAAACCCAAAATCACAGGTTATAGATCACTCAGATAAACTCCAGGGGAAGTCTAACACTCGTACGCATATGTAGAATGTGTGTGTGTGTGTGTGTGTGTGTGTGTGTGTGTGTGTGTGTGTGTGTGTGTGTGTGTGTGTGTGTGTGTGTGTGTGAGTGAGAGAAACATTGTTTCAATGAGACAACCATTGAACAAGTAAGATAGTGAAAAGAAGTGGGAGTGAAAGAGTGAAGGAAAGATAGCTACAGAGTGAGAAAGGACAGAGAAAGACAGACAGAATTACATACAGAAAAAGCAGATGCCTGCAATAAAAGAAAAGCGAGAGAGAGAAACAGAAACAAAGATAGCAGAGACAGATGGCAAGACAGCAAATGAAAGAGTTAGAGAGGCAGACAAAGCGAAAGAAGAAAAGAAAAAAAAGATAGAATGACAACCAAATAGACAGGGACACTAAGGATGAAAGAAGCAGAAGGACAGAGACCAAGAGAGAGCGAAAAAGAAAGTGAGAGACAGAGAGAAAACAACAAAATCAAGAGACAGTATGACTGAGACAGAGAGAAAAAGAAGCCGACAAAAACAGACACAAGAGAAAATGAGTAAGAAAGACAGAGTAAGAGAGACAGAATGGCAAAAACAGACAGAGAACTAAACTAATGACAAGAAGAGAGAGAGAAAATGAGAAATGAACAGAAAGAGACAATGACAGAGACAGACAGACAGCAAAAAAGGACTAAATGAGAGACAGACATCAAACAAGAGAGACCAACAGAGACAGAAAGAAAGAGACAGAGAGAGAGAGAGAGAGAGAGAGAGAGAGAGAGAGAGAGAGAGAGAGAGAGAGACAGAGACAGAGAGAGAGAGAGACAGAGAGACAGAGAGAGAGACAGAGAGAGATTGCTGTGGTTCACTTTATCGGAGCCCGAGGCGACTTTGCTGTCCTCCAAACAATTACAGCTTCACCATCACCAGAGCAGAACACTGCAGCTCAACCGCTGCCTCTGGCTTAGAGCCAGACACACACACACACACACACACACACACACACTTACATTTCTGCCACTCAATATGCCTCAATATTTCTGTCTGCATGCATCATAGTTTGATCAGAAACGCATATCTAATCTCCTTACGCGCACACAACAATTCTCAGCTACATTGCAAACTGCACAAATACAGACACACACAGTCACACCCACAGGTGTGACAAGGAACACTTCTGTGAAATGTGTTAAATAAGCAGGCTGTGCAAATTTGACTCTCTGATCAGGTGCAGTCTCTCGGTCTTGATTTCCTAAATTATATATTAAAATTTTTTTGAAAGAAAACAAATGCACCGGGTCGAACTCTGAGCTGAGAAGGAAAACTGAAACGGCAGTTAATTCGCATTGGAGCGTCTCCTGGAAGCACGATGCCATGAAGCGCTTCAGTTACAACAACAATCAGAGGAAGGAAAAAAAAAACTGGATTTGATCGTCATGACACATTGCAGACTGATCAGGAGGAAGAACTGGAGAGGAACGAAGATGTTTACACATTTCTGAGAGGGAGGGGTGTGTGTATATAAGTGTATGCAGAGGGTCAGCGCTGCTAATTACAGACACACATCCTCCATTATGCTCTCTTTTATCTGTAATGTCTCCGCCTCAAGGGTGAGAATCTCACAGTGAACCAAGTGTGTTTGATTTGATAAGCTCTGCACACACACACACACACACACACACACACACACACAGCCTCATTTATCGATCTTGTAGTACGCTTGTGTAACTCCAAATTTAGAAAAAAAAAATTCAAAAACTCCCGTGTGTATATTGACACACACATATTAAACATATTAATAAAATTAATACAGCCTCTAAAGTCTGATGTAAATAATCTCATTTATAAAACAGGTTTTATTACTTGTACATGACATTCGACCTCTTTAATTGCTATTTTAATGTAATTCGGATTTTAAATAAAACAACTGAGACTTTCTCTCTCACACAGGATTCTACTTATTAATTTTTTAATATAACATATTTCCTTAGTCACAACTGTGAGGTAACATCATGCAAGTGCAACTCATAATTACGAGATGACTTCTGACTGCGATATCAACCCGAGTGATACTTCCTCATGTGTGACTGTGACAAGTCTTTTTTTTTCCATTTACAGTGAAGTCACTTAGTATCAACAACACAAACAACATGCACCATCATGTCAATTCCCAGAAAAAGGAAAAAGACGCCTTATGTTAGTTATCAGTCTTTTCAGACAAGGCATCCAGTTAGCCAAATATTTACTAAACAATAGCTTTAGAATTTTCCACTCGCTGTACACACCGGCTCAAATCATTTTCTGGTCAGCTTGATTATAATCTGATTACTGTATTGTGTGCAAGTCTGGTACGTGTAGCGATACATCATCCTGATCAAGTTGCATCACAATACACTTCTCTGAGATATCATGAGCATCGCAGTATCAGTTTTATTTATTCATTTAATTTTTTCTCTCTTTTGGTTGTGAAATGAAGCATTTACTCTGTACCTCTAGAGTTCAACTAAACAGCATCTCATCAGCTAGGATAAGAATGAGATAATTGCTGATATTAATAACTGCAAAGTTTTTCCTGGTGTCTTTTTGTCCAAGACAGACAAATGGCAGCCTTTTGTCCTCCCACAGCGCCATGTGGTTTCCGTTAAACCCTGTACATATACACACACACTCCAGATTCTATCGTGATCCCTTGATCACACACATCCAGACCGTGTAACAGCTTTTTTCCACAAGCCATCCATCTCCTCAGCAAAAAGGGACTGGACTGATAAAACACACACAGACATCACTCAGATTAACTCAACTACCTCAAAACATTGAGACTGGACTGATTAATAAATACAAGCGCAAACACACTGATTTACACTACCAAACTACTGCACACACCAGCCTGTAAATGCTCTTTTGCCCAATATTCATTACTTGATAATTTTGTTTCATTTTGATTGAACCATTTTATCCTTGCTGCTACATACAGAACGTTTACTGGTTATTCTTTACAGTTTCTCTTTCCACTACCTCAACTCATCACCTCATTACCACAAAGTATTGATATGTTATGTTTGTCGCACTCTGTTGCTCTTGTTTGCACTTTATGTTGCCTTGTCTGTATAAAAAACGTAGACAGTTCCAAGCTAGCCAGCTAATTAGGTCTCTAAGTTAGCTAGTTAGTTTTTTGTTTATTTGTGTTGTTAATTTATGTTGTTTTGTCAATCTGTCTCGTCTCAGCTAGCCAGCTAATTAGGCTTAGTAGTTAGGTAGTTAGTTTCCTGTTAATTTATGTTGTAAATTTATGTTGCATGTAGCACCTTGGTCCTGGAGGGATGTTGTTTCGTTTCACTGTGTACTAACTATATATGTTTGAAGTGACAATGCCTACTTTACTTGATCGCGTTGTTTAAACGTGCTAAATATAAGTGAACCTTTTGATTTTAAAACTACTCAATTATGTTAAAAATGTCAGATTCTACACTTCACTGCTGACCTTTTTTTAATCCATCCCAATTTTCTTCCTTACGTGAATAAGTGTTTTTAATATACGTTTGTTTAATGTCACAGATGACGACAAGATGAGAAATATGAGGTAAAGTGGGCGGGGCTTCCAGGGCCACTTTAGAGTCTCAAAGATTAACCGTCAATCGTTTCCCCTCGTATCATTCATCGCATCTGCTGTTTTTATTTAGCGTATTTTCAACACCGACATACAAATGTGAAGCTCGTTTTCTGCACGGTCTGCCTCCTCATTAAGTGTCTGCAGGTTACCAGATCAATTCCCAACTCCTCTCCTGTTAATGACTCTCGCTCACGGCGTCCCCATAGCAGCTCTGGAACCAGACCAGACTGGGTCAGGAAAATAACCTTGCTGTTTCTGTAAGCGAGGAGAGTTTGCTGAGGGATGAGTGGCCTGATTCACGGGGTATTTTTAACCACTTGCTCCTTCGCTGCGGATGTTTCAGAGCTGCTCAAACATCCGCCCACATGAGTTTTTACCATGTGCTAATTTAACATGCTTGTTAAATAAATAACATCCACCCGGTTCTAACAAACAAACTGAAAACATACTAAAACCAGCACACGCACACAAAATGAAATGTTTTTAACTTCATTAATAACATTTCCGCCTGGCTAATTTGCAGCTTATTTTCCATGTATGACTTAATCAGGGTGAATTAAAGAATTAATCATAAAGCCTAATTAGGAAGTAACAGGGTAGAGAATGTTCACTAATGAAATTAATCGAATTAAACACTCGAGTCTACAGCAGGAAAACGACAGAGCGATTGAATTGGCACTCATCAAACCCCAGGAACGATGAACCGCTGACCTTACCACTTCACCAAACCACTTAAAACACTTCTCTCTCTCTTTCTCTCTCCTTCATCTGCTGCGTTCATCTCTGAAGCGGGAAGTCAGAACTGGGAATTACACCATGTTCGACCTCTGTGTTCTACCGTTGCCCTTTCTTCGTCTTCTAAATTGTGAGATTCATCTTGTGAGACCCTGACCTATGTGTACGAGCGTCAGGATGTTTTATCGCCGTGTATAAAACACTTCTGTAATTCAGCTAAATGCTTTCCAATTAAAGCGAGTATATAAGACGCTTTAGTGAGCACTCCTGTAGAAAATCTATGCGATGTGGGTGATTATGGTTATGATTAATTTCTATGTAGTCCCAAGGTGTTCGATTCTACTTCTGCTCAAAATCTGCTGATGATTATTAATGACTGTAATAGTACATTTTTATATTGTATATTTAATGCTGTAGAATAAACATTTACAGCATTTGGCAAAAGCTCTTAGCCAGAGCGACTTAAGAACTGCTTTTAAGTTTCCATCAATAAATATATATTCTTACAGTAGTTCACTAGGTTGCTGACAAGAAGTACCATCAGTCAACCTACCCTGTCAGGAAGGATTTTTATTTATTTATTTATTTGTATTTTTTTGGTGGAAGTTGACCCAAATACCTAAGAAACAGGCAGGTCTTTAGACGTCGCTTAAAGGTTGTTAGTGTCTCGGCTGTGCAGACATCTAGAGTAAGTTCATTCAACCACCAAGGTGACAAAACAGAAAACATGCAATAACTTATAATCTAATGGTGTGTGAGCAGCAGGCTGGTGTCTTAAAAAAAAAAAAGCTTGTGTGATAGTCTGTGAAAGTCAACCTACTCTGGCTGGTAACTGTCTGCTCATGTCACGTGAAGCCCTGTCCAGTAACCTAAATTTTTTTTTTTTTTTTTTAATTTTGGAGATGTGTTTAAGCGTCCTGTACTCTTTCTGCCGATTTAACAATGCATGTTTTATTACAAACGGACAAATTTCTTCAAGAAAAAAAAAAAAGTTACAAAAACGTTACGGTTCTTAGAAAGAAACTCCTTTAATGGCACAAACATGTGAAGATGGCTTGAAGCGAGGTCAGGACTGTACAGGGAATGTGGCTTTAACTCCTTAGTGAGTTTCTGTGACGTGCAAGTGGTGCAGTGGGCAGCAAAACGTTGTGCAAAAACTGGTGTACTGACCAAACTATCTAAGCACTAGTTAAACAATGGGAAAAGTACATTAGTGTAGCAGGGGTGCTCTGTTCTGCCTATAAGCTGCTAATAAGTTGTTTGTATATTTTTTTTTCCTTTTAAAATTAAGAATTTATAATGGCTGCTTTTAAATTGCACAGTAGAAGATAGATAGATACACTGATAGTCTGAAGTGATGAGTGAGATTTACACCAGAGTGCAAATGATCTTCACTAAGAGTGAGTGTAATGTACTTGCCTAGGTGTACAACTATACTGTATGAGCAGCAGAGAGAGAGAGAGAGAGAGAGAGAGAGAGAGAGCATGAGAGCGAGGGAGAAGAGGTCGGTAATCCCCGTATTTATCCTTATGACTCTTTTCCCAGACAGTGTCCATACACAACAACTCAACACTGTGTGAGATTAAAATAAGAGTCGAGCGGAAGAAGTGTGTGTGTGGGGGGGTGTGTGTGAGAAAGTGACGGATTTAAAAATTACAGAGATAGAGACACATCTAGATGTTTAAATGAGCTGAGCTCTTGTAAACTCAAAATACTAGCTCTGAAAATAATCTCTCTCTCTCACACACACACACGCACACGCACACGCACACGCACACACACCATTTAAAAGTGCTTAAACATCCTTCCGTGTGTGGTATGCCTAGAGAAGAGCACGAACCTGATGTATAAAGCATCGTCATGAATTATTTATAATGAAAGACTCGCCGCTCGCTGGATATTTTAAGGAAAAATGTCCGAAATGGAAAAATTAAATTCTCATTAAAGAATTAATGGCGGTCATTCAAGGTCATGCAGTGTGTTGTGATTTGCATAACTCTACCCCAGTGGCGCACCTTTTTATCTGCAGTTCATTTGGGAATGTGTGTGTGTGCTCAAGTGTGCAAACAATCTTTGTCATGTGTGCAATCTTCTTTTGTTTCCTGTGTTTCTAAAATTTCACTTTTAACGAGCACACACACACACACACACACACACACACACCAACACACCTTTGGGACATTAACTCCATTTTTCACAAAACTGATTTCATTTTGTATTTTATGAAGAAATTAAATTTGACATGAAGAAAAAGATGAGAATAAAAACTGATTACTTGAGGTTAATTCTAAGGAATAACACACTACAGTAGGTGCCGTGCTGTTAAGAGCAACACTGCTGACAGTGTGATGAAGTGAAGACGTAACGACAGCACCCTGGATCTAAAGTCCATTATTTTCCTGTAACAGCACGACTCAGAGTTTTATTCCTCTTATAACACAGTGAAAAACAATCCGGTGTATTTCTCTTCATTTAAAAACTCCATGCCGCAGTTTTTAATCTGTCTAGTGTTACAGTAATGAGTCAGCTCCTGCTCTCACTTACACTACAGCAGCTGCAAACACTCGTCCCCTCACGAGTCCCCAGCTCAGAAGGTAACAAGATATTCAACAAAAAATAAAATCACACTCCTATCTCTGTCCTGACTATTTAAGAAAAGTCCCAGCTTTACCTCTGGGCGTTGCAAAGCGCTGACAGTGGAGACTCCCTCCTTACAGTGAAGATGAAGCACATCAAATGATCACATCAGCTGAGCAGGGCTGAGTGTCATGCTAAGGTTTTGGTCTACTAAACACCACCCACATTCTCTCTCTCTCTCTCTCTCTCTCTCTCTCACACACACACACACACAAACACTTCTTTAAAACAAGAGAGAAAAGCAAAAACATTTATTCATTTTCAAAAGTCATACTGTTGTGTTTGTGCAGTGGCATCTGTGGGAGGCAAGGACACATAAGCACACGCACACATGCGCAGACACACACAAGCCAAATGTACTGTAACCAACTCATCCAAGGAGAATGAAAGGAAAATAAGAGTACAAGAGTGACAGAAAGTGAAATGACCGAGAGAGAGAGAGAGAGAGAGAGAGAGAGAGAGAGAGAGAGAGAGAGAGAGAGAACACATAGTGGGTGGAAGAATATAGAATTTGAAAGCACGTGTTCAGGTCTGAAGAGAGTGTGAGCGTGAAAGAGAAAGTTCTGTTCAGAACAGAGAGAGAGATGCGCGCACACACACACACACACACACACACACACAGAGACACTGATTAGACAGTGAAGGTCAGCGAGTGGTGATGTTTCATGAAAGCAGAACAGAAAATGCACCACTTGCATGGGGGGGGGGGCACAAACATGCGCACATACACACAAACGCACACAATCCATGAGTGATGTGCGTTTTATACTAAAAAAAGATAAAGAGCACAGCGCGTAAGGGAAGCGGAGAGAAAAAGAAACAGTCAGCCCATCACTTTATATGCAGCAGTAAATCAGTCGGGCTCTTCAGGGTGTCCAGCAGCTAAATCAGGCACATCTCTGCATGCTGCAGACACACACCCACACACACGCGCACACACACACACGCGCGCACACACACACTTATCAGCATTTATCTTTACACAGCAGGTCTTGGTCTGTTTTTACAGAAACATGTTTGCAGAAACCAGATCAGAAGCAAGAAGATCACCTGCTACTTCTGTTTGTCTTACACACACACACACACACACACACACACACACTTGCTTTATCTTCGGTATAAGCATTTTGCATTGGCTTATGTATTAGTATAAATGCCTCGACTATCCTACACCGTTAAACATTTTAATCCTGATGGGTGTGGTCTCTTCTAGTATAACTCCGCCTCCACCGCTCACTAGTTCCAGTGAACGAGGCGCTGATTTATAAGACTCCTGTGCCCTGGACTCGCTCCTCATCAGCTTGTTGTTAAGGAGGTTCACGTTAATGCTGACAAAATTACACACGCCACAAAATCTACAAAAACAGCTGATGCGATGACTTTGTTAGACGTTTATTTAACATTAATGAAAGAAGTCTCAAGTTCCAGTGCTTTAAAGAAAACGGACGAGTTTATGCTTCCATGTTTCTTAAAGGACAAGCTGCGTTTCTTCTGAGAATGAGGGAGAGAAGAAAAGAGAAAGAGAGAGATGCTGGCGGGGGATTGATTGTTTATCGCAGTTAGAACATGAGTGAGAACAGGAAGTGACACGCCTCTCAGATGTTAAAGGTGTCGTTCGTTAATAAATTACACACACTATCTGCAGTGTAAGAGGAATAAATCACTCCAGACTGGGTTCTCCATACAATCTCACAGTTCAGTGTATGTTAAGCCCCCCCCCCCGCCAAGCATGAGCTGGAGATCTGCAGGAGCTCCCCGGCGGAGGCGAGTCCAGGACCTGCAGCACCATCTGCTCCTCCAGCAGCCAACACAGCAGGACGTACACCACTGCCCCCAATCCTCCAACACGGCCACGAGTGTGCGCGCGTGCACAAACACAAGAGAGGAGAACAAGTGCAATATGGTGCATTATGAAGCAGAACAAGCTACAACAAAGGATCAGAGCTTTGACACAAACAGTGTAAATATAACGAGTCCAAGCACATCTGTAATGCACAATACTGTTGAATATACACACCAAGCATTATACAATATTAAATGATATCACGTCTGTAAAGCACCTGAACATCTGTATGAGACTAGCTTAATTTTGTGGGCGTGGTCTGTATTCACTTAAGATGTGCTGCATACAACACAATATTTGCGTTTTTGTTTAATAAAACCCTTAAATAAAGTTGAGGTGTAAGTTTTGTTCTCAGGTGTTACTCTAGCAGCTACACATGCTCACCACAAACAGCAGCGATCTTTGGAGCACGTTCGTTTGTTACTGCATGATCGAATTCAGGTAAAGCTACTGAGGAGGGAACTGCGGGGAAACACAAAACAGTCCCCCTGTTGTGGGAAAGAATAACTAGAGATTTTGAGTGTTTGAATTTGTTGCTTCTTTACAGTTTGAAAGACGATACAAGCGTGATGAAGATGAGAGAGAGAGAGAGCGCAAGCATGAAGGTATAGTGCTCTTAACCACAGAATGAAAGAGTTGATCTGTGGGGTGATAACCCAAGGAGTCAATCACAAGTGTAACCCTCTCCCTCTCGACACACACACACACACACACACACACACACACACACACACACACACTTCACTGACAAGCATAGAATCACACATTCTGAATGCCTGTGGCCTGATGACCTCGATAAGTGACATTTCTCTTTTGTTGAATGCTGTGTGTGTGTGTGTGTGTGTGTGTGCGCGCGCGCACTATTAGCGGGGGAAAAACATGAAATCAAACGAGTGACTGCAAATAAATACTGCAGGGAAGAGGAGAGAAAAAGAAATGACAGAATCTGTAATGAGCTCTCAAGTGACCTCAGTGAGTGTGTGTGTGTGTGTGAGGGAAAGAGAAAATGCTCTGGTTCTGTATCACTGTACATTTTAAAATGTCAAATCATGCACTTCAGCTGTGTGTGTGTGTGTGTGTGTGTGTGTGTGTATATTATATATATATATAATATAGGTTAAAAAAATGATCATTTAAGGACAAAAAAACGAAATAAATAAAATACAGTTGCAAGCAACGATGATGGGCCCAAGCACCCTGCGCCACCCCAGGCGCACCGCACAACCTGTGTGTCAATACCTCAGAAAAGACATCGCCACCCAGTTTTGTCTTACTTGTTAATTATAATTGTTTTTGTATATGTGTGTGAGTGCGTCTGTCGCGCTGGTTGATGTGTGTGTGATGTACGAGCATGTGTGTGTGTGTGTGGTTGTGTGTGTGTGTGTGTGTGTATATGTATGTGTGTGTGTCGTGAGAGAGGTGTGTGTGCGTGCGTGAGTGTAAACATTTGCAAGGGAAAACTCACCCACACACTATAGGTGCGCAGAACCTTCTTGTTTTCCTAAGGATTATTCTCCGCATTGTGATGTCACTGAACATGATGTCACTAAAGGTGTCACTGAATATAATGTCACTCAATATGAGGCCACACAGAAAGTTATTAATCATTTTTCAGTGTAGGTTTGGTGGCGATAATATAATTTCCCTAGGAGAACTATATCAAAATCCATCGGGTGCATTTTTGTGAACAACCCAAAATAACCAGCCTCCTGTTGAGTTGAGCCCAGGACATGCGGCGCGAAAATTGTTCGGGTCAGTGAGCTCTAAATGTGTACTAAGTTTCGTGCGCCTACATGTATGTGTGTATGAGCTATCCAGCGATTTCTCATGTGCGTCGGGCCACACAACTCTCAGGCATCCGAATGGCAGCAGATTCCAACCTGTCTGCCGAGTTTCATGAGTTTTTGAGCATGTAAAGACCCCCGAAAATCCAAAAGGGTGGAATAAAAAAAAAGGAAAACAAGAGGGTCCTCCGTACCTTATAGTGCTTGGGCCATAATAAACACCACCACATGACAAATTAGTAGAGGGGTGTGTGTGTGTGTGTGTGTGTGTGTGTGTGTGTACCGTGTCCTATCATACAATATTATATAATTATATACGTTTTTTTTTTTCTTTTTCTTTTAAACTGCTATATTTACATTACATACTCCACAAACATTATGCCTGTCTGGCCACACACACATCCTTCAAGAACATCAGCATTACTGCAGTAACTCTCAGCTCACACACACAGTTTTATCCAACTTCTGTCTCTAAAAAAAAGAAAAAAACAGAAGCAGGTCTTTGTATCATCAGAAGAAGCGAGTATGTGTACAGTAGTACATGAGCCTCGCAGGAATAGAATTTAAAAAACAAAATAAGGTTTTCTTTAATCATTCTCCTAGCTGAGAGCAATTATACACTGCAGCTGGGGGGAAACTTCAGAAGAAGAATTCTTGTGTCAAGATGGTGTTTTCAGGGGTACAGTTCTACGATTCACATTTAACTTAATAATAAAAGGTATTACACACACGGTATGGGTGAGACCATGTTTAAATAATTTGCTCGTGTTGCTTAATTGGACTCAAATGTCATCCCATATACACCACGTCCTCTCACACTTGCATATTCTATCTTACTTCCTTCTGAAAGTGGAAGACTTAGACATTTAGAGAGAAAAAGAAGGTATTGAAAGAGAGAGAGAGGGGGAGAGAGAGAGAGAGAGGGAGAGAGAGAGAGAGAGAGATACTGTCTCTGAGTCTGTTGGCCCCTGGGAACCGTCGTCATGGCTACATCCTTTCAGCAGCACCCAGAATCCCAGTGGTGAGGGAAAAGAAGATGGAAGGAAATAAAAGATGCAGACAGCAAGAAAATAAAACAGATAGAATGGAAAGAAGAGAAGAAGAAGAGAGAGTGTGAGAGAAAGTGTGAGCCAGAGAGAGAGAGAGAGAGAGAGAGAGAGAGAGATCATGTACTGTAAGTTTAAAAAGCAGAGATCATCTGCCCTTTAACAAGACAGAAGCCAATCTACCAAACTCCAAACAAACACACACACACACACACACACACACACACACACACAAATACAAAAGATTCATAGTGCCCACATCACATGCACTAAAATTGTGTGTGTGTGTGTGTGTGTGTGTGTGTGTGTGTGTGTGTGTGTGTGTGTGTGTGTGTGTGTGTGTGTGTGTGTGTATTTATGAGGCTGTGGAGGAACCGTGACGGACAGACAGCTTGAATTCGGACAGAGCCCCCCTCCCCCCAAACACACGCGCACGCACGCGCACATGTCCTGCGCTCGCTGCTCACCATCCCTGGGTTTACAGATGCTATTCATCGAACCTGTCCTTTTAGGGCACACAGTCCTGTTTCTGGCACGGGCATGTGGGACAAAACCATGAGCTACACAAAGCAGAGACACACAAAATGGCAGGATGAAAAAAAGGAAATCAAAACAGAACAATGAAGAGGGACAACTGCAGGGAAGGGTGATTGGTGAACTGGGAATGTTGTAATGGAGATGTAATGAGAGAGAGTGAAAGAGAGAGAGAAAGATGCTCACAATGACTATGGCTGACATCAGCAGTATGAATATTTCACCCAGCGGCGCTGAACGGGAACTCCGAGCAGCAGCTCTGTCGCACTGAACTGCCTCGACTAATCTAATAGAGCCGACATGCGTGATCAATGCTCGCTCAAGCTGAACGATTAGTTCTCCTCAGGAACGTACGAGAAACAAAGGTGAGCAAAAAGAGCTGGAAAGGGAACGGCAAAGTCACTGGATTCTCAAGGACACTGCGGCGAGTGTGTGTACGTGGAGATGAGCAGGCAGGAAATATAAAGAGCGATATGGGAATACCCTTGTGTGTGTGTTTATTGTGGTCTTCTCCACCTTCAGTGCAGAATAAAACTCAGGAGCAGATATGAGCTGAGAGACTGCCCTCATCTGTTATAATTCAAACCGCTGGAGATGGATCTCTCTCTCTCCCTCACACACACTCCATATTTGGAGAGGATGTCAGGATGTGTTCATGCATCTTCACTCTAACTCATTACCTACAATACACAAGAGTCATATAAATTCAAACTTTTTACATGCCTCACTGTATGACCACACCACCATGATATTCCTTTAGCGGCATATCATTACTAAATGCTTAATAAAACTGAATACCAAATGAACCACATCATCAGTGTATGATAAAACACTATCTATAACTGCATATGATAAGGATTTGTCTGTTAAGAATATGTAAAGGTTTCATGTCGCTCGTAGTCGCTTTTCTGGTTTCTGGTACATCACTGCTGAGATGTGATTACTTATACCACAGCGCTGCTCAATGCTCTAATCTGATTGGTCAAAAGGTGTGTATTATTTCTGTACAAGAGTTCTGTATGACAGTAGTTTTGGCCGGAACGTGAGCGACGGATTTGAAGTCAAACTCTCATTCTGAGAAACAATAGTAGGGATACTATTACTCAAAAAAAAAAAAGTGTTTTAAAAATGTGAATGAAAAATGAACACTAAAAAGGATTAAAAAACGAATTTACGGTCTGAAAACTGCAGATTTTTTTGTTTTGTTTTTTTCATCTGTAAATATGTATTTTTTATGCATATATACAGTTTTTCCATTCAATCAGCAACGGACATGGTCATAAAGAAGCTTCACAGAAAGCCAAGTTCAGGAACAGAAAGTTATAGTTATCTATAGAGTTTCTAGAATTGTATCATTGTCAGTTAATCCCTAACTCACAGCCAAAGGTGACGATGCTGAGAAAAGATGAGGAAGAAACCTTGAGAGGAACCAGAATGAGATGGGAACACATCCTCATTTAGGTTTTCAGATAACACGATTATAAATCAATCCCTGCTATGAGTGAAAAAATCAAATTGTATAACAGGAGGTGTGTTTAGTTAACATGAGGTCACCTTTGTTGAGGTTACACACTGTTCACTAATGGAGACTTGGGGACAAAACTGTTGATTGCAATTTCAGAGCTTAAATTATCAGAGCGACTGCAGTCACGCGCCGTCTCAGTGATGCTGTGTGAAACAAACACAGTCTAAAGCGTTTTCCTCTGTCCTCTAAGCAAACCACACATTCTGAGCATCTCTTTATGTGATGAAAATATTCTGAAATAATATACCACTATAGCACAAGAATGTGTTTGTTACAAAGCACACTTGATCTTTAGTGCATCATGACGTATTGTGATTGTGATGCGGTTGAGCGGAATATTCATGCACGATTGCGGTTGTTCAACTAATGGGAACGTCTGAGGTTTTTTAATTATATTGAAAAAACTTTAAGTCCTTGTAAGTCCAGAGCTTAAGCTTGAGACTGAATATGATATGTATTTGTATGTGTGTAATCGCAAGCGTGTTTGCGTGTGTAAATAAAAAAATTAATAAAAAAAAAAAGACAGTGCCAAGAATCCACCCGTGCCTCTGAGGTGTGGGTGTAAATCAATGTGGTGTTCGGGGGCTTTTTACCACGAGACTTCGACATGTGTAGTCCATCAGTTTGGGGGAACGCCATGAGGAATTTCAGCATTAAATAAGCGTTATAATTCCTACATGCTGCAAGACAGAAAATAAAACCACACGGACATGAACAACCATCATCCGTAACTAATCCTAATCCTGGACTGAATCCTCGGAGCGTGATGCCTCGGCATACTGGACCACTGGACCGCATCTCCGAACAGAGTGCAGTGAAATCTGAGATGGAGGGTTGAATCAAATAACTACAAATGAGCTCTACGGTGTGTGTGTGTGTGTGTGTGTATATCAGAATAGTACTAAACTGATCCTTGATGCTGATGAGTTTGGAGTTATCAGTTATAGGCTCTTCAAGAGTGCTTGTGATTCAAGAGCCAGGTGTAAACCGGGATGCGCGCCTTCTCCTCCACTCGTCACCAGATAGCTAAACGGCAATATTTAATACATTCCACAGGACTCGAGCAGAGGTAATGGTTTCACTCAGTCCTTCATGATTAGTCTTACAATCTCCCTCATACTTGGGCTTCAATATTACACTTTCATACATCATGATAATGCTCGCACTCATCACTACACTTAGCAGCTCAACTTTTTAGATTTTTTAGATTTTAATGCGTGGATCAGATTTCTGCACAGAGAGACACTTCCACCAACGAAGATTAAACATTATGACTGCAGGTGCAGACTTGCTTCAAACAATAAAGCCAGTAAATTAAACATTCGTGGGGACGGGTGGGCTCCTTTTGTCACCATGACGACATGAACGTAGACCATAAATGAAAATGTAGGGAATGTGGTTTAAAAAATACTAATGAGAGAAATCAATATTACTGCCCTAAAATGAATAAGTATTTATTTCTAACACTCTTTTATCTTTTTTTCTATTGGAAATGTGTAGTAATAAATCAATCAATCAATCAATCAATCAATCAAAACACAAAAGAGAAGAATAGGGAGACCTACACTTTGTCCACGTCTTCTTGTTTGTTTCTCTTCCTTACAGAGAGAGACAACCTGTAACACACAAACATTAGCGTGTTAACATTTAGGATATACACAGCATTAGCATTCAAACATTTATTTACTCACATTATTTAGCCTTTACAAGAAATGGGCCAAAAATTTTGTAAATTCAGAAACTTGTTCATATCCTGCTGGTGCTTTACACACAGTTTCAGTTCTGAGCTTCGCCTTTTCCCTGGGGTTCTGTGTGCATGACCAAATGCAAATCATCTGTGCCATACACATGCCTGGCAATCTACAGAGAACACCTATCAGCATTCTGAAAATCAATTTTTTTTTTTTCTTTTGAAAACTTTTGCAGATCCATGGGACTTTTTAGTCCAGTATAGTTTTTTTTTTTATGCAGATATGAATAATATATAATTACTGCACAGGGACAGTTACTGACAACCAGAAATAATCCATCATAAGAACTGTTAATCGTCATAGGGTAAATTTCGAGACACAATATACACAGTATACTGTATATGAGCTTTCTCTATTTACATTTTTTTCAATTAACAGAACGTTGTGCTTACAGCTGTTAGATATGTTAAATACACTGATGAGCTATAACATTATGACAACTTACAGGTGAAGTGAATAACATTCATTTTCTCATTAGTGGAATTTGTCAGTGGGTCCGATATATATGGCAGCAAGTGAACATTTTGTCTGTGAAGTTGATTTGTTGGAGGCAGGAAAAAATGAGCAAGACAACTTGGTCAGAGTGTCTCTAAAACAGCAACTCTTGCAAGATGTTCCTAAGCTGCTGTGGTCAAGGACTGCCAAAAGTCCCATAAGAAAGCAAAACCATAGAACATTCGACAAAGGTCATGGACGGTTTTCGCCATCTTGCAATTTACAGGACTGAGAGTCTTACCTAACTAAATAACTAACTAACCAACCAACCAGCAAACAACAGGACTGAATGGGGGTGGTCATAATTTCATGGCTGATTTGTGAATATCTGTCACATAAGACATTTGCGCAGTTAAAATCAGAGAGAGGAAACGCATCAGGTAAAGTCACCTGGTCTGATGAACTGAGGAACTCAACCTGAAGCAAGAACATGGCCAAATACTGTACAGAGTGTAACCAGGATGGTAAGATAGACATGGAGCATGGCCTAAACACACTGCTGGTTGATAACGGTCAGTGGTGAGGATGATGTCGTTGGTCCATGTCTGAGTGTGTGTGCGCGCTCGAAGTGATTTCAGCCATACTGACAGTCTAAACAGCACACATGCATTGCTCCATTACTGCCTGGAAAGCAGCCATGTATTCCCACTTCGCCACACACTCTCTCAGACACAGCCCTGAAACCACACACACGCACACACTCCCCAGGCTATTTTTATTACATTTGCAGCATTTAACAGACGCCCTTAACCAGAGCAATTTATAGAAGAGCTTTGGAGTCTTGATCAGAAACACGTTTTCATGCAAGAGCACTGGGTCATGGACTAAGAGCACCTTTAAGGACATTTAGTCCACATACAAAACACACACACACACATACAGGCTCATGAAGGGTTTAACACTTCTTTATTTTTTCTTGGATGTTAATTAAGATTTTTCCCACCTCTACCCTGATCGCACATTTCGTGTTCCGTTCACTCACAGCATTTTACCATTAATGGAGGTTTGTGGGTGTCGTTTAATGTAAATGAGCTGTGTCAGGATAATTTATAAACAACGTTAACCCACAACTTTACAACAAGATTGATAAATTAGACCTTTTGATAGGACAGTCTCAAAACTGATGTGAAAAACTGAGAAACAGAAAAATTCTTTCCGGTTACTAGTTTGGGTTAATCACAGCACTAACTAGCTGCAGGTGTTACGTGGTGTAGGAAAGTAAGATATCTGACTGTCCAGGGGCCAACATTTTTGAGAATGACAAATATTAATCGTCACAAAGTCTGCAGTTGCAGTGGTTTAGATCTTTTTGTCAGAATTACTTTCCTACACCGCGTAACACCTGCAGCTAGTTAGTGAAAAAAAAGTAAAGACTTTGGTCCCCAAAGCCATAGATGAAGCTTGGTCCAGGTGACCCATGATCCTGTCACAGCAGTTAACTGATACACAATTGATCATCAGTGTTATTCGATTCACCTAGTGCAAATGTTGTGTTAGAGAGAATCAGAATTATACCATCACCAGTAATCTAATCAATAGAAGCTAAGGAGAATTATATATAGAATTCCTCCCTGACAGCAGGCTGAAGAGGAAGATGCAGCATAGCAGACGTGAGCAAGAATCATCCCGACTCAAGCATACACACGCTTGCACTCCGTTCGTTTGTCGTTTCAGCTGCAGCTCGACTCATTACTACAGATCTCGTGCCCTCACTTCTGAACAGCTTTCTCCAATAATTAATTTTTCATCTTGTTATCCTCTGAAGTGATGGAATCGACCGGGACGTCAAGAGGCAAAGGCTTCAGTGGTGGAGTTTAGACCAGCCCCTGACTGATGATAAATAAATAAGGCTGTGAAAATGGATTTCTGTGACGGTGTTGCGTCTCTAATCTCTGCGATATGAAAATGAATTTGTATCGCTGCACCTGTGTTCTCAAGCCGCGACCCTCCTGTAATCCTCCAGGGAAGAAGCCGGGAGGACTGAGAAACGGGGAAGGATCAAAAAAGTGACGTAATGACAAGCAAGAGAAAATTTTCTATACATCTACGGGAAGCATCAGGAGTTTTTAATCTTACAGGAGGCAACGTTAAAAGAAGATTGAAAGAACAGAGATATTGATTTGACTATACATCGATCATGCAGCACTGAACCGAACTACACCAACACTGCGATCAATGATCTTCTACTCTAAAAACTATAGCTTGTGCAAAAGATATTTTATAGGATAAAATCCAGCACACTGATCAATAAAAAAACATAAATGTCACAACATATTTTATCCTTGTTTTCTATACATTTTTTACACAGCCTATGGTACTTCATGCCCCAGTGGTGTAAACTACTCTATTCTCCACACTTTCTGACTATTTTTTTCCTCCTGAAATGAAAATTTTAAAACACAATCTCTCAAAACCTTTAACAGCCTGGTCAACCGGGAAAGAATTACATTCAGAAAGAAAATAAAAGAAAGCAGACAGACAAAGAAATTAAAAAGAAAACACACATTCGTAAACAGATGGGGAAAAAAACAACAAAACAGCACGCATAAAAGAGAAGTTTGCTGTTTAGATTAACGCAATACAAAATACAGTGACATGAATTTTACTTATCAGATGTGTTTTACGATAATGTAACACTCGTCATGAGCGCTAATTCCTAAAATGCACACAGTGGCAGCACCAACGTAGTGGCGTACAGAACAGGAAATTTGCAGGTAGGAGCCTTACTGACACTAAGCATGCTCACCTTCTAGTGCTAATATTAAGAATTTAAATTCCATGTGTCTAACACAAGACGCACAGGCTTTGTTTCATTCCGAGTGTAGCGTAGTACCTCTGATGGTAGCTACTATTGTTGCTTGGGGTTGGTTCCCCGACCCTGAAAAGCACTGAAAGCTATTCCTAGGTGTACCAGGGAATCTTGACAGGTAGTTCTTGTAAACCGTACTCAGGTTTCTGTCAACACTCTAACCGGAAATAATTTTAGACAAACTAAGAAACGCACAAACTAAAATCATGAGTGTTTTCCTGATTTCTAAGGTTATTCTGACACGAGTGCTTTTCAAAGAAGACGTCAGACACCAAGAGAAGAGGTGATGTGACAAGACCAAAGTTTTAAAAATAATTGTGACATTGAAAAATACATTCATAATATACGTCTTATTATAAATGCAGTTAAACCTTGGATTGCGAGCATAATTAATTCCGGTAGCATGCTTGTAATCCAAAACACTGATATGTTAAAGTGAATTTCCCCAAAAGAAATAATGGAAACTCCACTGATCCATGATTAATTCCACAATATATTCATATCAACATGATTAATACAAAATATAAAGTAAAAATAAAACAAATTAACCTGCAATTTATCTTAAAAAATAACCTGGTGTAAGACGAGAGAAGAAGAAGGAGGGGGAGGGCTACTGTGTAGGACGACTTTCACACACACGCACACACTAACGGAATCACTGCTCTCTGTCTCTGTCTGGTTACTGGAATTCTCTTCTTTTTGTGCGACTTTAACAAGGAACCTCTCTAGTGACACTTGCTTTTGCCTCCTTTTGAGGATTGTAAACATAATCTCCCGCACTGCTACAGCCTTTTTCACGGTTTTCTTCCCAAAGGCTGTTGTTGCAGTACAGTTACTAAACACTACACTTGGACACAAAATAGAAAAAAGACTTCACGTGTGCGCACACGTGTTCACAATGTTATAAGAAACAGTACACGCACGTGCAAGACGTGTAAGGATATTGACTATACGAGTGACGCATGCGCATTGAGACCAAGCATGGGAGACGATTACCCACCATCCCACAGTGCATGCGAGCGAACCATTGGCTCAGTTGTGATCAAGAGACACTCAGCAGACAAAGTGTATACATTCTACAGTACTCGTATTTCAAGCCCTCACTCGTTTATCAAGTTAAAATTATTATTTTTAAATTTTGCTCGTCTTGCAAAACCCCCACAAGTTACTCCAAAGTTATTCACAATCCAACGGTGTACTGTACTACACATATACTGCTGCTTAAAATAGACCAGATGCTGATGTGGTTTGATTTGTCATTAAAATTAAAGGATTCAAATGTTAAAATTGATCACCTAGTGCAATAGAATAATAATAAATAAATTGTATGGCTCAATACAACACAATGATGAAAGCAAAACTAACTGGCATTTAATCAGAGTTCTGAGTGGCATAAGGTCCAAGAGACTGCAAAATGCAGGAGGACGTTCGGTTCACTTACAGTTCCGAGACACTCAAGTCGGTTAGACTGAGACAAATGAAGTTCTCGCAGGGACAGAACATAATCAGTTGTGTGTGGCTAGTGTGGAACTGATTCAGCTCCATGCTGCAGCTTCATCCACCCGCTTATTCATCTGACTATCACTTCAAGTTAATCCGCTCCCAAAATTCTTAAACACTTTACTCTGCAATAAACGCCGGTGTCAACACAGCGCCTCCATCAGCACCACCACCACACCCATTACCATTACATAACTGCTAATTATATAATTCCACCTCATTATCAATATAGCACTTACAGTATGACAGACAGAAAAAAAGAAACAAATGTGTGCAAGAAAAAAAAATTCACACTGAAAAAGGGAAGAAGGAAAGAGAGAACAAACACAAAAAAAAGGAAGTAAGAAAACGTGATAAAGTTAGGTATGTTTCCAGGTGCACTTGCAAGAGATGTAGCGCCACAGGATACTGCAATTAACACCATGTTCCACCAACATCACCAGCACGTGGGCTGTGCTGTTCAGCTGTTCAGCAGCACACGATCACAAATGCATGTGCGCATACACACCTGGAACCTGGAACTGAAACAAAGTTTAATCTGGTCTCACATCCTCTGTTGAGTTTGATTAAAGCGATGACAGTGACATTACTTCAAGCTGACATGCTGTCTGACTGGGGAAAGAAAAATACCCAATTAACACCAGAAGTCTCAGCTCCAGATGTGTTCGACAGCGTACAGCAAATAAACAATAAAAAAAGGGAACTGTGCAAAGATCGAAAGTGTGGTTAAAAGAAAAGGGAAAATGCAAATGATGAGCAAAAGAGCCACAAAATCAGTACGATATCTAAGAAACTACACTAAAGTGCTTGTCAAACCACCGACACTGGACACCTCTTGCATAAATGTTTGATGCAAACACACACCTTCTGACCAATCAGATTTTAGCACTTATCTGCGCTGTGGTATAAAAAGTGACAAAAGGTAACCCATGCATTAAACTTACTTTATTCAGTTCTGTTCATCAGTTACATTAAGATGAGCTGTTTGTGTAAATCCAACATGATACTAAAGCCCTAAATAAATTTGAACCCTCTCTCTTTCTCTCTCTTTCAGAGAGCAGTCCCTTTCAGCTCAAGTTCGAACTCGGGTCACTGGCTTTAACAGTTTATTTATCCTACAGGATATTTGTTGCTTTTTTAATCCCTGATGTTTTTGATCATCACTGTACAAGTTAAAAGCGTAAAAAGAAGAGTGTGAAGCGTTTAACACCTGTAAACCTGTTTCCCTGTGCTCCACACACTCCGAACTATAAATAACACGATCTTGAGAAACACATTGCTATTTTTGAATGAGCTGCACATGTGGGACGTGAAGTGCTGGGCGAAGACTCTGAGCTACATCGCATGCATCGTTACTCGCTGCCTCGCTAATGACCAAAATATTCAGAGCAGTCAAAGATTTACAGCCTTGCTAATGAGCAAAGCATTTCTGCTCCCCTGAGACGTGACAGCGCCATGACGAGCGCTCGGGCTGGACACCGGCCACGTCTGTGCAGGGTGAAAACATCGCCGGCTACAAGCTGAATCTGTAATTGAGGGGCAGCAGGACAGTTGGTGTTTTCAGGTCTGACTTTACCTCGCTGTTCAATGGCAGTCTTTGTGCTCAGAGTAATTAGGCTCAATGTTCCTTCTGAGTGCTGAAGTTGAGCTGTTCTGAGAAAGAAGAAAACGGTTCTTCACCTACAGTGAAAACACTCACGTTGCTAAAAAACGTTAACGTCCCAGCGTTCAGCCTCACGATTGTTCTGAGAAATGCTTTGTTTGAGACATTGCTGGAACAGGAGACTGATGGTAGGAAACAGTTTGTATCAGTCACAGAACAGCAGCATCGTCTAAAGCTCTACTGCAGTTTGATTAGTTTAGCAGCAGGAACAGCACGTCTCCTCCTTTTAGTGATGGAACTCTCGCAATAAAATCAATAGAGCACGACCAGATTTCTAGCAGCCATTTTTTTTCTATGAAATTGTCTACTTATGTTATGTCCATCAAGAATATGCCACATTAAGAACATGGTGTGTGAAGAATATGAGACCTGACTGAGACAAACAAAACAGGAATCAGGATGCCGGGTCAGTTTGATCCCATCCAAATAGGGCTTCTAATACACTGAAGACTGTAATACGTACTCAGACGCTGAAGGATTTTTAATGAAGCTGAAATTATGATGATACAACACATTAAAGATGAATTAATAAATAGGTGGAAAGAGAAAAAGGAAGCAGTAGTGAGCGATGTGGTAAGATGGTATAATTAATACAAATGTATTTGACATTTTTCTAGAGGTTTCCAAATACAATCCGAGTGTTTAAGGCATTATCAGTTGGACACACCAAGTGAGGTTATTATACCCCAAAACGGCGAACAGCCCGGTAGCAGAGCAGAGAGATTAGTTAAAGTGTTTGCATTGCCTCTGTGAGATTAAACAAACGATTAACTTCTCCTGAGCTCCTCATGAATTGAGCTTAACACTATGACAGTTAACCAATCACAGCAGGTCAGGAAGTGAGTGGCTTCCAGCCGCTTTCTCACAAAGAGCCTCCTGTTAATCTCTCACAAACATGACCTCAAGATCGGCAAAAAAAAAAAATAATAAAAAATAAAAAAAAATACACCACCTGCTGCCTCACCAATCCGTGGCCATGACTGGGACTGACGGCACCCCGCCTTCCTCTTCGAATTTGTCATGTTAGACCTAAATATTTACCTTCGACATTTAGTTTTTTTTTTCCTTGAAAGGCGGGTCAGAACAAGAGCTATCTATAGCTGAGAAAGTAGCCTCAGAGATTTCATGAACTAAAGTGGGTCAGCTTGGTAGGAACACTGCAGGAGGAAGGGAATAATTTCTTTTCTTTTTTTTTTTAAATCAGGGCTCTATTAAGACTCAAGTTTCACCTCAAGATGCTTTCAGTATTGACTTGGACTCATCTCAGAATTATTGCCATTGATGTGTCTAAATCCTGGACACTGGTTTCAAGGAGAAGTATGACGATTGGAGGTAGCCATTCCAAATTTGAGAAATTTATCATCCACATTATTTGTAAAGGTTAAGTGTTTTAAGGTTTTTTTTTTTTTTTTTACAATTTAATTTGTCTACAATTTAAAAATGGACACTTGATGAACATGGCAGACAAAAAAAAAATGTAAAAAAAAAAACACACAAACAAAGGAGAGACATTTCCTTTTTCACACTAAGGCCCCAAGATTGTTTCCAAAAACACTTGACTCCAAAGTCAGGTTCATTTTGATCAGTGAGAATACAATCGTTTCGTGCTCGGGAATCATGCCCGAGTCTGCTTGAACTGATCTCAATAACACAGTGTACTCAAGCATGGCTCGAATCAGAAATCAGACGTAAATCGCTATTTAGACACGACATCGGTTTCCTCCAAAATCTGTATAATAATCGCTATACCATCTAATACAAATATCTGATACAGTAGGAAGGCATACGAGAGCATTGCTCAACATTTTTTCCCAAAATATCAGTAATATTAGACATAGTGCGAAGGTTAACTTCCTCGTTCTCTTCTTCACGTGTATAATGGCGGCTCACAAACTGGGAGGTAATTACTGCCACCTGCTGTTTAAGAGAGTGTAAATACACAAGTGTACCTGAGAACAGAGAACAAAAAAACGTGAACGCTGGCCAGCGTGAGAGTGGGGGGGAGGGGCAATGTTCCTGGACACGGTATCAATCAATTGTCCCTAATGCTCTAAGCCTTCTTTAACAGAAATGCGGTCAATAATAGAAGTCTTCCACCTTGCAGCACAGGTACGGTTACAGCACAATTACACACACACACACACACACACACACACACACACACACACACACACACACAGTAATGAGTAGCCGGAAGTCAGTTTCACAGACTACAAGACGGTATTGACTCATGACTCACTCCTTATGATGATGGGCTTAAAAAGATCAGAGCTGTCCTGAAAGGTGTGT
>CM059223.1:28889482-28911982 GCA_030347435.1 Clarias fuscus
CTGTAGAATTCGTTCTACACCTCGTGTGCGTTTTTAGGAGGAGTTCACCGCGCAAACACCAAGTAATCTATTTCTGATTTGCCACAGTGCTGAGTCAAATGTGCTTTTACTTGCAGTATGGGGACGTGAGGGTGAAGAAAAGCAGAGAATGAAGGGTTTCTTTTCATCTTTTTTAGAATGAGAGTGGGTTTTATCTAGAAAGTAGTATAAAGATATGGATTCATGGATTACACCAGAGGCATCTACGGTTAGATCAACCTGCTGTGCACGCATGCACACACACCACTGTAACCTCACTATCTGGCTTCTCATTCCCTTTCCTAGATTTCTCCCCGTAACTCCATTTTCTGAACATCCTCCTCTCCTTTTGCCCTTTATCCAACTTTCCCTCCCCCTTCCTCTCCCCATCTCCATCTCTCACTCCAGGGATTAGTATACAAGAGTGCAGGACCTCAGGACAGGGTTAGCCCCACTTGTTAGCCACACAAGCCCCACTTCAGCCCATCTGTTATGTTCTATGTGATGGAGACAGAGGACAGTACAATGACAGCACAGAGGATGGTCTAGGACAGCAGCTCCACCAACCTCACCGTGCCAGGAATCTGAGCCCAAATCATCCTCTTTTGCTTTTTCAATCATTTTCTTCTTCCTTCTTATGCACTACTGAGCTACTAGTTTGAAAAGACTCCATCTTTTCTTGACTACCTGAAATCTCTAAACATGTTCTCAAAAAACAACCAAGATAAGCGAGGAGGAAAAATCCTTCCCAGACTGAGAGCCTTGTAAAATCAACACTATTATCACATCATGGCTGTTTTCATTTTCAGATCTGCATTTATTTTCCAAACATAGGGCTGTTTCAAAGAGAGTATATGGTGGAAATAAAAACATTAGTTCCTGTTTGTGCACAGCCCATGGAGAGATGCTAACTGAACCATGGCTTCTCTTTCAGAATACCCGATCTGTGGCGCACCCTCCAATGCATCCGTTGACCTGATGGTGGAAGCTGTCTGTTCGCCCAGTTAGCTAAACAGCAAGGTTTTTTTTCTGTCTCTTACTTCACCTGCACATTCATTTGTAAATGTAAAAAATAAAAAGACTAGAGGAGTAATACAGTATAAAAAGAGCTGCAAGCATGAATGTTTCATAAAGACCTTTTAAAACCAACCATAGGCATTGCAAAAATATATTTGCGGATGAGAGGGCAGAAAATATAAAAAGAAGCTGGGAGCTCTAAATGCAAATGCAACTTTATCAGGGTAAACAGCCCACAGTGCAGAGAAAGAACAAGCAGCGACGCTCTCAGTTACTGAGCATTAAAAACATTTAAATCATTCTCGTCAGAACTGCTGGGGTTCCACTACAGCTGGATTCACATATCTGCAGTTTTTTCAGGTGACTTCATGTATTTTTGATCTGCTTTAATCTCGACTTCTCTTTTGCTGGCACTCCTAGATGATTTTTTAAAAATGCTGCTTTTCATTGCTCTAATGCTGAAAAAAATTCAAATCGGCAATGGTAGAGAGAAAGGCTCTAAACAGAAAATTTAAACAGAAATAGAATAATCGACTAACACCATTAAGATCAGCGATCCTGAATCATCACTATTAATCATAATGAACGACACAAAGGTTTGTGGCTTATTAAAAGTATAAAAGTGTCATGTTCATGATAAATGATAAACGTTTTAATACCATTTTAATTAGCTGAAGACACCAGTAAGCTGTAATTCATTCTTTATTGGTTTTCATTCTGCATCCCTTTTCATCCATTTTTATTTATTTATTTTAGAACGGTAATGAGTCGCCACAGAAATTCACGTTCTCCTTTAATTTTCGTTATTACCGTATCTTTACTCGTCTTGTGAGTTCTGTGTAATCCTATGCCATACGCTTCTGCAGCATAAAGCCGGCTTAATAACTTCTAAATAGAGCCACAAACAATAGAAAGTCACATGACCCCGAAACGTCTCTAGGGGTGCGCGGCATTTCATGCTTTAATTAGTGACCGTCTGCCTTGGCTTCTCCAGACATGTACAAGTTCATGGCCAATTTAACAAGCAGAGATAAAGTGTTTTAATTTTTTGACAGATAATCAGCAGTAAATTATTGAGTGATATCTGCCCTATAACGGCTAAGTGCTAAAAGCTATCAAAGTTATCAAAGTTTCAGCGAAGTGAACCCATGGATGGACGTAATAAACCCTCGCCCATCTTCATCAATATTCCCAGTACTCGTTTACAGCCCAAAACCCCACACGTCATTCTTTTACCTTTCATATCAGCAATTATAGAGGCGACCTGCTGCAATTAGGCAATTCCCTCCAGGGCAATGAGATGACAAGCAGCAGGAGCAGAACAAAGCAAAGTGTCTACTCCTCTTCCTATATTCCATTCTCTTGTTCTTGCTCTATACATCACTCTCTCAGCACTGGGGTGATGGCGCGGCCCATTGCAGTGCGGGAAACCTTTATTGAATTACACACTCCATCTGATAGGGATGTGCTTGGTCTTGCACACTTTAATTGAATATCTATAGAAACAATTACAGACACTTTTCAACAAGAAAGCCAAATAGGGATTAATTGGTACATTTGATACGAGTCAAGTCACTGGAAACCAACACACGCGTACGACATTGGTCTGACCAGGATGACATGGAGAGCCGTGTGCAGCTGATCAGGGCTTTAAATCTGCAGTTGAGAGAAGGGAGGATAACTAGAGCTAGTATTAGCAAGGACTGCCATGACACATGACCTCACATGCACTTGGATGTTCAGCTGCTTGAAAGCTGAGCTATGACTCTATAAGCACACACGACTGAGACTCATCATGATATAGCAGAATGTATAGTAGCGTTGGGAGCGTGGCTATATACTGACCCTCAATCCAAAACACAATCATTTGTTCCAGACTAGAAGGCATGTTTAAAGCAAATTTAAAGTTTCTCAGATGTGTGACACTTCTATTGAGACCAAAATGCAAACTATTATTTTAGTGCACTATACATCTTTCTCCACATATTAAAAAAAAGAAAGAAAAAAAATAGTGATAGACAGCTTGTTTTATATTCTGATAATGACAAACCATGTCAATATACGCAAACATTCAAGCTGTAAAGTCTGTGTGCAGGATTGTCTTTATATAGCATTTGCATTTTAATGCATTATAAAGTTTTTTTTTTGTTTACAGAAAAATAATGCAAGATAATACTGTGTGTGTGTGTGTGTGTGTGTGTGTGTGTGTGTGTGTGTGTGTGTGTGTGTGTGTGAGTGAGAGAGAGTGAGAGTGAGAGTGAGAGAAAGAGAAAAACTGAGAGTTGTGAGTGTGATAATGTGGATAATATTTTTAGGCAGACTGTGTGAAAGCAGAGGAGGATGTACTGGTTTCACCCTGTTCGTGATTTTGCATAAACAAATCTACCTCTCCAGCCTCCAGAGGAACCCTTGAGGGACGTTCAGGCCGTCTCGATGAGCAGTGCGTGGGGACGGTGCGCTAAGGACAAGAACCAACATCCAGACACTTCCAAGCTGCCGGGCGTAACTGAGCGAGTTAAGTTTCAAACTCCTAGAAGTATTATTGCTTTGTGGGCAGCTCCATTATTCCCCCAGACCCTAAACACAGACATTAAAGACATGGTGTCCTTCTGTTTCCACTTGTGTAGTATTTAGGTTTAAATGAGAAAGGAAAAGAAATATCTAAACAAATATTTCTGTTAAAACGTTAAGAGCAGGAAGTAGACATCATTATGCAAAGCAGTTCATGCTAACACATCCTAAAACGGCAGACAGGAATTCGAGAATGTTTAACACTTTGTGGTACTGGTTATCTGTTAAGCAACTAAATTTACTCAACGTTTCTTAAGAACCAACAGCATGACCTGAGGTTTGCTCTCAAGAGCGTTGCAATTTGATGGTGTCGATCTATTTCTTGTCTGACTTAGGAAGTTACAGTGGAACATTAACAGTCTGAGCAATCAAGCCAGATCTCTCTGTACACAAATCAGAGAAATAAGAAAACTTCAGCATGAACATTTTGCAAAGAAAAACAAAAGGAAGAACAACTAAAATCAGAAAGCTGTGCCAGGCTAACACGCTGCCACTAGGGATGCATGCCAAACATCAACAGAGCTTTTAATAGAATGTAAAACCTGTATTTCAGGATGCATGTGCCATGCAAGATGAGGGATTTTACTCAAAGGGAATGTATTACTTGGTGAAGAGCTCTGGCTTCCACACAAGATATGATAAGCTTCTTAAGGCAACAATTTCACATTAAACTCAACAATAAGATTTTTTTAAAGCACAGATCAGATATTGGTGGCATCTGCTCAAACACAATTTTAGGTTCATAATGCAACTTTTACAAAACATTTTAACAACAAGTGACCCACTGAGTTCAGAATCTGAGTTAGGGCCATCAGTAATTTGTGACCACAGAGAGTTTTAAATTAGCAGAGTTATGGAAAGCAAATCAGCTTCCTAGTCTATTAACTCATTTACACATCAGTTTAAAAATCTCCATTCATGGTTCATTTCGATCGCTGTCGTTCAAATCGCTCTATTAATCCAAATTAGATGATTGTTCCATCCCTAGCATCTTCAGCATGTAGGCATCTATAAAGCCAAGGCACATGAGACAGGGTCATTTCATTAACTGTATGTAGGAGTTATAGGGAGAGAGGGAGGAAGTGAAGGAAGGAGAGAGAGTGTGCACTCAGTGGGAGTTACTCCTGCTGCTGCTTCAAGCTTGAAAAGCAATTATCACACTTGAACCCCCCCCCATCCCAGATTCTTTTTAAAGCGTACTTCCCATAGCTACAAATAAACTGTTTTTCAGTTGCCTTTTATAAACGCATGATGAGATTTATTGCACGTGTCTCTTTGTCTATGTTGGAGTTTTCTAAATATGGTGCTGTGTCCATTACGTATAATTAAAAGAGCTGATGGTTTGTGATTTCCTTCTCCACATGAATAAAGTCGTACATGACGCTGAAACAAGTAAAGGAGCGTTTCACAGCGTTCTGGTTGTTAAAGCAGGTCCGGGAGCGAGACGTGACAGCGCAGAGTGTTATAAGAGCACTGTTTAATTAGCAACCCACAGCCTCTTCTTGCCACGTCTTGCAAACGTGCAAGTTCACGGGCAATTTAACAGGCGCAAACGAAGCGTTGTTTTCTCAACATGACATCTAGAGATGTTTTCTCAACATGACATCTAGAGATAATAAGCTGTAAATTATTGTGTGATACTTTCTATATAGATCGCATACGTTTCTGCAAATTAAATCTGGGTGACTGACTCACTACTTGTTAAAAAGTATCGAGACTGCACCATGCCACTTTTTCTTTTCTCATGTCGATACAAAATCTGAAACACTGAGTATCAGCAGATATCGATTCCCAACCGGATGTTTAGTCTTTAAAAACTACTAGGATTTTTTTTTTTTTATCCTGAAGCATTTTCAGTTACAGACATCTTTCAAAAATAAACATTAAATTGCAAAAACCAACAACACTAAAATACATGCAATCTGATTTCTTTTTCCATAAACATTTCCTCCTCTGAAGCTTTTCCAAATTCATTCTCACACAACCAACTCAAACTCATTCCTTTTTGATATGATTTTTCCCCCTTTTACCCCGCAAGCATATGAAGACTGATCCAACTGATCCAAACTGGCAATATAGTCGACATTCTAAGATACTGCAGAAGCAAGAAGAAAAAAAAACCTGTATAAACTAACATTTCATATTTTTTGTCCACATCATGCAGACTTCATCTTTTTTAATCATCAGTTTCACTTCTATCAAGTGGTCAGGTCATTTTTCAAACTCTCCCCAAGTCACACAGGGTTAAGAGTGTAAACTGCTACATTTAATTTTTGCGTTTTCTTGCTGATTGTCTGGGATTGTGTGTTAAAAGATTCACAAGATAACATTTTCTTAGTTTAGCTGCAAATATTGTGGGGAAACAATTTCAGATGTCACAGACACTATAAACAGGGGGACCATTTTCTAGTCATTCTGTCTACCAGACAAGCATTCGAGTACACCATGCAATCGTGTACACGATTACTTCTCCTTCATCCATGCACTGATGGGGGAATTTGTTATTTCTGATGTTTAGACATGCTACTCTTTCTGTGCTCACTGTGTACTTGCGAGTGTGCAAGTGTAAGCGTGTGCTTGTGTGTCTGTCTTGTCTCTGGAGTCTCAGATACCTTACAAGGCCATCCATGCCCTGTGCCTGCTCTAGATCCAGTTTCCCATCTCTGGATGCGTTTCCGCTGCTGCTGCTTTGCTGTCAGGTTCTTGTACACACACACACACACACATACACACATACACACACACATACACACACACATACACACACACATACACACACACATACACACACACATACACACACACATACACACACACACACACACACACACACACACACACACACACACACACACACACACACACACAATGTACGCATACTGCTGATATAGAACAGAACCATGGACTTTCCATTGCGCTCAAAGAGACGCATGTCTTGCTACCTCAATGCACGGGCTGATGTGGAACTTCAAAGCATCTGAGAGTGCACTTGATCCCTGTCTGCCTCCGCTCGAACGAGGTGGCGGCACAGAGAGGTCTCCAGGAGGTCGTTCCCTTCCCAAGAACAAAGCTTCCCTTGTCGTCGGAGTGAATGGATCCAATACAAACACGACCAGACGGTTCTCGATTCCTCTTAGTTACTTGACTAGGCTCTTTATGTTTAGCCTGGCGCAGTTACTCGGTCAGTGTACCGGCTCTGTGTGTTTTATTCAGAATACATATCCGACACTGCATCTTTGAGTGTATACAGGCTGGCGGGTCCACTTTTCTGTACAACAGGAGCCATTTCAGACACTCCGTTTCCCTGCACTATATATCACACAGACTATTAGGAGTGAGCTCCACTCACAGACCAGAGATTCGAAAACCAAGGAGGGTATACAGTAAATTAATTTGCTTCTGCTTCATTTGGATCAGACCGATTATGTCACGGGGTCATGTGATCACACTCATAGCGTCCAATCTGTTGAACAGGTGCTGGGGTAGGTAGATAAAATGCGCTGGCTCTCATTTCAGTATTCATCAACCAGAAATTTGAAAGCATCCACTTTTCATCGGTAGGATCACCATTTGTCCATGCACTATGAGACTCAACACAGCATGCAGTCAAACAGCTTTTTCTTCAAAGTGAGGTGACATCTGAACAAAAAAAAGTCTATATACAGACTACAATGATCACCTTGAGAAAAAAAAAGGAGGCTTTTAATTTTCTCAGAGAAGTACTGAGAGAGGGAAATAAAACATATCCGGACAACAGGATATCTGTAGTAAAATTGGAAATGACTATGGAGACATTATCAGTTTAATCTCCTCTAAAGAGGGTTACAGTCACATACACACAGCACCACAATAAAGTGGCATGTCGCAGCAATTACAAACTATACCGCAATTTTCAGAAACACACAATGCACTAAGCTGTGACACTTCAAATTATTGTCTCTCTCTCTTTTGTGTGCTATTCAGGACAAGGCCGCCTATTTAGAGAGAAATTTAAAAGCCCTTGAGCATATGCTTCACTCGCAATGATAATTTGTTTTAAAACTCTCGCTTCATCTGAAACATGCAGTCATTTATATGTACAATCATTTATAATGTATTGTAACGATATTATAAATCAGTAATATCCAGAGCGTGAAAACTGCCTCTTGCGAGAAAACGAAGAGTGCCAGCTTCTGAGTTTTGCAGCAGGAAGTAGAGCTAAAAACCTGCTCCTGCTGCTGGCTTTACTTTCATCATCAGCTCCAGGAGAGAGCCAGGAATAGCACTGATCAGCAGGGAGCAGAGAGAGAGAGAGAGAGAGAAAGAGAAAGGGATAAAGAGAGACCTCTTCAAACACTCAATTAATAAAAATGACAGAAATTTGTGCTGTCATTTCACCAAAAATATGTCCCTTTATCTGTACACCCTCTCTCCTTCAATGTCGCTCTCTGTGCAGACCCCGCGCGCGCGCTCTCTCACTCTCTCACCATGGTTAACGTCAGAAAATTGCTCTGAAACAGAATCCATCAGCAGCACTAAAAATAATTAAGCCGACGTACGAGTGCATTTAGAAGCGCTTGTTAAAATTGGATTTGTAATTGGACTACTGAAGCTGCAAAAACATGTTAATGCTGAAAATCGTTAATATTAAACTCCTACAAATTAGATAGGTTTATCAAATTATGGGACACACATGCATGCTTGACGATGCACTCGAACGCAGATGTCTTGCACAACAACAGGATTGACATTAGACATTATCTGTAAGCTTAGATGTAAGAAAAAGTTTGTCCGAAGCCTTAAATGCTGACGACGGTCAGACGGGACAAGAGCAGAGATAGAGAGGTATGCAATCAAGAAGAAAATGGGTAGAATGCAGCCCCTGAATTGTGACCTCTGCATTTTAGACTATGCTGATCCAGGATCAGATCCTCCTTCTTGCACCAACATAATGGAAAGTAGGATATCTGAGCTGAACCCTGAGATGGTGCTTTTATTGATTTCTGGCTTTTAAACCGACCACAGAACATTAAATATGCTTAAGCAGAAGCTAAGAAGGACAAGCGCAAAATAAAGCTGATGACAGAGACGTGGATTCACAAATTAGGAAGAAATGTTTTCCAACTGAAGCAGGATCAACAGGGACATTTTCTTTCTTGCTCTCTTTTTTCTCTCTCTTCCTCTCTCTCACTCTGTGGAATTCATCCAGTGCAAGCGGAGACATCCTCAACATTTCAACCTGAGGATACACAATCTGGCCATAGTCTATTTCCAGTCTGTGTGCCAAACAAATTCTTAAACAACGCAAACACAAAATGAACAGAGAGAGAGTGAGAGAGAGAGAGAGAGAGAATAAAAAGATGAAAGACAAAAAAAGAATAAATGTGTGAAATAAAATAGAAATTGGCAGAGAGAGGAAACAAGAACAAAGGCAAAGAAGACTAGAGAAGCAAGACAAAAGAGAGACAGACGAGTGATAAAGTGGGAGAGAGGGAGGGATGGCTAAAGGAAAAATAGTAACGAAGACATAAGAGAAAATCGATGCAGTAACGGATGGGGAGACCTTCACTGTCGAGTTTTGTAAGTTTGTTTCTTAATACTGCAAACCATAGATAATCAAGACGACAAAAAGAGGAACAGTAACAACATCTGAGGTTAAACTAACCTACGCCAATTTTACAACCATCGCACCTTACACGTCTTACATCGTTTTTCATCATAGACAAATATAATAAATTACTTTTTTAAAATCTAGTCATGCGTTTGCGCTTGGAAGCATGCAAGATAGCAAGTAACGTGAATATTACTGCAACCCTGGAACTAGAGCATCAGAATTTAGCTTGTGTTTAACCACAAGCTCCCCAAAGACAAACGATTAACACGTGTCAAATGAAACCAAAACACAAAGCCACACGCGGACCGTACACGGGATCAGTTCCACACTGGACACTGGATATATAAACTATTCTTATTATTTACTTTAAGTTTACACACACACACACACACACACACACACACACACACACACACACACACACAATACCGCGCAGGTTGGGATATGATTAAAGTCAGGCAATTAAACAATTAAATAAACAGCAGCGGTGTTTACAGAGTGAGAAAGTGCGGAAGTGGAGCCATGGACACCTGCCGGATCGTCCTCGTGACGTCACCGCAGCCGAAACCGTCGCGCGACTGAAACACGCCAAACAAATAAATTCCCAACGGACAAAAACCGGCCAGATAATCATCTGGTTTCTACATAAATTAAGGACACTTACTCAAGAACCCAGGGAAAATATAATGAGAACAAGTTATAGCGAAACCAAAAGCTGTTAATCAAATGTGCTGACCAAGTGACAGCCTAATACTGTGGTAAAATAAAATCGAAAAATTTACCTCAGAAATCGACCCGCTAGCCAACAAGCTAACAGAAATCCACGGCGATATTCTTCATGTGTTGTGCAGGACAAAACCCGAAAATGATGACATTCGGGTTGTATAGTAAGGTTAGAAGAAATGAATTAAACTTTGTTTTTACCTCAAAAAGGAAAAAAAAAATGAAGAAAAATAATAATAATAAAGAAAGCGATGACAGACGCCTAGAAGTGCTGAAAGCCGCGCGGAGCTCACGGAGCGTCTCCACCGGTGCGCGCACGCTTGCTGTGTGAATTTAATAAGCTGCACGCGCGAGACCCGAACGAGGGAGCGAGTACGCATGCGCGGGGGAGCGTGCGCGAAAAGTCCAAGACATCAACACTGATGACGAGCTAGCTCACAATAATCACAATCGTAACAACAACAACGACGACGACGACGGTAAAGTGAATGTGTTCAGCTTTAATAAGAGGTTTAATGAGAGATCCGTGACGGTTCGTAGGTGGGATATTTGAAAGTTTTATGCAGTTGTTATCATTTAAAACAGGACATAAAGCGTGTCTTTACAGCAGCGGTGCTGTGTCTCTCAAACAATATCCATTTCGGATGGACGCGGGACCCTGCGGTGTGACAGCCGGAGCCTCGGCCAGAGAAGCCCACAGATCAGCTCTGATCCGCACTGAAACCCGAGCCGTGGGTGAGTCGGGAGCTGCGTGCTGAGGGGAGGTGCACAGACCTCACACTGAGGATGAGGAGGATGAGGATGACCGAGCCGAGGGACGCGCACGCGCTCATGTTAATCGTAGCAGAAAGAAATCTCTTTCTCTCTCTCACACACACACACACACACACACACACACACACACCGAGTGAACCCGGAGACGCTTATGATCGTTAATAAGCGTTTTAGAGACAGTAAGACTTACCCCGCGCGAGCTGCTTTCCCTCCTCGAGCGCAGATAAATCCTCCAGCTCCTCGCTTCTCTTCCTCTCCGTCTCACCGCCGCGCTGTCTCTCGCTCTTTCTCTCTCGCTCTCTCTCTCTCCCGAGTCCCGGCTGCTGCCTGCATTTCCACCACCACCACCACCGGTGCCGGTCACGTGATCCCCGACGCCTGTTCTGATTGGCCGACGCGGCGCACCTGCTCGACTGCAGGACTCTGCCGTTGCGTCGGGTTCGCGTTAAAGTGTCCGCGCGATACCGCCGTCTCACCCGGTGACGCTGCGGGACCATAATGTTCAACATCAAACCCGATATGATTGCAAAATACATTTCCGCGTAATGTGTCTCAGAAGATTTTAATGACATATAAATGCTCAGTATAAAAATTCTATAAAATATATTTTTGTTGTTGTTGTTGCTTAAAATCGAAACAAAGCACGTAAATGCACTTTAAAGTCTTAAATAAACTTGACAGAGACATATGAATGTTACATTTATGTTTCAAAACGTGCATACACATTGAGCAAAATTCAGAAGTAATGACAGGGATTAGCTTATGCAAATTCATGTAAAGTGTTGATAAATCATCATCACGTGATCACCATCGTTTAATTTGATCATTTTTTTAAAAGTATTTAGTGCTGCTCTGTCCTCTTTGCAGAAACTGCGTCTTTCTTTTCAGCTCTGCATCAGACATGCCAGATATTTCTTAACTCAAATATGAAAATGAGCGCTGAAAATGACTAATTATGCATTCTGGAAGCATCCACTTCTGCATGTTAAAAAAGACAGTTTGTTTTACTTTAATGTGGTTCCTATAGTTTGTAAATCGCTTCACTAAATAAATTTTTTATCGTGGTTTAAACATGTTGCCGTTAAAATGAAAAAAAAAAAAGATTAGACATTTATTGTAAAACTTTGAGGTAAAATGGTAAGTCGCTGTTATACACATTTTACAACAGAGTATATATATATATATATATATATATATATATATATATATATATATATATACCTGTGTGTTACCTATATATACCCATATATATATATACAGGGGTTGGACTGAAACAATTTAGTGTTGGAGGTTTCATGGCTAAATCTGAGCAGCCTGGTGGCCAATCTTCATTGATTGCACATTCCACTAGTAAGAGCAGAGTGTGAAGGTTTAATTAGCAGAGTAATAACACATTTTTGCTTAAAATACTGCAATGCAAATATTGCAAGTTTTTGTGATGTAACAAGAGCCACGGTATCCAGGGTAATGTTACATACCACCAAGAAGGACAAACCACATCCAACAGGATTAACTGTGGACGCGAGAGGAAGCTGTCTGAAAGGGATGTCCGGGTGTGAACCCGCAGTCTATCCAAAAAACATAAACCACAGCTACCCAACTCACTGCAGAATTAAATGTGCACCTCAACTCTCTTGTTTCCACCAAAACTGTTAGTCGGGAGCTCCACAAGGTCGATGTACATTGCTGGGCCAAACCTTTGGCCACTCATGCCACTGCCAAATGTCGGTTTCAATGGTGCCAGCATTGAAAATCTTGAGCTGTGGACAATGTGAAACATGTATTGTTCTCTGATGAGTCTCTCCCACATCCGGGAGAGGTACAGTGTGGAGACGCCCCAAAGAAGCGACTGTACCACCCAGACTGTTGCATGCCCAGAGTGAAGCATGGGGGTGGATCAGTGATGGTTTGGGCTGCAATATCATGGCATTCCAGAGGCCCAATACTTGTGCTAGATAGGCACGTCACTGCCAAGGGCTACCGAACCATTCTGGAGGACCATGTGCACCCAGTGGTTCAATCATTGTATCCTCAAGGCGGTGCAGTGTATCAGGATGATAATGCACTGATACACACAGCAAGACTGGTGACAGGGTGGTTTGATGAACATGAAAGTGAAGTTGAACATCTTCCATGGCCTGCACACTCACCAGATCTATATATTACTGAGACACCTTTGGGGTGTTTTGGATAAATGAGTCAAGAAACGTTTTCCTCCACCAGCATCACGAAGTGACCTGGACACTATCCTGCAAGAAGAACGGCTCAAAATCCCTCTGGACACCGTGCAGGACTTGTATCTGTCATTCCCAAGACGAACTGACGCTGTACTGGCCACAAAAGGAGGTCCTACACCATACTAATGAATTATTGTGGTCTAAAACCAGGAGTTTCATTGTCCAACCCCTGTATATATATACTGTAATAAACATTTACATATACACTAGGCATTAGGTAGTCGCTACTTATGGTAGTGCGTAGATTACTGTTGTCCCCAATGACAAATCAAAGGACCCAAATTTACATGTGTTCAGGACTAGCGAGATGCTAATTAAGCAAGCAATATCACACTCGAGGTTGTGCTGTTGTGCTGAACATGCGGCCATAGGCACAAAGGTGAAGTCAGAGTATAGAAGATATCACAGCTATGCTGATATTACAACACTGATATACAGAACAACCTCTAGTGTGATATCGTTTTTATACAACCGTTCCACAAACACCGTTTAATAACAACAGATTATGATGTTTCTTTTTTTTTAATTAGTTGTTTTGATCCGCTGAAATGTATCCTTCAGCACCTGGTGAAATTAACTAACCGCGACTGGATGAGCAGGAGACCAACGGGTAGCGAGCGACAGTTCGAAGTAGTTAACACATTACATTACCACATGTAGCCAAAAGGGGGAGAATAAACAATGGAGGTGGTGGACAGTCCTGAGAAACTGATTTACTGTATATTTACACTTTAGAATTTCAGTCTTGTTAACTTCCAGGTTCTGGGGTTGAATCCCAAATTACCTTAAATGGAAAGCTAGCGCGCTATGTAAGGTGTACAATCCGCTGTTCCACACCCAAATAGTGCCTTTGATCAGGGGTTACTGTGTTTCAGCCTTGGGTTAGACGCTAGTTAGTTAGCTTTGTAGCTGTAAAAGAAAGAATTCTAATGTTTCAAATGTTATTCAGAATGCCTTAGACGCGATTACTGCAGAGACAGCATGTTGTTTAAGACGACATAACGTTATCAGACGTGTGTTTCATCTGTCTGTCACATCTGTTTCAGAAAGTGCTTCTGTGACTAGGTGTGAATGTGGGTTTTGTCAGGCAGCTACTCTCTCCTCAGTACTGCGGACCGTACAGACCGACTCTCACCCACGCTGAGACACACAGGTAGTGTCATTAACCACTGGACAACACCTGGGACACGCCCAGTCACACAGATAGTTACACATCCCAGTGCTGTTACACTTTATTATCACGACTCGGTCTGAACTAACTGTTGATTAATTATAGTTATATGTCCAATGGCATCGATTAGTCCATTAGATCATTGTTTCCCACTTTCTTAAAAAAAAAAAATAATAATAATAATAAATAGATTTTTTAAACCAAAAAAAAACAAAAACATACTATCACCTGTCACAGTGTTGTTCTGAATTCTGATTGGTCAGAATCTGATGATTAATTTCAGAATTGTAGTGCCGCAGCAAATTGCAGGTTTTTATTAAATGACTTGTTCTTTTTAACGTATTATCATGTTTTAGATAACATATTAGAACAAATAGCAAATAACAGTTTGTTCAAAGAGACAAGTGTACAGTCAACACTGTTTCTGTAAGGAGTCTACAATGTCAGAAGCGATTGTGTTCAGGTACGTTGAGTTTTTTTTAACATCTTCGGGAAAGGAGTTTGCGCTTTGCACTCTGTACCTTTTATTTTTGTCTTAAATAGGAAAAGAAGAGATGCTGGTGATGGAGCGAGTATTTATAACACAAGTGAGAACAGGAACCAAGTTATTCCTGAGCACTGAATGTAACTATAGAAGGATATACTATAAACGTATGACACATTGACACTTGCTGTGGTACACAGGGAATAAAACACTCAAGCATGTGCTGTTATGAGGAAGCTTCTTTGCATGACCTTGTTGTTGATTATTTTTTATTACAAAGAAGCATAAAGCGTTAAAGACAGATTATTATCCACAAAGTAAATGTGTCTATAAACGAGTACAACATGTGATGCATCTCTTGTGGATTATTTTCCGATAACAGCACGACACGCATTGTTTTATTTCTTCCTTAATGTAACATTTTATAAATTCTGATTCCATTAACATGAACGCGAGGAGCGCTCAGCTGGATACAAAAGACTCTGTGAGAGAATGTTTATGCATTAATTCCTCACTCCTTAATTTAATCAGAAGCGTATGCTGATTAGTTTACAAAAGCAGGTACGCGTGAAATGAACACAGAACCACGGGATAGAGGGCACAGCACAGCGCTACGGCAGAAAAGAGGCCCAGCGAGCGTCTCTGGAGCATGTGTGTTAGACGAATGTTCAGCTGGTACGTACTGAGGGAAGAGATGTGGAGCATTAAAGCCTCGGATCATAGATTAGTCGCTGCAAAAGCACTACACAAGCATGACACTTCAAAATGGAATGTGAGCCAGTCAGCCCTGTGAAACAGCATATCACACACACACACACACACACACACACACACACACACACACACACACACACACACCAGGAAACACCCACACGGCATGTTGTGTAACATACACCACAAACAGGAAGTGAGTTTTGGTGCATGATGATGGAGAACTCGGGTAAAGGAAACTAAAGGACAGTTTCTGCTCACAAGGGTACACTAACACTATTCATCACCACACACACACACACACACACACACACACACACACACACACGCACGCACACACACACATGGAGCTCGGTCTTGTAAAATGAAAGCATCATTTTCCAGACAGGTCTCTCCTCCCCTCACGGGACACTAATAAGTCTCCTGTCATCTCTATTAGAGGTGACAATTTAATATAATCGTGTGTGGTTTTGCATAAATGCATAAATTACGGGTTCTCAACCTACAGCAGGATAATCTGATTAGACTAACTCCACCTCCCCCCCTGATTACACTCCACCGTCTGCACTGCTTGTCGCGTGTTGCTCTTCCCGAGACGAGAACCCTGATGTGCTTTTGTTTAGTCTGTTTTTAATATGTATTCATTATAATCAACATATTTGACTTTCACTGTCAGTTTATTTATTTAATTATTTTATATGATCAGCATGACAGTCATTTCTACATGCAGCACAAATGCATGTAGTAAATAGAAAAACAAAAAAAAAGGCCTAGGAACATCTCTAGATTATACATAACATTATAACCACCTGCTTAATATCGTGTAGGTCTCCCTGGCCTGGACTCCACTAGGCCTTTGAAGGTGTGTGTGTGTGTGTGTGTGTGTGTGTGTGGTACAGTATCTGGTACCAAATCCAGTAAAGTCCAGTAAGTTGTGAGGTGGAGCCTCCATGGACCAGACTTGTTTCTCCAGCGATTGCGCTGCACTGTGTGTTCTGACTCCTTTCTATCAGAACTGCAACTGCCGCAGTTGTTGCAGCAGTTTGCGCTACAGTGTCTTTTCTATTGGATCCATCGACACGAGTCTTGGCTGCCCATGATCTTGTCGCCGGTTCACCGGTTCCCCTTTTCTTGGAGAACGTTTGGTAGTTCCTGACTCCTGCAGACTGGGAACATCTCACAAGACCTGCTGTTTTGGAGACGCTCTGACCCGGTCGTCTAGACATCACAATGTGGTCCTGGTCAAAGTCTCAAACTCACACTTGGCTATTTTTTTTTTTTTTCTGTTTCTAACACATCAACTCTGAGAACTGACTTCTCACTTGCTGCCATGACAGGCTTCTGTTAACAATAATGCTGATTCATTACTACACTTAGATGTTGATTCTTTTACTACAACAGCATCTAATTAGAAACTAATTAGCATCTAATTAGTTTCACTCTATCATTTATTAAGAAATACAAATATTCTTTGTAACGTTAAATAAAAAATACCTAATACTGTGGGCAAACAATGAATTCTTACCATATGTATACATGTGTGTGTGTGTGTGTGTGTGTGTGTGTTATGAAGGTGCAGCTCTCTGTGCTTTATTCTAGGCATCTGAGACGCAACAGTCAGGCCATCCCTTCTTATAAGACGTCTCTCCTGGACTGTGAACACATCGTACTACCTGAGACCCAGCAGAACAAAAACAGCACTGTTCTCTCTCTCTCTCTCTCTCTCTTAACAGCCTTTTCTTGATAGAGTCAGCATGAGTAATACTAAATGCAGTACGAGTAAATGCCAACGTGAGGAAGGAAAATCCTCCCATCCTGACTGTTCCAGCTCGACAGCAGCTTTGTATTTACCCACAGTCCTCCATGGCCTCTTGATTTCTCATCAAGCTACAGATGAGAACAATCGGCTTTTAAATACCGCAATATACAAATGAGAAGTGATTTCACGAATCACGGTATCCAAATGAGGGAACTCAATAATACAGTGTGTTTATCTTTTATTAACTAAGCCATAAACCACGGTATGTGGTGCTGTTAGAGGAAAACAATCACTGGCAGGGTGGTGTGGTGAGGCGATGGTACTCGTACCACCCTGAGGTTCATTATTTTCCCCCATAAAACAGGACATCCAGTAAAGGCGGTTACTATAGAAACGATAATATAAGCACATTAATATAAACACGTCCTGCATTACTGTGAGAGCTGCTGATAGAGAGAATTAGTCAACACCTTCTGACCAATCAGAATCCAGGATTCAACAGCATGTAGATTCACTCCCCACTGAGGAAAGGAGAGGTGGGTAAAGACAGAGCGGGGGGGGGGGTATGTCGGGGTACGGGGGTAGTGAAAGCTGACAGAGCTTTTTCTTTTCCGAGAAAATGGAGAGAAAACACTACACATATGGTGTATTGTGAAATTTCCATCCTGGCATCGTTAGAAATGTTGTTAATTAATCAGCGATCACACCAGGCCTTTGTCTCATTATTTTGTTCACACGGATGAGAAAAGAGCGGTTCAGCAAACAGCCAACATAAGCTGTTCAACTAGTTATATTTCTAAATCAAAGCAACATGCGGCATTGAGATTAGAGCGAGCGGGAAAGAGTCAAGTTTTAGAATTCACGGCTGGTCTATTCTGTCGTTGTTGTTTTCCCAAAAACAAAAGATCACATCACACACTAAAGATCCCGACCACCTATACATAAATTATTTATAGCACTTTTTCATAGTGTGTAACAAACATCTGCCTTGTGTCAAGTTCCACCTCATCGCCCGACATGAGCACTCTCTCAGGCACACACACACACACACACACATACACGTACAGTCACGCACTACTGGAAATTTATAAAATTGCATTCGGCCTACCCTGCATGTCTTTGGAGTGTGAGAGGAAACCAGAGAACCCAGAATAAACCCATCTAGTAGCACAGAAACAACATGCAAACTCCAGACAGTGATTCAAACCCCTAACCGTGAAGGTGCGAGACGACAATGCTAACCACTAAACCACCACGCCAGAATCTCTAACATGAGGCGGTAAAATGAGGAACCCAATCTCACAATAACAGGAAATTTTTGAAAGGTTCTATATAGAACATTGTGTATCCCTATTGCAGACAACTCCCAGTCCAGATCCCCCTGCGCTAAGACGCTACGGTTACGTTCACTTTACAAGCTATATTGTACAGTTCTGCCATGTTCATGTTCACATTCATAATTACGAGTGACTTTTGTCTGACTCGCCTTTGATGTGAACACGTCCGTCCTCAGGTGCACATCGATACGTCTCTGGGTTTAAACTCATCATGTTTGTGCGACTGCTCGTTCAACTTCAGCAAAAATTCTGCTTGCTGGAGGACAGCGAGCAGTTTGTCAGCTGTATCTTTAGCTATTTTAGCAGATGTTGCTAGCACTGCCATGAAATCATGATGACATCAGGCAAAAAGTCACACGAAATCTGATCTGCCCGTTCTCATCAAGTCACATGACCATGTATCAGATGCGTATCAGATCTAGGGCGACAAACTGTACAAAAGTGGCTTTGTGCGCTCAGACTGCCATAAAAAAAATAATCTGTCACATTAGGGTAAAAAATTGAGTTTGCGTCAATTCACTCTGGTAATGTAAACGCAGCCCAAGACCCCTTCAGGAACCTTGTTTATTTTTCACACCTGCACCTTAAAAAGATCTGCACTGTTAAAGAAAAAGGTAACTGCATACAGGTTCTTTAGATGTTCCTCCTGGGGAACCCTGTAAACTTTAATGTTGAAAACTCTGAGACTGAGTGATTCCTTTAAAAAAAGTTCCAAAACCAAACAATTGAGGAACCTGGGAACCCTTGACTGTTTGTGCTCGCCCTGTCATCTGGAGATCGTGAGTTCGATTCCCGGGTGATGCTGTAACCTCTCACAGCCGGAGGTCTAGAGAGAGCTGATTGGCTGAGCTCTTTCGCAGTGGAGGTACTTAGTGCTCCCACATTAATCACGGCTCTACAGCTAATCAGGGGCGTCTGTGAACTCACGCAAGCGGAAGGAGCGGATAGCGCTGTCCTCCGAGTGTGTTACTCCGCCCCCAACTGTGCGTGAGCGAGCAGTTTGAAAAGATGCGGCTGGCGTCATGTGGTCCGTAGGAAACACGTGATAGTCTTTGGTCCTCCCGACTGAGTGGTAGTAGTAGCCTTGATGTGGGAGCCCCCTAGTGACGGGGAGGAATTGGACACGACTAAATTAGGGAGAAAATCGGGGAAAAATCCCCCCAAAAAAGAAACCACATTAGACTGTTTTTACTCTTTAAAGTTACATCATTCTCATGTTATAGCAGCTATAAACAGTCGTCTCCTCATTATACTCCACTAACCTCAGGATTTGGCAAAAGTACTGACCCTGGAGACTCCTTTCATGTGTGTTACATAATAAATTTATTCTCCTCACAAAAAACGTTTAAGAAATCCTAACAAAGACGAGCGAGCTGTTGCTATGGAAACGATATCGGATCGGAGAGAGTACGTTAATATAAACGTGCGCTACTGTCCAAACTCCTGTAAGAGAGAACTAATCAAGACTTTCTGACTAATCAGAATCACATCCTGCCATGTTCGTGTGTGTGTGTAGTGTGTGTTATAGGATGAAGATCTGGGCGTGTGCCGTCTGGCCATTTGCCTGGTGAGGGAAGTTGGAGCCAAGGTGACATTCAGCAGATGGCAGCGCCAGTGTGGTGCACGAACACACACACACACACACACACACACAGCACACACAGCGGGCGACAGAAAGCGCAAAAGGGATGAGTAGAGGCAAGGTGACACACATGTCTGTGGATCAGTATCTGTTTTTAATTTGGAGGCAGATGGACGGTGCTAATGGCGGCACGTGGGAGTGACATGACCAACGATCGACGTGTTTAGCTGTCGGAAAATGGGAACAATGAATAGATGTTTGGAAAGGTCTGCATTGTAATGTTTATCTGTGTCACTGACACACACACACACCTGTCAACTAGGCTCTATGTGGTCTGGTTGCTGAGTAAACCTGAGTAATGAACATCTGTTGTCGTTAATGGATGACAGCCAGGTGAAAGAGATCCAGTCCTCTCTCTCTCTCTCTCTCTCTCTCGGTTACATTTTAAGAAATAATCAAGTGCCAGATGATTTTGTAACGCACACCACACTATGTACAATGGCGTGAAAAAGTATTTGCCCCCTTCCTGTTTTTTTTTTTTTGTCACACTTAAATCTTTCAGATCATCAGACAAAGTTTAATACACAAGTGAACGTTCAGGTCGTTTCACAGAATCTGACCAAGTAAAACATTCACGCTTAAAGAAATCAATAAAAACCATAAAACAGAGAGAAATTTTCCTACTTTTTGTTTTCTCTAGAGTGACAGCCCTGAATTCAACACACTACTGACTCTGTGCTGCCACATGAAACACATTTCTACTATCAGAGGAAGTAATTTAGCTAAAGATTACAAATCTTTATAACATTTAGGAGACATCGTTATCCAGAACAACTTTCATTTTTATCTCATTATATATCTGAGCCTTGCTCAAGGGACCAAGTGTGGCGACTTGCTGGTCATGGGGTTTGAACCTGAAACCTTCTGAACCATGTCTCTCAACTACTGAGCTACAACGTATCAGAGACAGACTTGTGGTTCAATACAAATCCGTCTTAAAGCAGCTAGAGTGTATTTCTTATAGGTTTCAAAGTATTAAAAACTAATACAAATACTGTATCTAACAGAGTCTAAAATGCTGTTTAACCCCATGTTGTTCAGTATTTAAATGTCACGTCTACGGTGGCCCTTAGGGACAAAGCGCATACAAGAGAGAAAGTACAAACAACACAAAAACTGATGAAAAAACAAAAACAACAACAAAAAAAACATACTGTACAAAGGTCAAAGAAAGAGGCTTAAAACCTAAAGACAAATCGAGCTCAACACTCCCCCTGCTGGCCCGGAGCACATCCAGTGTCAGAGAACATCCAGATCTCATTTATTGCTTTTTTTTTTTTTTTTACATGTTCTTATTTGCATGGTTTTGCAGTGTTTTACTTTTTGCATGTGCTTTGACTTTTGTATGTGTTTGTATTTGTATTTGCAGTGTGTCGTCTCTCTGTCTGCTCCAGCCCACTGGGTGGCAATGATGCAGGAAATGCAAACAGTTTGTATCGTCTGCTAAAGCTGTGGTATATTTCTGAATTCATGAATTTAAAATGATTTTGGGCCCTTAACCTTACCACTGTTAGGCCCTTGAGAAAGGCCCTCAGCTGCTCAGATGTATAATGAGATGAAATGTAAGTCACTCTGGATAAGGGCGACTGCCAAATGCCCAGATGTAGATGTTTCACTTGTGTAACTTTCAGGAATGTGTAATATTATTTTATTGATTTTCTTTTTTGGATATTTTGGAGAAAACGTGAGGAAAATTGAACGATGAAACGATGAGATTTGGAGAAGGGTAGAGTCAAGCCGAACAGACTGGAGATCTTATTCTTATTCCTGGCATGTCTCACAGAGCAATCTCTCTTTCACTTTTAGGAGTGATGGAATGTGAGCGAGAGAGAGAGAGAGAACAATGTGCCAAGGAGGCAGATAGAGAAAGATGAAAGGAAAGATTGAGGAAGAGGAAGAGGAAGAAGACGAGATGAGGGCTTGTGCACAGGTAGCTGAGGTTGGAGGAGGGAGAGGCGACAGGGCCGAGGTCAAACGGCCATGAGAGAGGCGCCAGGTGGTTTCCGTGTTAAACCTGTCTGTCCTGAATAACTGGCAAAAGCTGACTGACTGCATTTACTCTGTGTGTGTGTGTGTGTGTGTGTGTGGGTGTGGGCGTGTGTGTGTACAGGTAAGAAGAATTCTTTCAGCATTAATAACAGCAAAGCCGCAGACAAAATGTCCAGACACAATCGCATTTCACTCGAATAAACTTTATTCATCTGTCTTTGATACAACAGATGTGTATCGCATGTCATTAACCCGGGTTGCCAGATTTCAGGTGCGGTTAACCCAAATACTTCTTAAAAAAATAAAAATAAAAAATCACACAAAAACCTGAAAGTAATCAAAATGAAAAATTTTTCTTTCCTTCTTTTCCTCCTGAGTCTGAGTGTGGGACACAAGGTCACCCGGCGGCTGAGACGGGCGCAGCCTGGTTGCATAAAACACATGGATCTTCTGCCGGTGGTCTGAAAATAAAAC